>JAGXJF010002028.1:0-85435 GCA_019208055.1 Stipa capillata | reverse complement strand
GCTTATATAGTCACCGTGCGTGTCATGTCCCATCGAGGGCCGCTGGAGCAGCGACTTGATCATAACAGTAGAAATCCTGGTTTGACAAATGAACCAGGCTAGACGCATCGCACGTCAGAGACCGAGCTCAGATTTGCATCACGTAGCAGAAATGCTGAGCCTCTTCTGTGTTTGGGTTAATGTTACTAGTAAGGTTGGCTGGCTGGACGTGACTTGTTTTAGACTGAGCTTAGGCTTGGACCGAGCTAAGTTCTGCTTGAGTTGAGCTTTGGTCATGGTAACAGCGAGGCCAATGAACCCAATCTAGCTTCTTGGATATTCGGAGTAATCCTAAGATTTACTTGGCAGTTTTTTTTGGACAGTTTGTCATGGTGGTTGTTAAGTCAATTGTTTTTGCTGTCCTGTGTTACAGATTTCGCTTATCTGCCGCAAGAAAAGCAAATCGTTCTTGATCGAAATGACCTCTCGTAAGAAACGATCGATTTCTGTACTAGCCTTGGGACGTTTGCAGCACACAAGCTAATTTGCTAAAATTGGGTAGGCCTTACGCCATCTCAACTCGATAAAATCTTTGAAAGAAACCGATTGCTATTAGGCTCTCAGTGAAGGCACAAGTTTTCCACAAATGAAGAACCATCGGAAGCGACCTTCCTTGATCCACTACTATGCTCACCAATCTCACCGAATCCTTCCGTCCAAATCTCTTGTCAAAGAACAAAATTCTTCGACATGAGGAAGAGACTTCACGAGGAATCACCGAGAGAGAGGAGCATAACGCAGAGTCTGCAGGCAAAAGCACGCTTCATCCGGCCTTGGCATTCGGTGTGGTTAAAGCAAGATAGTCATCATCGAGCCACGAATCGGTCGCCCCCAAAATCTACTATACCAAACTGAACAAGAGAAAATCAGATTTAAAACTTCGTAGAGAACCAACTGTTGGACCTACGAGAAAATGCGTGAATCTATTAGAAGAAGCCACATGTCCATAGGTCCTCGGTATGATCTAGCATCTCTTCAGAAACGCAAGCTCCGGGTCCGCTCAGTAGCGACCCGAGCAAGAGATATTTAAAACGAGAAGAGTGCTGTGGAAGGGGCAAAAACTTACGAGAACCCAAACGAGAAAGGTAGAACAAATTATTCAAAGAAATGAAAGGAAACGAAACGTTGAAGAGGGTATTGTTAGTTTCTCCTGGGTTTCGGGTTGGATGAGGGAGGTAGGGAGATTGTTGAATCCGGCGGCGAAGGCGGCGGTGGTGGCAGCGGCGGCGGTGGCGAAAGAGTGGTGCGGTGCGGCGTTTTATAGGTCTCGATTAGGGCGTGTGAACGGTGACAAGGCCTAATTACAGCTATGCCCATCGATTGCCCGTGGGCCAAGCGATCGTGTTCGGATGCCTCAGTGAAGAGCCCAAGCCCGTTATGTTCGTAGGGAAGGGAGGGAAAGTGCAGAGCCCGCTCGCTACATGCGCACTAACCACACCGCCCTGTGGCCCAACCAACTCGCCAAGTCACATGGAACAAGTCGAGGCGGCGCTGCAGGAGCCAGGGGCGCAGCGGCGTTCGCACATGCGTCGCAAGGCCGCGTGTTGGGTGCGATGAGCAAGCTCCTCCTGGTGCCCTTGTACCACCCGAATCACCACAAAGGCCAAAACACGCTAACGGAGGCAGTACAAGATTTGATTGTGGTCAGCGCGAACACATTACTCCCATAATCACATCCAATCGACTGCTGCTGGGCAACATTCAATCCAATCCCAACCAATACCAGAGTATCCCACATCTTAAGAGCAACAGAAGAACATCCCGTTCTATTTGGAATGACAATGATCACCCAACACCGTCCCGAGAGGAAGAAACCACTGATAACTAGGGCAGCCGTTCGACACTGATGTTGCAACATGCACGACAACAATTGACAGCGGTCACCATCGCCACTGGGATATGTAACTGCCAACGAACTGCAATAACTAAGGCAGCGCCACTGTCCTTTTGCTAGTGGTATCAAGCGACGATTTCAACTCTTGAGAACAGGAGAATAGCACAGCGTTCAAATCAGCGCAACAAACTTCGTTCATAATTAGATCACCGCGCACACTCGCCGTGTGCTGGTCTCACGTACCTATACTCCACTCCAATGCTAAAAAGAACAAGTGACACAACGAACCGAACAGATTTGCGAGTGCCCAGCAGCTAAATCATGAGCTCTCCTTAGCCTCCTAGCTCTTCATTGTTCATTGTTCATCTCTGTGTTCCAGCTTTTTCCTGCGGCTGTCTCATGTCGCATCCATTTACTACCGTTGGGCGAGGTCGTTCGATTTGACCGGACCTGGGCTGGTGGCATGGCAGCATCGGCGCGGCCCCCTCGGCAGTTGATCGATCATCGATGCCTTCACTGACGTGCATTCGTTCCTACCCGTTTGATGACGGACACACCAACTTGCCGGCTCGTTGCGTATGTTTTAACCTTTGATGGGGTTTTCACAGAAATGTATGTGCACGGCTCTCACGAGGGCACACGCGTTGAACACAGCAAAAAAACGCTTTGGCGCATGGTGAGGCGCGCGCCGGACTGCACAGCGCGCCGGACTGTGCAGCCGGGAGCCTGATGAAATGCGATTCGTCGGGAACTCGGGCTGGAGATCATGCAGCAAAACGATCTCATCGCTGCCTGTTTGTAGTTCGCACGCGCTGGTATTTCGTGCTGTAGTATTACGTTATCATCACGTGTGAGTACACTTCCATCATCACCTATAAGTACAGCAGGGGGACCGGTGCTTGTCGGTTTGTGTTGGCGTTGCGACCTGTGCGGTAACAACAATTGAAGCGAGCGGACTTGGGTCTGTGCGGTAACGACAATAAAGATGAATAGACTTGGGTCACGGCATGGTCTTCATCGTCCATCGTCCGACGTGTTAATTGGGGTTCTTTGCGTATCGTTTTCACCGTGGCGCGATGAAATTAGAGCTATAGTGTTGTGGGACGTGACGATAACTCATGAAGGGCGGGTTCAGTGTGCGGCATTCTCCAACTGCTGTGGTGGGTCTGTCAGTGCAAGGCTCATAACTTTCTACTACGAGCTCATCACCAAAATCGGAGCTGCCTTGTTCCCAATGCATTGGCCGACTGTTTGACAGGGCCGATGTGGACTTGTTACCACAGTTGCAGTGATCAGCGCATTTGTGACCGTATGTGGTAAAGTCAAAGTCACGGGATGATAACGACGATATTTATTGGCGGCCTCGATGGACGGATCTTCTTAGAGATGTGCCTTGAGTCTGTATTGGTGGTCAACTCAGTCAGTGGTGCCCTGTCTTTCGGCGGTCTGTAATCTTGATTTTTTTCTTAGTTTTTTCTAATTAATCAAAAACAATTTCAGCTTAATTAAATAAATTGAACCAGTTTGCTTTCGGTTTTTAAAAATGGTTATCAAAGTACAGGAGTGCTACTTGCACACATTTTCCATCAACACACCGTCTGATTGATCTTTTTGGTTGATGAATAATAGAGACATGCTTTAATGCGGGTATCGAAAATGCCCGTCTCCAAAGGATAAGGCCTTGATGCGTGTGGAGGAAAATACTAAGCCCAATTGCAGCTTGCGTGATTGCATCTCCCGCCGTTCCATCGATGCAGAACAAATTGATCTTTACAGCGACATGAAACCAACTAGTGATAAACATAAAGTTATGATATGATAGCTTGGTTCAGGCTGTAGCATGCAAATAAAGAAAAGGTCAGACCCAAGACACGCAAAAATGAAACAGAAATCAGTGGAAACGACTCAAACAAGTCGTGCAACAGAACAAAAAACATTCCAGTACTCCTGGGCTCTCCCTTTTATCAGAACCAGCAAACAAGCCAATCATCGCAGCAAGTCCTTCAAATGCTCCTCCTCCTGTTCCTGCTCCTCTCCATCCAACACCTCTCCACGTCTGCCATCGATACCCTCGCTCTAGGCCAATCTCTCCCATGGAACGAGACGCTGGTCTCCAAGGGCGGCAACTTCGAGCTCGGCCTCTTCTCCGCCGGCAACTCCGGCAAGCACTACATTGGCATCTGGTACAAGAAGATCTCCAAGCGAACGGTGGTTTGGGTGGCGAACCGGGTGAACCCAATCGTCAAACCGTCAACCTCTCGCTTCGTGCTGAGCATCCACGGCGAGCTGCTGCTCCTCACAACGCCGTCGAACACCTTGCTGTGGTCGTCGAACGCGTCCTCCCGGTCGCCCCCGCGCACTACCGTCGCCACGCTCCGGGACGACGGCAACCTCGTGGTGCAGAGCAAGGCGACGTCGACGTCCTCCGACGTGGCGTGGCAGAGCTTCGACCACCCCACCGACACCTGGCTCTGGCGGATATGACAGGGGCGCCGGTGTCCACAGCTTCCTGACGTCGTGGACGGACTCCGAGAACCCGGCGCCCGGCGCGTTCTCCATGGTGATCGACGCGCGCGGGCAGCCCAAGTTCGACCTGTTCGCCGGCGGCGCGCACCAGTACTGGACGACCGGCCTATGGGACGGCGAGATCTTCGCGAACGTGCCGGAGATGCGGTCAGGCTACTTCACCGGGATCCCCTATGCGCCGAACGCCAGCGTCAACTTCTTCAGTTACCACGACAGGATTCCGATGGGCGTCGGCAACTTCATGCTGAACGTGAACGGCCAGATGCGGCGGCGCCAGTGGAGCGAGCCGGCGGGCGACTGGATCCTCTTCTGCTCGGAGCCCCACGACACCTGCGAAGTCTACGGTTTGTGCGGGCCCTTCGGTGTCTGCAGCAACACCACCAGCCCCGCGTGCCGGTGCCCCGCCTGTTTCGCGCCGCGGTCGGAGGAGGAGTGGAGCCTGGGGAACACCGCCTCCGGGTGCGAGAGGCGGATCCTGCTGGAGTGTACCAAAGACGGGTTCCTGAAGCTGCCGTACACCGTGCAGCTTCCGAATGGCTCGGCGGAGGCCGCCGGAGTTAGGAGCGACAGGGACTGTGAGCGCTCTTGCTTGAAAGACTGCTCCTGCGCTGCCTACGTTTACGACGGAACAAAGTGCTTGGTGTGGAAGGGTGAGCTCGTTAACATGAGGACATTCTCGGATGACCAAGGTGGTGATGATGGCCTTGCCGGAGCTGTTCTTCACCTCCGTGTTGCCCGCTCGGAGGTGTCCTCGTCGTCGCCGGCGCATTCGTGGAAGAAATCAATGGTGATCCTTGGGAGCGTAGTCGCGGTCGTGGTGCTACTCCTGGCAAGCCTCGTGATCACGGTGGTGTTGCGCATGCGGCTGGGGAAGGGGAAGTGGAAGGTGACGGCGGTGCAGGGCTCGCTGCTGCTGTTCGACTACCGGGCCGTGAGGACCGCGACGAGGAACTTCTCGGAGAAGCTCGGGAGCGGGAGCTTCGGCACGGTGTTCAAGGGCGCGCTCCCGGACGCGACACCCGTGGCCGTCAAGACGCTCGACGGTTTCCGGCAGGGCGAGAAGCAGTTCCGAGCCGAGGTGGTCACGCTCGGCATGATCCACCACATCAATCTCGTCCGCCTCCGGGGCTTCTGCTCCGAGGGAAACAAGAGGGCGCTCGTGTACGATTACATGGCCAATGGCTCCCTGGACTCGTACATATTCAAGAGTGACCCGGAATCGAAGGTCTTGAGGTGGAGCCAAAGGTACAGCATCGCGCTTGACGTGGCCAGGGGCTTGGCCTACCTGCACGAGAAGTGCCGCGAGTGCATCATACACTGCGACATCAAGCCGGAGAACATCCTCCTCGACGAGGAGCTGGGCGCGAAACTCGCGGACTTCGGCATGGCCAAGCTCGTCGGCCGCGACTTCAGCCGCGTCCTGACCACCATGCGCGGCACGCTCGGGTACCTTGCGCCGGAGTGGCTCGCCGGCGCGCCGGTCACCGCCAAGGCCGACGTATACAGCTTTGGCCTCCTGCTGTTTGAACTTGTCTCGGGCCGGCGGAACGACGCCTCATCGGAGGGAGGCTATGGTATGTACTTCCCGGTGCATGCCGCGGTTAGACTGTATGAAGGCGACGTGGTCGGGCTACTCGACGAGAGGCTGGCCAAGGATGCCGACGTGAAGGAGCTTGAGAGGGTCTGTAAGGTCGCCTGCTGGTGCATCCAGGACGAGGAAGGAGACCGGCCGACCATGGGGCTCGTCGTGCAGCAGCTTGAAGGCGTCGCCAGTGTTGGGTTGCCGCGGATCCCTTCGAGGCTTCATATGCTGGCAACGGTGAACGGATGTGGCGGTGAGGGTGTAGAGGACGAACCCTGTTGAAAGAGTGGTAGTAAATTAGGAACAGAAGTGAAAATTGGCCATATCCTACCACTCGAGTGAAGGTTATGCAAACACGAAATTTAGGTATAATTTCAGCATTTATTTTTAAGAAAAAAATATCCTAAATACTGAACTATGGTGCTCGGTCTGACTTAAACCCTGAACTACGAAATTGTTTATATTAAACCTTTAATTTTCTAAAACTATTTAAGCTTTACAGGGTTTTCAAAAAATATTTACAAATTCATGCATATAGGGGAATATTATAAAATAATAACTTGCAAAAATTTGAAAAATACAGGATTTCCGATCCTAGCGGAAAAAGGAGGGAAACGGATCAGGCAGATACTTGACATGTTCCCCGTCGCCCAGGCACTTATTGAACAGGGTCTATGCTTCGGCATCTTTGGGGTGATCTCGTAGTTCCTACGGGGTATAAAAAATATGGCTATTTGTAACCTGTATAAAAATAAGAAAAGATAAATAAATTCCTCTTATATTTTTCGTACAGAACACAAATGGTCAAAATTTTCTAAAACATGGGAGGTGCAAAACCACCCTAGAAAACTGGGCTATAGTTTTGAGGGTGGTTTTGTCTCCCACAGTTACCACAAAATCTGAAACAATTCATGGACGTAAAGAATGCTATAAATAAGAACTAGCAAAAAATTATCAAGATATACGATCATATGTGTTCCTAAAAAAAGATACTCTTATCATTTTGCACATGACACAGAGTTATATTTTTTATGAATATATTTAGGTTATCATTTCGTAGCATTTTCTAGACCCACAATTATCCGTGTTCTAATCCGGTAATAATGAATATGGAGTTGCGCAAGCACAGAAGATCTAGATGGGTGCACACGGGACATAGTGTTTAGACAGGTTCAGGCCCTCGAGAAGAGGTAATACTCTACGTCCTGTGTTTGGTGGCTGGTATTGCTTGAATCTCATATGAGAATACAAGATCTAGAGAACTTGTGAACTTAGGAACACGAGAACCCAAGAACATAAGAACCTCAGAACATACCAATCGGGAGATCCCTTCCTGGCCTTATATAGGCGACCGGGGTAGAGTTACAAGAATCCCGATCGGCTTACAGATTGGTTTCCTAATTAGTTACAACAGAATCCGGGATTGCCAGATGCCTGTCTTTCCTTGTCTTGTACTCTAAGTTGATGAGGCGCCCCCCGTGTAGAAGTCGGACTCTGAGTAGTCGGCCCGGCCCACCCTACGTCCATGGAGCCGGTATTGTCCTTCTTGACGGTACCCGGGTGCCATGTCATCGTCAACAATTTTTTTTCCATATTTTTTGAATTGTTTGAAATGCAAAACCACTATCTGATACTACCATCTAAGTTAAACCGTTTTAGAAAGTTTAAGATTTAACACAAACGCTCGATAATTTAGGATTTAAGTCAGACCAAACATCATAGTTCAGGGTTTAAAATAAATATTTTTTATATTAATCTCCGCGTGTTCACCGAAGTTCGAAGGAGCAGTGCTCTGGACTTATAGCTAGTATCATTGTCAAAGTTCGGTATTCTACTGCAACTGTAGCTCCGAGAAGTTTTACTTGCTTCGCCTCTGTTATGTAAATTCCTGAATCCGGATCAATTTAATATGGTGTTACATTTTGCTGTTCCTATCTTCATTGGTCCATCCTTGCAACAGTCGCAACTTTGGTTGAGCACAATCCAGCAAACTGCTTCACTACCTCACACATAACCCTGAACCAATTGTTCAAAACAGCTTATTGCCAAAATTGCATTTCCACTCATTCACTCAGTTTAGCTATGTTCTGTACAATTGTAAAATGGCAAAAATTTCTCATAACTAAGAAGAACAAAGGAAAGGACACACCTACAGAGCTAATGAACAAACTGTACAGATTAACAGCTAAATACAACCCTCAAAAGAATGAATGGAATCACTACAGAATTACAAGCACCAACACATCAGGATATACACTTTACAGGTAAAGATGAAGCTGCTGTTGCAGAATAAAGAGCCTTAAGTACAGAAATGAACTTTACAAGTGTTTCTTCAGCGAACCACTTAAGTTTCCAGGTATGTATTGTGTAAATTTCATCTGCTTGCTTGTTCTGTGAATTTCGAGTGCTACTGCAAATTTTTCCTTTTTTGTCCAAAACCAATGTCAAGCATTTCTTGTCACGACGATCCATAACCTAATACCGGAAAAGCAGTAGAAAATTGGAAATGTTAAATAAATTATATCAACTTTTTTAATATGACGAGGCAACTAATTAGTTAGTACTACATCACAGCTCAGTAAAACAAGAGGGCATTCATCGAGAGAAAAATTAAGTTAGTACCGAGAATACAGAAAGCTACACTATTGCCTTTTCCACAATAGACAATGAAGAAACAAGTATCCTTTTTTTTTGCGAGGGAACCATCTTTTAAAGCAAACTATTTTATGAAAAGAAAATTGCTGCAATTGATCATGCAAAGTAACCTAGATAGTTGGAAATTTCAGAAGTCAAGCACATACCACTTCTTTAATATTGTTGATAGGACAACATTCATCGAGAGAAAAGTATGGAGGATTTAAATCATCAGGAAAGCAACCAAACTGATGAAGGTCCTCAATGCACACAAATATTGATCCTTCAGTAACAATGAGGGATCTAATAACCAGGGATTCCTCTGCAGAAGAAAAATGAACGTCAATTCAGCAATTTTTCTAAGTAAAAGAACTCAAATAGTCAAGAAAGATGCATTAGAAAAGGTACTTGAGTAATAAATTTTGATATATTTGAACGCCTTAAGTAAAAGTTTTCCAGGTCACAACAACCAAGAGACCTTGTGGCCTGCATGTCTAATACTCCAGTTTAAGTTATGCCAAAATCGGATTATGAAACCGGGGCGAGATGCAAATAAAATGGTGCATGTTATATCTCGACCCAAGATTTTACTAGGTGTCTTTGCCTATTTGGTTCATGCTAATTCCTGAGAAATAGTCTTTTTTCACCGCTGATTCACATTCTTTGCTCATCATTTGGGTCCACGCTCTTCCAATTTCGTGATTAGTCACAACTGGGTCCACCAAACTTTCATATATAATCTTCAATTCGGTCCCATCTTAATAATTCCCATGATGGATTCAACAAACTGGGCATACGACATCAAAGAAACATTGCTGACATGGCATAAATCGTCAGCAATAGATGGATGACACGGCCAAATGACATGCCACCAAGTGCCATATGACACGCCAGATGCCACACCATCAATATTTAGTAATTCGACATGCCACTATATCAAATCAGATTTATGGACCCAATTGATGAAATTGAGACAGTGGGCGCACAGCTGATGTTTCAAGTAAAGAATAGGGGACGAAAAATGAAAATTACCTTGTAAACTATGCAATAATGAGGTTTCGAACAAGGTAGCCGTAGATTTCTTAAAAGTCAAACAACAACAACCCAGCAGACCTGGTATCTACCTTGCAAACTAACATAACATATTCATGCCCAGTTCTTAAAGCTCAACAAGTATCATCATGACTTCAGCTCAATGGCTGAATGTTATGTTTCATCATGCCCTTGAATCCTTGATGAATTGAACCCCAACTCCCATCATAGGACTGAATTCTCAAAACTCACACTACATAACAAAGTTTTAGACTTCGATTTTGATAATAAAAGTCTAAAAGAGAGAAATACTGTGTGCGTTCTGGACTTAGACATAAAAACACAAAACATGCACCACATATCATAATGATTGCACACGATAGAGTTTGTGTGCTGTGCGGCTCATTGGCATACTTGTCATATATGTCTGGACGCAGTTCTAAACAATATGACTTTAATTATTTCTCAACTTTATGATAATATAGATATTTGGATAAACAAGCTACTGCTTAAATAATAATCATTTGATAGTAAGACTCCTTATTAACTAACAGACAATGGACAATTTGAGATGGCTTAATGCTAACCTTAAAGCTACTATACACCTAAGCCAACCAAAACATGAGTTTAGTAATATGACTTGTTTGGTAAGGATAAGATGTGTGTCAATCCTACTTTGCCAGTCTTCAAGGAAAAAGCTAAGACTCCCTCAAACAGGTAAGAAAATGAGAATTCAAAAAATGAAGAGACAGTTCTAATCTAGATTCCATAGAGAAAATAGAGTATTGTTTCATCATCCAGACAACGGTACCTTCAGCGTCATTCTTCCAGAACATCAACATGGAGTAGAGAAATATTCCCATCTTCAAACTTGCACATATACATTTCTCGAGCAACTTAACTTGGACCTTCTCCCAACTGCCATTTAAATTACAGAACTAAGTGTAATCAGAAAATGAAATAAAAGCCGCTATAAACACACACAATTTTTTTTCTTTATTTAGCTAAAAGAGAAGAAAATTTGCTCATGGGGAAAATAGAAGGCTAATAGACTGCCACACCTTTGCAAAGATACCCCAGTGGTTAACTGTGGAAAGCTGAACAGATTTAAGAGCCAAAGTACATCTTGTACTTCCTTGGAAGTACGTGTCAAGAATAGGTGAGCTGTATGATCCGCCATGTGTACCCTACGATATTACAAAACAAAAGTAAGCCTCAGATCAGCGAAACAACCATTTGTTAAGATTGATATGCTAATAGACCTTAGTGCTTGTAGACCCAGCCCAATCAAAACTTTCTCCAGATCTTCAAGCCTATAGCAGCCCAAAACTCTTGGCATAGTTTCTGTAAATTAATCACTATGTAAGATAACTCTTGCAATATTAAAATAGAAACATAAGAAGGTCTCCTAGTTGCAGTAGTCTAACAGAGACAAAAGGAAACTAGAGATAAGCTTTAGATGGAGAAAACAAAAAATCTATAGAACACTAACCTTGTTCATCTTGAGCCATATCAACCAGCAGAACATACAATTTATTTTGAGAACTTCGCAACAAGGCTACTTCTCTACACAAAGTAACAAAACACTAGTCAGGTACAGGCACAGTAACTTAAAGGAAAATCATACATGCAGACAGATTTTCAGAACTGCCACTTGATCTGTCTGTTACTGCACATCCATGCAAAATCCAATTTGTTAGATTAACAGAACTTTAAGCGGCATTCACTGAACATGCTTGAGAATTAAATGCTACAAGCAAATACTTAGAATTAAATACATCCAACAATATTTCCCATTCAAGGAGGTGCTATTGCTAACTGCTTATTATGCATTGAAGTTTGAATCATGAGACATATTACTGGAAACATAAGCATGTCGTTTATCTGTAAATATGCAATCAACGTAAGTGATGCATACACATGGTAAAGGCAGTGGTGGAGCCAGGTTTCAAGATCCCCCTCCCCCCTCCCCCGGCAGACATATTGGGTTTGTTTCCCTAGAAGTTCCGTACAGCTAAAGGACTCCTTCATCGACAATACAAACTTCTCTTCTTCTTTTTGCAAAAAGCTGTTGGTCCGTAGACCCCACATCCCCCAAGGTCCCAACATTCACCAACCTCTTTACGCTCCTAAATATCCTCCCAAGTGGGTGTCTGACATGCCATATTGATACTTGATTAAAAGTTGAAAACTAAGAAGGTCCAATACATGGCACACAGCACTGTCATGTGTTGCATGATCATTGAGTGTTTTGATATTCTGTGTATGTTCAGTCATTATCAATTGGATAAATTTTGAGCTTCAGTTCTCTCTAAGCGAGCACATGAACATTCAAAAATATACTACTATATAGAGCTATGATTTTGAATATAATAGCATGCACTACTGCAAGCATGAATGGCCAGTTCTCACCCTGAATAACAGGTTAAGTCCTTTCTTAATATGCAAATTTAGAAGAGGAAATACATCAACTTTTGTCATGCTGCGCAGGTGTTTACTTTCCAAAATTAACTATAACAGCAGGAAAATAAGTAACCACATTAATCTGATATGGTGTAACAAGTCCTTAATTTCTAAACTTACAGAAAAAGAAGTACTTCATATTTGTATTGATAATCTTTGTATAAGTTCTACTAAATATACTTTGATTCAGCGAGTCATTTGTTTAATGATCCAACAGCTGTTCATCATCAGTCCCTACACATGTAATTCCTGTAATACAGATACTTAATCAGGGTTGAACAACATATGCGAAACAACTCTCACCTTTGAACTAAATCGCTTCCATCTTGAAGCATGTATCCACAACTAGCTCCTTGTTCACATATTTCAGATTCTTCATTGTTTGCGACTTCCACATTGAAGAAATCCTCTATAAGCTTGTATTTATCATTATCAGTATTACGAGATACTGTCTCGGCACAAATGGACAAGTTATTCTTGTGCAGGATACTTGAATTATGTTTTCCTGAGCTCTGGTCCTTGCAAACAGTACTTTTGCTTAGGTCATATCTCAGAAGGCCATTTTCCCCCACTGAAACCCCCTTATTCACTTCATCTCCATTAGCCTTCAGAAGTTCTAGTTTAGTGCCATTACGATTCTTGAAAATAGGAAGTATCCTCCTCTTAAACTTCTGCTTACCATTTTGTCTAAGTACATGGCCTGAATCTTGACCGAGATGTCCATTCCTCTCGTTCCTGTCATGTAGCTCCTTAATACCAAACTCTATGGCATCTGTAAAAGTTGGATCCTCTTCTGTTGAACAGTCAGACAAGCTTCTCTCCTGCAAAAAAAATTCCATCCCATCCTCTTCCTCATGATCACCATCCACATAAGGAAATGGAGCCATCTGACCATTGAGGGCCAGCTCCATTTTTGTCTGAATTGCTACGCAATCATCTTCCGAATTGCATGAACATAAATCACCTGAAGAGTCATCACTGCAGCTGCTACCGCTACCAAGAGAACCAACACACTGGAAATCTCCAGAACTCTGCAAAAATTCTTCCTCCAGAAAAAGTCTGCGACATAGAATGTCCTCCTTGTATTGCGGGGGTGACTGCGGGCTAGGATATGCAAAGGATGGACTGGGTTCTATCAACTTGCTCATTACGCTAGATGGTGTTCCATTTGTATGCAAATTTTTAGCACCATCTTCCAACTCGGAAAAAGAATCTGAATGTGGCGTGCCTACTAATTCTAGTGGAGGAAGTTGTTGGAAAGATTTCAAGTGCATCCTTAAGTTCTGGTCGGCACTCACTTCAACTGAGGATTGTGTAATGACACCATCAGCACCATTACATGCATCATCTGTGAAAGATAAATCAGATTCCAAAAGGTTTGAGCTGCTCCCGCCTTCTGATGTCTGTGCCAGGTCTGCAATATTCTTTGGGCTCTTCATGTGTGATTTTTGTCCTTTGCTTTGTTTCTTGTACCTTCCATTTCTGTTAGTGAAATCAACATAAAGGCTGTCACCTTCTGCGTTCTCCATGTTTTCATCCATCCACTCCTTAAATTCACGCAGCCAATCAGTAGATCTTTCTTTCTTCATTAATTCGGCTGTACTTATCAAAGAAGTAATTTTTATGTCATTACCAGCAGCTGCAACTTCATCCTTCTTAGAACTATCACTATCACGGGGGGTGGACTGCTGGTCCACACCATCCTCACAAAGACTTCTCTCTTCCTCCACAATACAGGCAAGTCGGGAAACCTTTTTCTACAGTATTAAGTGCAAACAGACTATCATTAAAGTAGTCATACACTGTCACATTCAGTTATGTTCAGAATACAAATGCAGGATACCAAACTTGTATAAAATTAGTTCAATCAACAAACATATATAGATGGTTTTATATTGCATTTGTAGAAACCAGGTTATCACATACGGAACCATCCTGGTTGAATCAAGCAAAAAACAAATCCTGACAATATAAGAAAATCATGCTTCTGCATTGCATGTGAAAATAACGTATACTCAAGGGGAAAATGCAAGTACAGTAACGATTCACCAAAGAACATGTATCGATTTATCTATCCTCTCAGAGAACAATAAGATCCAAAGCCTGACCGAGTTAGCTTAATATTTGGCGTGACAAACTGTCATATAATATATCAGCTTGGTGACAGTCGGTAAAAGAGATACCTACCATCATTGGATTTGAAGTGTCTTCATCCTCATGACCATCTTTTGCAGGCAAATAAAATCCGTAACCAGCAGGTTGTTTTTGTCTGCTTGCAAACATTACTTGCTTTTCCCAGTATTCTTGTGTGTTCATACCTTTATCATCTAACTTCAACTGAGGCAGAAAAAATCATGGAACAGAGCAGTCATGTTACTCCAATACTGTGGAAGAGTCTATTATGATGAAGAAAACAAGACTATGGAGAAAGGAAAATAGTTTAATGTATTTGAATCAAAGTACTTACATTTTCCAAATTATGGAAAAAACTAAAAACACGTGCTCGATACCACCGAGCACAGCAGATTGGGTTGCCTTCTAGCCAAAGGTTCTGTAGCAAAGAAAGGCTGCCAAGAATTTCCAACTCTGAGAAATTTGAGATGATATTGTAAGACAGATCAAGGCCCACAAGTGACTTGAGATTTTCGATCCCATGTACTGTAGTTAAAGCATTGTTCCTCAGTACAAGTTTAACAACTCGACCGCGAACCTGCAAAAAGCTAACATGTACTCAAACAACAAAAGTAATAGCAAGAAGCCCGTCTGTTTTATAATGTTTTAAACTGAATTAGAAATGAAATATACCTCACTCAAGGATGATATAGAACGTAAATGATTAAATCCAAGATCTAGATTTCGCAGCTTTGTACATTTCCGCAGATTATCCACCTTCGCAAACTGGTTCCGGCTAAGATCAAGGGTTTCAACTGCAGATAACAATTGCAACGACTCGTCCATGAGTACCAGACCATTAGAAGCACATGAGACATACGAAAGCCGACTCCATACAGGAGAGTCCTTTATATCCATGACTCTACTCACAAATACATGCCTAAGAGCATCCTGCATTAGTGCAAAAATTAACTATTATGAATCTGCTAAGATCTCCACATTATGTCAAAGTGCTTAGAAAGGAAAAATAAATTACAAGAATCACTTGATGAATGCAAAGACATATGCAACATCTCCATCTACATCACTTTTTTGCTGCTAGCTGAGCTTTTTGGTTGCATGCCATGATACCAATAAAGAGAAGCTGTGGCACTTCCAATCAAACTGCAGCCACCCAATCCCACAACCAAATACTGAAGTTCTCCAGCTACAAGCTCAATTATATTTCCATAGTCCATCGGCCAACAAAGAACTCCATTTAAAACAGGATGACAGATGTCGGATCACATGTGATAATTGCCAAGGCAAGATAGCACATGAGAGTATGGTAAAGCTAAAGAATTTATCAGCCATACAAGATGCATTACACCAGTGTTAGTTTCAAAGATCACTGTCAATCCCCCAAATTGTAAAGCTCTAACTCAGAGGGAGCAATAAATTCCATAAGAGTTTCCTTTATAATTTACAATGAAGTAGACAAGATGCATAGATATATTTTCAGCTGCATGCAAGTACAGACATGACAAATCTATCAAGAAACCAAATGGCTGCGCAGTTTTTTAATCTCACGGCTTAACTAATTATACTGGGGGATAAATGCAGCAAGCACGACGGGATAACTTTACAATTGCATTATTGTGATGTCGATCATGTGCTACAAACAATTGCATTACAGAAATATTGCAAAATACCCCAGTTGCTCTTCTCCAGGAAAAAAAAACTGACGTGGACTAAATTGATAAATTCGCATCAAAGTTGCTATAGGAATGCTCAACGACAACCTAAAGACACTAACAATATTTCAGTAAACCCCATCAGAAAGACTGGAAACATCAGTGAACATAGAAATTTCACACTACAAAGGCATCTTAGCACTAGGAGAACGGCAGATCATATTTTTGATACATGCTTAGCAAATAAAATTTTCAGGAACACAAATAAAATTGTCAGGAACATGCTTAGTAAATATAGCATATCATATTCCATACATGCACCGATTGGATCAGATCCTAGGAATATAGTATTAACTATGGACCATAGTACTGCAGCAAGTGGGCTGAAACTAAACTCGGCTTTGCTAGCTGTAGATGAACTAAAGAGCAAACGATAAGCATAATTCACAGCCCAGCATGGTTCTAGACTCTCATAGTTTGGTATGAGATCATAATTAGCTGTCACCATGTGAATTGATACAAACGACGAATTACGTAGCTGTGTCGTCAAAATTACTGGGAAGCATGATATAATCGCACCGTGGAATTGTAGCAGACGAGCCTCTCGAGGGTGTGGCGGAGGTCGAGCAGGCCCCTCGCGGCCGAGGTGGAGAGGTCGCACCCCCGCAGCTCAAGCACGCGCAGGTGCGCAAACGGCAGGAGAGAGAGCGGCGCCGGGTCGCGCCCTGGCCCGGCGGCAACGACCTTGAGTGACGTGAGGAGACGAAGGATCCGGCGGAGCTGCTCGAGCGCGCGGTGGTCCCCGAGGTCGGCGACATAGGCGCGGAGGTAGTCCACGGGCGCTCCGGTGCCGACGGCCTCCAGCTCGCGCAGCGCCTCGAGGCGGGAGGCGACGTAGTGGAGCCCCACGGGGTGGAGGCGGAGGGTGACGGAGCCGTCGAGCAGCTCTTCCGCGTGGCGGGCCACGAAGCGGACGAGCAGGTCGAGGTAGCGGTCGCCGGTGACAGGAGGCCCCGAGCGGGGAGTCGCCATTGGGATCGGGCTAGGGTTTGGGGGCGGGCCGCATCGGCGGACGGGGGAGAGGGAACGGCGGGGCGGGCGGGGAGGGAGGAGGAAACGGACACGGCCGCGCGGCTATGATTGAGGAAACGCGGGGCCGTGGGGGGAGGGAACGGAGGGCGACGGGGTGGAGGGTGTGGGTGAATTGGCAGTTTCGCTTGGTTTTGGCAGGTTTTTCTGGGACAAAGGTTTCGGTTTGTTAGGCTGGAAACTTGACGGGATCGCGCGGATCGCCTGTATAATCACTGGGTTGGGTCGGGGAGCTGTTGCGCTGTGCCCCTTCGCTGCACTTTCCGGCGCTTGTGTCGTCGTCACGTGTGCGTTACTGATGTGGGCTTTGGCGTCTAGGAGATGAGCTGTTTTCGTGCTACCTGCAGGAGCATTCGTTAGCTGCCTTGGCGCTTTGTTTGGGCCAAGCCGCGAAAGTCGGGGGATCAGGGGAGACTTACTCTGGAAGAGCGCCGTCCTCCCAGGTGCTTCAGCCTTCGGTTTGGCTGCTTCGGATGCAAAATGAGGCTACACCTATTTTCACCGAAATATCACACTCCTCACAGGAGTAAACTACACGAGAGCACATAAGCTTGCAAAGTGAGTAGTACATCTACATCAATGAGCTATGAAACTAAACCTAGGTCAGTGAACATTTTAGATATACCTATATTCGCTCTTAGGCAATTGTGATGTTATTCTTCTAGGAATGAGACGGCAAGTAAAAATCGGGGTTCTCTCTGTGTTAGGATTTGGGTTCACACACTCCTTCCCTAGCTCTAAATTGGGTAAATACGATGCCCTTGCACGGGCGCCAGTGGCTGTGAGCTTAATGGCCGGTGTTTGTAGGGATAGCGGTTAATCAAGGAGCAGCAGGTGTCGGATTAGGAGAGGCAACAGCGGCACGATAGACGACAGATGAAGCTACAGATGGGTTAGAGTATAGGAGGAAGTACATAGGGAGAAGACAATTGCATTTTCACCCCCGTGTCCGGTCGAAAACGGCAGATTGATGATAGGTTGGATTAAGTTGACAATTCTATGGATGTTCATAAATCTAATACGGTATCACCGTATAGTATGGCATGTTTCACTGCCATGCTTTCGCACGACTGCCTCGCATGGTGGTCACATGTTACCCACATGTCTCCTTCCAGAAGCCCACATGTCAATGCATGCACCGTCTAGCATGCCACGCTACCATGCGCATGAAGTCAAAATCTTTCGAGTCAAGTTGCCAACTGGTGGTACACGGTATCCTAGGCAAAGCCGACCAATTTTGGCCTGTCCAACCTGAATGCTGGCTGGTCCTACCTAGCCTGGCCTCATGCGTGCATTAGATTAATCTTTTCTTAAAACAACGACATAAAATAAAGATAGTATAATACTAGATAAGAAAAGTTAATAAACAATAACATAGACTCTTGATAAAAAATCAAAGTACGTTAAAGTCTTTTAAAATCATCCTCTCTAGCTCCACTATTCATATCTTGATATTCCTCCAGCCTTCTAATGAAGAAAAAATAGAAGACTAAATTTACATAAGTTGGACTAACCTTAAATCGTATGAGCCACTTATCCCAATAGGTGAAAACCTAAGACCGTTAAATATACTGTGACCGAGGACACATTCATCATAACGTAAGATATCAATCCGTTGGTTGGTAAATAGATATCCAAAAAATATATATATAATATAAAAGGACGAAACCAGAAAATAAAAAATCAAAATAAACTTGACATCATCGACGTCGCTGCCGTCGCAAAATCAGGAACCACCGACGGCTAGGGTGATCGACTTGGGTTACTGGCCATATTCATATTGGACCAGCGGGATGTGAGCCAAGGGCCCGAGGAGCGTTGGACTACTATATGCTACGCTCGTGGTGCGTAGTTAAACGTGCCGCCCGTGCGGGCCAGGGCCCATGAAGAGAGACATGGCGGGTTTTTTCAGGCTACATTGGCAAGCATGCGTTCATCTTCTTCTTTTTTTTTCATTTCCGTGCATATGTTTATGTTGCGAGGACGCGGGCTAGTTCTGGGTTGAGACAGCGTGACTGCAAGTCAAGCACTTGGGCAGCTGGGCTGAAGAGTGGAGTTTCTGCACGGGAGTATTTTCCTTTTACTCTTTTTTCTGTTTTCCAATCTTTTGTACTTATTCATTATTTTTTCCCTCAGACTGAAACAACATTTTCTTTCCCTTTTCACACAAAACATGTTTGTTTCTTTTCTCTTCCCATTTAATGTTGCACTACGTTGCTTCTTTTCCCATAATAATCTTGAATTGTTCCATAGCATTTTTCTATTTATTCACCGACTTTCAGATTTTTATTCCCCAAATAGTTTTGAATTATCCCATAGAATTTTTTTATTTTTCCTGTTAATAGTTAATTTTTGTTCCACCAATATTATCTTTGACACATTTTTGTCCTAAATTTTTATTTTATTTCATAGTACTCATGAATTGTTCCACTAAATAATCATGCAATGTTCTATAAGTATTCTTATTTTGTTCTCTTGATTTTTTTTGTTCCATTAAGTCATGAATTGTTCTATAAATTTATTTTCTTATTTCACTAGTAATCACGAATTATTTCACCGAATAGTTGTGCAATGTTCCATGGGCACTTTTCATTTTGTTCTTGTTCCACTAACAGTTATGGAATGTTAGAATAATTTTTTTTAGTGTCGCTAGTAGCCGTGAATCGTTCCACCTAATAGTCGTGCAATGTTTCATGAACATCAAATAACTAGGGAAAATGTGAAGGAAAGTGGGCATGACGCAAGGAAAAAGAAAACGCTCCCGCCTGCCGGCCTAGCACTATAGATAGCGGCCCAGATAAATAATATCACTGACGGGCTGATGAAAAATTCCACCATAAGAGGCTGGCCCACCGGCGCTCCGTGCGGGCGACCCATACTTTGGGAGACGGGGGCGTCTACTGACGAGCTGAGGATTTTTTTGGTCATCCGCACGCATGGTCGACAGCGACAAGGTGGCATGTTTGTGGTGGGCCCCGCTGATCTTGACCTCATCATCTTCCCTTTCCTCATTCACCATGTGACTTGCGCTTTTTTCACCAACAGCGAGCGCAGATGGGCGCCTCCGCGCAGCCCCCACGCCTGCGATGTGGGGCGGCTACCTAGATATATATTTTTATTTTTTCCTTCCATTTTTTGTTGAAATTTATGGTTTATTCAATTGGAAGCTGTGATTTGGGGGATTTTGTTGTCTATCTCATGAGTTGAAAGCTCACAATTTACCCGGTTGAAAGCTTGTTATATGTGGGGTTAGAAACTTTACTTCTCTGATTTCAAAAATTGAGAACCTATGATTTGAAAATTGTTGAGTTGAAAGTTAATTCTAGTTGAAGGGTGAATTTATATAGTAGAAAGCTCAATTTTTCCAAAAAATTGGTGTTGAAACGGGTTGAAATGTGGTTGAAAGCTGCTTTTGGGGTTGAAAGTTGTTTTCTTTGAATTTTTAGGGTTAAAAGCTTATTTTTATTCTCCGGCTCTGGCACCACTGCCACCGCTTGCCGATGAAGGCCGTCGCAAGAGTAGGGAGTGGAAGGGGGATTGGCACGAGTATCTACAAAAGTATGAGAAAATGAATTCATTTTGTATGATACATGCATTATATTTCTTTGGTTAAGTATGATAAATGATTATCTAGCTTGTCATATAATTGGCTATTTTGTGAGTGAAGTTACATCTTTTTCTTTATGTGTATTTTCTATCCTGATCTAAATCTATGATGTATCCGTTTTATGTCTGTACCTTGAATACTCCAAATTCATATTTGCATCAGGTCTGCTCGTATCCATCTCCTTCTCGAAAAAAATATGGGTAGGCATACACATGAACACTATCTTGCCCATATTTGACATGTCCTCGCCTCTAACTGTGCATATACCATTAAATTCATATTCTAGAAACTGAAAATAAAAAATACTTGAATAATAAAAACATAGAAGTGCCACGGGATTGCATGTGCAAAGACGCTTGAGAAAAACATGGATTGCAGTGTTCGAAGCAACATAGGAAACTCTGAAAATACTTGAATAGCAAAAACATAGAAATGCCACGGGATTGCAGCTTATGAACATAAGACGCTTGAGAAAAACATGGATTGCGGTGTTTGAAGCAACATAGGAAACTCTAAAAAGAATAGGTATTGAGTGCAGGATAGACAAGGAGGGGGAGCAGAGGAGATTTTGTCACGCTGCACTAGAACTCTCAAGGGATATCTTTTTTCCCCTGTACCTCTATTTTTATTTTCTTCCGAAAGCACGATAATGCATGGGGACGAACTCTAGAGTAAGGGTTATACCGATCCTCCATTCATACGCCACCTAGTCCCTTCGGATGGATATGGAATTTAAACTAAATATCTTTCAATCTGAAGCGATTGAGTCCAAGCCCTCTCCATCCAAACAAGCCAAGGGAAAAATTCATTTTGAATGACAGTTACTTTTTCCTCCGTTGTTCCTTGGGTCCAAACAGGGTCTAATGTCACGTCGCTACTAACCAACCTACTGACAACTGTAACAATAAAATGGACCAAGCATGCTTTGATCGGGACCACAACTCCTAGTCACGACTCAAATTTACTCAAAGAAAATGACAAAGCACGAAGGTCAATTAAATATTTGCATCACAAACCGAATTTTCTCCCTAAAAATTACAACAAACAAACATTTCCTCAAAAATATTTACTTGATCTATTCAAAAGTAGGAGAAAGTTTAAACACGCCACTGCAAAGTTGGCATTTTGGAAAAATGACATTTGTCCTGGGAATGACATGCGTTCCATATATTAACCACACATGCAATGACATTTTTCGAAACTATCAACTTCGAGATGGCATGATTAAAACTCTTAAAAAAAATGTAATATTTTAGAGTGCGTGCACTCATATTTCTCAACCTCAAGGACTGTTTTAGATTGATTGGGTGGAAGTGATAACATAAAATTTTCACCATAATTATTCTCATAATGTAGCCATTTTATGTTTTTATCTAACATATTTAGATAAAGTTGCTGCTAGAGTTTCGGAACGGAGAGAGTAATACTGAAAGTGCGTAAATTGCAGGCTTCATGGCTCAGACAAGAGAATAGAACATGGATGCTAAAGTTAAGCAATTTCTACCCAACAAAATTCGAACAGAAAAATGTGAAACATTAATAAAGGGTAACATGGTAATTTTCACAACAAGCAATTGACAAAATAAAACACAACAGGACAGTTTATGAGAAAAACGATAACAAACACAAACTCTTCAATGCACAAATCCTGCAGTCTAAACGCGCATGCAGAACTCCTGAGATGGAAGATCATACTTCCTATCCTATGACAACATTCTTGTGCCAACGTATATAATCCTAATCGATCGTCTTCTGTTATACCTGCAGATACACACACGTAATGTAATTCCGTAAAGTTGCAGAGAACTCTCCTGGAATGTCAGAGCTGCATGTAACCGGTGCTCACGAACAAAAACCAATGCCATTAGTGGCTACCTGCCCCAGCCTCGCAATGGAGAAGGACGCGTCCAGCCACCCTCCCTTCTTGGCGCGCTCGACGTAGCAGCCGAGCTGCTCCCCGGCGTCCGGCACGTCGAGCGCGAGGTCGTCGACACAGTCAGCCACCCTCTCGAAGCCCTTGGTCATCTGGTTCGGCGTGATCAGGCCGCGCCCGTAGCACTCGCTGAGCAGCGCCCAGAGCCGCTCGTCCTTGCCTCGCTTCTCGATGATCGCCACGAGCGCCTTCTTCACCACCTCGTGGTGGAAGAAGGGCATGCCGAGATCCTTTATGCACCGGCACGCCTCCCGGATGTCCCCGCCGCAGTCGTACTCCTGCAGCAGCTTGCCGATCTTGTCCTTCACCTCGTTCAGCTCCCAACCGGCTTTCCCGGTGCCGCCACCGCCCCAGCACCGCAGGATCCGCTCCGCGGAGAGCTTTGCTCCGAGCAGAGCGTGGGCGTCCCGGAGCGCCAGTATGCCGGTGGAGCCTGCCGTCCTTCGGTGGCTGGCCTCCTCCTCCATTGCCTCTAAGTCTGACGGCGCTATCACCTCATCAACCACTGACCTGGCAAAGAACATGGTCAGGTCCTCGACTATGGCGGGATTGTCCAGTGCGCTGTCCTCAGCGGACTCGATCAGGAGCTGGAACCCTGCCACGACGTCCTCCGGCGGCATGCAGAGCGAGGAGAGCAGCACGGAGGCCATCTCTTTCTCGCGGTTCTTCCGGTCCATCGCGGCGGTGATCAGCTTCTTGACGAAGATAGCATTGAAAGAGGAGGAGCACGAGTTGTTCTCGGCTTCCAAGCTGCCCACCGACTCTATGATGTCCCCAGTCAAGAAGTACTCCTGTATGATCGACGCGGCGTTCGCCTTGAACTTCCTCGCCGCCGTGTCGTCGTCGACGGCCTTCTTCGGCTCCGGACTCAACGGTTTCAGGGACGACGCGCACAGCCAGCCCTCCGACGAAGCCTTCAGGATCATGGATTTCAGGAGACACCTCGCATTTGGCACGTCAAGCGTCAAATCGTCAACAGAGTCGATCAAACGGTTGAACCCTTTGATGATCTGGCTCTCGTTGATGACACCTTCGTCCGACGCGGACTTGAGGAGGTCCAGGATGAGACCCTCGGCCGCGCCGCCGCGCTCCATGGCGAGAATGAGCGCACGCTTGACGACGTCGTGGTGGAAGAAGGGGATCTTGAGGTCCCTGATGCACCGGCAGGCCTCGACCGTGTCGCCGGAGGCGAGGTACTCCTCCAGGATGTCGGCGATCTTGGCCTTGGCCTCCTCCACGGTGATGTTCTTAGTCCCGCCCCACCTCTGCAGAATGATCTCCCCGTGGTGCGGCACGGACAGGTAGCTTTTCTCCGCCCTATGGAGGACCTCGGTGCCATTGCACCCCTCCGGCAAGCACGACACCTGTTTTGCCAGGAACGCCGGTGGCAGTATGTCGTCGATGATGGCGCGGGCAACGAACACGGCGAGGATGTCGACGGCGTCGGGCGTGTCGACGGACAGATCGTCGCAGGACTCCGTAAGCTTGCAGAAGCCCTTATACACCTGGGGGCGGTCGATGACGTCACCGTAGAGCGATGACAGCAGCACAGCCGCCATCTCCTTCTCCCTGTCGTGCCGGTCCATGGCCACCGAGACCAGCTTCTTGACGAAGTAGTAGTGGTAACACGGCACGCGCAGCTCCCTCAGCTCGTTCGCCGTCGCCGCGACGTCGTCCGTGGAGAAGTATTCCTCGACGATCGTGGCGGCTTTCCTCTTGAACTGCAGGAACTCCTCGGATGATACCGTCGGGCTTCGCTGGTCCGTGTCCTGAACAATTCCTTGTGATCCGTAAAATTGCATAGCAAATCTCAAGCCGCGACACGGAAAAACGCGGATAAATACTGGTTTACCTCAGCAGCGCTTGAACATTTGAGGGGCGCCTGGTGCGCATGTGGAACAACGCCTTCGGGACTCGACTCCATGGGGACTCTCTGCAACTCCGTTAAGCTGCAGATGCCCTCTGCATTCAGGTGAAGGCTGCAGCAACCTCAAGCTGTTCTTGCCGTGGCCCCCACCAAATGCAGGCGCCTCTTGGACACAAAACCGGTTACATGTACAGATATGATCGGTTAGAAACGATCAACAATATCGAACGAAATGTTGAGGAGCTCCCGTGTTCATCTGGTATTATTTTTCTTTTCGTGGGGACAGCTCTAGCTCAGGGAGCGATTGAGAGAGAGCTGTGAAGAGCAAACGCATCAGATAGAATGGCTTTTATGTGTTGAAGCCTCCTTCTCCCAGGGAAACAGGAGGGAAGGGTCCTAGGAAGCATGGCCACACCATGTCACCTCCGGACCGGGTCACTGGAACATGGGCCCAGGTGTTCCTGGTCCTGGTTGCATGCCTCGAGACGAACTAGTGGACATGCGCTGAGATGGGAATTAGGCAGTTGGGTGCATGCGTTGAGACGAACTAGTGGACATGCGTCGAGAGTGGGGATTAGGCAGTTGGGAACCAGGCAAGGTTAGGAATTGTTCTCCTCCGATATGCCAGGGCAATCTCTACAGAATGCCGGAATGCTATCTTTTTCCACTCTCTTCTCTTTGCAATTTCGAGGAGGACATAAACACGCACTCACACCATCACACGATGCACACCCACACGGATGCATCCCCTTAGCACACAATAAAAAAGTTTATCAAAAACCAGAAATAAATCCGTAGATATCATAAAATTCTTAATAAAGAGCATGCGCGTGAATGTACATGTGCTATCTTTTCTCTTTTGGCAGACGACACGGCCATACGACCATGCGAAAAAACCTTGCAAATAGTCTTGACCTGCTGGTGATCTCATCAGATAAGTACCCTCGCGGACACACGAGTTGTTGGACATTATCCTTCATCTCTCCGATGCTCTCCCGTGCTCACATAGGCACATGCATACTCATCTGATTGACTATGAATAAATAGTAACTCTCATATGTGTAGTATGGACACGCAAGTTTTCTTCGACCTGACCTTGGATACTTTTCGAGACTACCAACCACTCTTTTTTTCAAAATAGTACGTAGTCCTAAGATTTTCACAAATATCTTACAACGGAGAAAGAAAGCTTTTTGCGTATATTGTTTTAGATAAAAAGACCACCGTATTTTGGTGGCCGCTCTTAACTTGTTGAAGTTTAACCTTGTACCAAAATTTCTCTAGTGTGCATAACCAGTTGGTGGGAACACATCTAAATAGGATATCACTTTTTTCTCACCTCTATTTCTTTTGTCATCTCACTGACATATGGTCCTTTTTCTCCTCTCTTCCTGCTATAAACCGGGTCTCATGATTTATCTGAAACTCCTTTAATTGCAGTGTGTTGGAGTAGGTCTTAGCACCAAAAGATTTCTTAAGACCCCATTGATGCTCTTAATTAGAGGGTACTTAGCCAAGTCCTGGGTATGTACATTCTGTTGTCCGCTCCACCGGCGGCGCGTGTTCGATGGCCATCTGCGGTGCCGCCGTCGAGCCATGCCTAAGCAACGACGAGCGAGAGCGTCCAGCACTCGCCGGCCACAGGCCACAGCCGTGGAAAGTGGAGACGGCCAGAAGGCGGAGGCACCGTGCCGACAGAGCTGTACCAGTGGGCCTCGTTGCAGCAGCCCGACATCGTACGTCTCGGCAGCCAAGGTACGGCCGGTGGCCCGACGAGCCACGCACGGCAGGATTTGCTGGGCCAGGTTTCTGGGTGCGTGCTCCGTACAGCTGGGGCCGCCTCCACCCGATCTCCGCTCGTCTGCCTTTTCCAGTCTTAGCCACCGGGCCCGTCGGCGTTGCGCGCTTTGAGGTACTCTCTCCATCCAATAATATAAAACACGTATATATTTTAAGATTAACAATTAGATTTATAATATTTTAGTTATATGATATAAAAGTGATATAATTAAAAAGTACTTTTAAAAATGAATTTAATGATACTTATTTTGTGCCATATAACCAAAATATTATATGTTTAATTATAAATCTTGGAATACGTAAGCGCCTTACATTGTTTGATAAAGGGAGTACTACTGGACAAGGTGAGAAATTTGTCACCAACATTGTCGCCATGACAACGACAAATCAGTCGAATACTGACACCGTGGATTTTAAGCAATGGCTATGAAGCCAACTTGAACGGTCCATTGGCCGCATGTGAACCCAAAGCATGTCAGGTACGATCCGATCTCTCTTCTCTCTCTCTCCTAGAAAGAAATCCGATGACGGTACGCATAAAAACATGTTTTTGGTCGTAAAAAAAAATTGAAGTACCATGCTATGCGTTTTTGCGCCAGATTCGAATTGCAAGGCATGACAGCACAGAGACTTATATTTGAACATCCACATGGAGTCCGCTGCGCCATCAGCTATACTCTGCTCAAGTAAAGAATACGACGAGCCCAGTGAGTCCTTGAGGCCATTACGAATCTACGGCTCAGGCATGAGGGAGGTCTCCCTGGTTCTTCAGCGGTGAGTCTTTCCTCTGACGACTCGGTCGATAGCCGTTTGGCGGGGTGCGGCTCTAGCAATGAATCGATGGGCGATGACATCAATCTTTCTCTTCTTCACCGGCTGCCCTATCCGGCGATCAACGCCTTAGAAAGTAGACAACCCCATAGTGCAACCTCGGGTGGCAAGAGCAGATGCGCCACTTTAACTATCTTCGTTCTGATAGCTTCCCAGAGCTCTTTACCGTTTGCCAAAGAAAAAGAAGTTATTCCCTACCATCGACTGTACCAAGACGGGATAGAACTAAATGACACAAGGACAAATAACTGTTGGCACTGCTGCGAGCTACCTGGCCCGGGTTCCTCAATGAACAGGATTCCTCTGTTTGCGTCTCTGATCATAAAGAGGGAAGAACGGATAAATGGTACGTGCCTGATTAGTAGGGCATGTCCATGCATGCACGCCATTGACTCTCTTCAGTGTGGTATGGGCTCCTAGTTCTCTGACGGATAGCGTTGGGACGGTGGCACCTTCACGCACGCCAGTGCACCTATTGATCTACTCGTCTCCATGGGCATGTAAGTAACGTAATGTCAAAGACCCCGAGCTCAGAACCAACTCCCGCTGCAATACGAGATCCGAATACCCGAGAAACCGCCTAGCACACCATACGCTTACCAGATGTCGTATGCCTTCATTGCTGGACGATCCGACACCTAACCAATCCATCATATGCTTACCAGGTGTCGTATGCATTCATGATTGGTTAAGCCGAGTAAGGACACACTTATTGCAAGAAGGGGTTGACAATGAAACCAAGGTCCGGTAAAGAATTAACGCTAATCTTAAGTTCACTAAGTAAAGTCATCCCGGAGGAGCCTGACCATCGTACCCACACCCTAACCTAGCCCGGAGGCTAGTGGGTCACTCGAAAGCCCGGTACGATAGTCCACACCCTGCCTAGCCCGCACTGCATCTCAGCTAGCGGGTCACTCGACCGAAAACACTTCACGGAGTGAACACTAAGAGGTGGCATTACTTCTTTACAATCAATTCCATATACTTCAATCATACACGCACGGTATATGGAACGATCACAGTTAACAGCTGTGGACTACCCGGTTTTAAGGCCGGATAAACCCTTGTGTTCACTGTATCGATCCCTGGATCAGTAGTCGATACACACAAGCACTTGATAACATCACCATGCCATACATCGTTTATTACAGACATCGACCATACTTGGTCTTTAGTTCTTACAAACCGGGCCTATTGGCCGAATTAAACAGCAGCGGAATAAAATACGGTGGATAGCCCATCTATATGCCGAACCACAGGCAACAGACTGGGGAGAAAACCCTACGCCTCGAAGTCGCTGTCGCTATCGCCAGACTGGTATTCCTCCTCTTCGTCTGGCCACATAACAAGCCAGGTGAGTACATTGAATGTACTCGCAAGCACTCCGCCGGGGAGTTTAATACGGATATGAACATGCTCGGAATTTAACAATAACAAGACTCTATCCTAGGTTTCATGTTGTGCGAGAAAGTAAGTTTGCATTTGAAATAAATACATAGATGTAAAGCGATTTTACCAAAATTATCTCGACGCAGCGAGATAAAGTACTGCTCAAAACACTCGCCCGTTGCAACGGGGAGTTCACGGTTGTGCTTACCGTTACAACGGTACAGCACGGTACTTACCCGGTTCCACAGGGAGACGCAGCTCGTCTCGTACTTACGGGGTTCCCAATCACCCGGTTCCTCAGGTAGACGACGCTCACCTCGTACTTACGGGGATTCTAAGGTTTGCCCGTAGCTACGGGAAAACCCGACTTCACACCTCCCGATACGACGGGAACTTGGCAAACTGCCCTGCGAACACGACGGTTCGCGTCCTTAAACCCATAACCCAGAAATCCTTTTTGGGGCTCAGAGAGCCAAAACTACTTTAGTGTGACCCGACCAAGTTCGTCCATGACCGCGGACACGGCTATTCGAATAGTTTTTAACACTCTGCAGAGGTTGTACGGCTTTACCCACACGATGTAGTCCCCCCTGGGCATGCTGCGCACACATGTGTCCAGAGCTTGTACAACGAGACTCTTCACCGCTGTGAACCCAGCCATGAACCCGTCAGAAGGACATGTCCCACACCTAGCTCGAGACAGTATCCCTACTACGAGGAGGTTGGTGTTCCAACTCTGTGGCGAACCAAACCTCGTTACCCACGGGTTTAGCCCTCTTCGGAGCTACCCGCCCCATCTGCACTCTACTAACTGCCCACGGGTTCATGCTAGTTCAGGTCGGCTACTAGATCAAGTCCTTCCCACAAAGGACATGTGGTCGTACTGTAAGACTTGGCCAAACGGCACTTAAGACAGGTCCTTAGGTGATCCGAGAAGGACTCCACACCACTCCCGATAACGGGCAGCGAGAACCACGACGGGCCTTACCTCGCTCTTTAACAACTCCCTGCAAACACCCTTCATTACCAACCCGGATCAAAATCTTCTCCCTTTTTAGCTCGGTTCCACAGAACTATTTCACGGTAGAATATCCCAACCCATGCATATCCTACCTTCCATGCACCTCTACAACTGGACGCGACGGTCCGTTTCGATATTCCATCAGATGAAATATGGGGTGTTGCTTTCCTTTTTTCTTTTCGAAAACCTACTTCATCTACTGCGGGGCTAAGCATATATATATACATACACTACCCTAAGTTTCCGATAATTCCCCGGAATACAGTAGTCTTAAGGCGACAAGGTTTACGGGGTCGGACTAGGGTTTCCTATCATCGGTAATAGCTACTCTACATAAAGTAACAGGGATAAAATATAGCATGCATGGTTCGAAAACAAAATATTATTTCGTAAAACTGGGATTCAACATGATCAAGGGCGGAGAGCTTGCCTGGCAGGTATTGGCTCGGTTCCGGATGCGGGGGTGCTTCGGATTCTTCCTGTCGCACGTACCTCACACCGTCAACTACACGTTCGGAAAAACTTCGAATAAGAACCAAGCATCACAAGAATAACTAATAAAGGTCGGCATGCATGCATGTTGGTTTCAGGGTTTCTGGTCGGAAGAATGATCGTGGTGGGTTATTACCTAATGCATGAAATCTACATGCAACCTAGGGTTTTGGTGGTTAGGTGTTGAGCTGTATCGGCATTCCTTTTATTGACCGAACCATGTAACATGTGGATGAAAACCTACTTAGGCATGGTTCTGGATTCTAACATATTTTGAAAGGCCTAACATGATGGAAGTAATACTGAAAGGGCATATATACATATATATGCATGAAATGCAGATTAGGGTTTCTAGGGTTTTGCTGGCAAACATTTGCTCACTTTAGCTCTTGGACTCATGCATCAAATGAACACATGGGTTACTATGGTTATATGACAACAAATGGATTTTAAACCTACTGGACATTTGGAAGGATTCATCGATTCAACTTAGGTTTGGAAAAGGAATATCACTGCAAGTGCATACTTGTGATTTAGGGTTTCATGGCTCGACCTATCCCTTTTAATCTTCGAGCTAAGCAACCATGAGTGCATGAATGTGTATGCAACTTGAGCAAGGGACCTAAAATGTCCATGTTTACATGCTGGAGTAACTTAGAATTGAACCCATATTCAAAAGGGGATTTAAACACAGTTTTGAATTTGAAAGGGCTACTGAACTGGGGCTGTACAGAGAGATACATTGGGATTTTCGAAAAATGTCCTATATAGAAAAGATGGGAAATAAAATTTGGGACAACTTTTATTTGGGAGGTTTTCTGAGATTCGGGCTGGATTGGAGGGAAAAGGCTGAACCAGAATGAATAGCTGCACTGGAACAGAGGAGAGAGAGACTGGCTGGTTTAGATGAACAGAAGGGGGGGGGGTGACGTCGAAGGCGCACTCAGCAGGGGCGCCTCCACTTACTGCTGCTGGGTCCGGATGTGGGATGGGGCCCGCCTGGCGGTGACTGGAGGGAGCATACCGCTTCGGACAGGTGGGTCCTAACGGTCAGAACAGAGGAGAGAGGGGGGTGCGCACGGGAATGATTTCCGGCGAGAAATCCCTAGCACCCGGCGGCGCTCCGGTAAGAAGGACGGCGAGGAATTGCGGGGAGACTAGGGGGATTCGGAGCAATCGGTCGCCACCTTTGGGTTCGGGAGTTTACAAGGGTTCCATTTTCGCCAATGGGGAGCTTGCGTGATGGCTGGAGGCAAGGTTGCACCGGGGTCCAGAACAGAGGAAGCGGGGGCAATGGCGGGGACGGAGCTCCGGTGAACGGCGACTGCAAGAATTGGTCGGGAAGGTTAAGAAGAGGTCCAGAAACTTAAGGGAAAAGGAAAGGTTGGGACCCTTCACTGGACTCGCCTAATTTCTCTCGGGGGTGGGCGGCGGCAGGTGTTGGCCGTGGCGGGGGAGGAAGAAGAAGAATCGAGGCCGCTCCAAGAAATTTGGGGGAATGGGGAAACTCCAGAGAAGGTTTGAGAAGAAAGCGAGCCCTGGAGTTCCTTAAATAGGCGGGAAGAAAATGGGGGAACTGAGCACTGGCTGCTCGGTGCTGTACTTGCCGTGGACTTCGTAATAGCAAACTGGCGACTTTGCCAGGCGGCGCGACTTGCTCAGGGGCGGCCAAGGGCACTAGCGGCACGTACTTTACTCAGATGAGGCAGAGGCCAGAGGGATTGTATTGTCGAGCGGCACGGTTGCGCGCGTGGGCGCGTCCAGCTCGGCGCCGAGGCCTGTCCCGACCGGCATGGCTCTGTGCCCTGGTGCTTGGACGTGTCTGGGGTGGCGCCAGGCAGGTCTTGATGTCTGAAGTGACCAGGGGGAGGGAGGAGCAGCCAGGGATGGCATGCCATTGAGTGCGGCCTGGTTTTCTACACTTGCCAAGGCTGGCATGATTAGACACTAGGGTTGAATCACTGGGCAGAGGACTTGCTGCGGATGTGAGGGGAATAGGAGAGGTGTCTGAGATGATTTAAGAAGTGACAGTAGCAAAGAAGTTTGCTTGGAGAGTGAGGGTTATGCCAGTGTGCAATTGCCCGTGGTGGCATGATAAGACGTTAGAGTTGAGTGCTGTAGATTTGGACCTTGCACTGAGGTGTGCAGTGAGTATTATGTGTGCTGAGTGGAGGCAGAGATGTGGGCAGGATTTGGAGCAAGGTGGTTAGGGGATGGAGCTGAATTGATGAAGATAAGTGTAAAGGGGCCAGGTGTTTGATGTGTGCCATGGTCGAAATTTACACAGGACTATCCCATGTTATTACATATTTGGAGTCAGGGTACTGTGGTGAGCTAGGTGTAATTTCTGTGGAATTTTCTGAGACAGCAATGGAGAGGTTGTAGTTCAAATGGAAGTTTTGACCTAAATTGGATTTTGAATGTAGATCACAATTTTTGAACTGGACCTTCAAAAATTATTTCATAACTTGATGAGGAATGGTCCCAAGAAGCTACTGGAGTTTTTCTGGGAATTTTGGAGAAACTAAAATACATGCGATAACACTTTTTTGATTTTCTGTATGCACGAAAACCTAATTAGGGTTTGGGACGACAAAAGGGGTTTTAGGGCTTCGGACGACGGCACGGAGGTGGCAAGGTATGGAGGGAGTTAGAGAGTGTATCAGGAGAGTTGGAAACGAAAACGGGCAGGGTGCCGCTTAGGGTTAGGGTTTAGATTATGTCGGATGCATATATCGTGTGCGTGCCGATTAGGGTTTAGCTTTTATGAGCACACACGACGTTTGTCCATCTTTCGTATAATGGGGATTTCCAAGGATATTAGGAAGTTTTGGAGATATACATATTTTGGAGGAGAGAGAAAAGGTGGCAAGGGGTATACACATACACAGGTTAGGGATTTACGGCGTATGTGTGGACAATCGAAAAGTTATCAGGGGGGAAAACAACACGAGGGATTACGGCGTGGGCTAACGCGGTAGATGGTAAAGATGGAATGGTTATCTGGTAAAAGGATAAAAGAATTTGATATTTTATGCTCTGGTAACATGGTGGAAAGGTAGTTCGTAACTCGGTGGTTTGGTAAAAGGGGTGCATAGGAATTAGATATTTTGCTGACATGGTGACACGGTGAAAAGGGTTATAATCGTGGTAACGTCGTATTTAGGGTTTTACCGTGCAGACGGTAAAAAGGTGACATGCGGGGTAGGGGTGTAGAAATGGGTGCGGGTGTATATATACATATACATGGATTCGTATATATTCCGGTGAGGGGAATGGTAAAGTAACCGAAGATATTTTCTTGATCACGTGGTGGAAGGAATTTTACCGAGGAGAGGGGTCTAGGGTCTGGAGTGTATGTGCCCACATACACTGGATTATTTTGGGTATATATGTGGTTGGTATGCGGGTGGTGGTGGCATGCGACGACAGGTGAGCTGTGGTTAGGTTCAGGGCACCGATACGCACGCATATGTATATATATGTGCAAGGTTCGAGAGGGGAAAGAACAGAGAGAGAGACGGAGGTTAGGGTTTGCGTATGCGCGGATACACAAAGGCAGGAAGGGTTTGCCGTGGTAGGTGGAAGTTCTGTCGCGGCGGAGAAAATGGTCAGACGGGCTGTCGTGGCAGAGATTTGTTTGCCGTGGCAAGGAATTGTTTGCCTTTGCTCGCCGTGGCAAGGGTTTGGGAGAAAGAGGGAATGGCCGGGGGTGTCTTTGTGCCGGGTTCCAGGCATGGTTAGAGACGGAATGCCGAGCAGGGTTTCGTATCCTTTGCCGGATGGAGTTCTGACAAGGTCGAGGTCAAAGGGAACAGGGATGAAGATGAGGGACTCTGGTTGGTTCACACTAGGGTTTTGGTAGAACAGGTTTCAATCCGATGCATTGCTAATTGGTATTATTAGCAAAAAGTTTTTGTTGACCCTGATTTTCGGGTTTCGGAAAAATGGGGTGTTACAACAGCTTCATATCACAGTTCAAACTCTACTGAGAAAGAGTTAAGGGATACATAAGTTACCACTTACCCGGGAGGGGTTCTATAATACATAACTCCCAACTCGAAGGCTGGTTACAGATCTTCGAAGTTTCAAAAAAACAGCAAGGAACACAAACGTTAAAACCCCGAGATGGCAGCCCGCCATCTCCAAAAGCATCTATACAACCCACATTATTACGACCGCAAAGGATAACATCAAACTAAGCATCCGAATCAGCATTTCCCACGTTGTAGTACTCACCGATACTGGGCTCACCTGCAACTGGTTCGGAATTGAATTCCATAAGTACTTTCGTACTTGCAAGCTACATTTGTAGGCTCATCCCAACTCAATTTCAACATTTGCATATGATAAAGAGAAACACTTAACAATTCATGGTGACATTGATTACTTGGCATGAAATGAGCATGAATGATAAAACAATATCATCAAGATGCATAACAACCATCCATACTAAGATTTAAAGCATTAAATCTCAACTTATCAAGTTATGGAGATCAACCAAGATTCATCCATGTCATTCACATTCCGTCAAACAAGACGATTTAATTATGGTTGCTCCAAGCAAGGCTCAACCAAAAGTGTAGTCGAACAAGGCAAGCAAGGCTTGTCCAACGCCAGGAAGAATTGAGAAGGTGTAAGTATAGGGTTGGCCGATCGTGATTTCCCACTAATCTCAATTCAACCCCGCCGTGGGTGACGGGTAAAGCCCTACGACACCGGTATCGAATCAGGTTAGCAGCCTGCCGATCCATCTGTAGGTGACGGTACCCCAGCTCTCACAACTCCCGATTAGGGTTTCATATTTTGTTCATCCATTTAAAAGATCACCGCTGATCTTGCAATCAATTAACCCTACCATACTATTGATTTGCCATCACATGTCATAGCATCATATTATAAACATGGCAATCAAGTATTTCACTTGATCACAAGCATAGCATGAAATGAATTAGGGAATCTTAGCGAACTTTTGTATACTTGCCTTGTTGGGTTTGCTCTGGATCACAATAGTATTCAGCTTCAGAATATTCCTCGTTGCTCGGTTCTACCCAAAATCAAATCCCGAAATACCGAAATAGAGCAACAGAAGGAACTTTAATTAAAACCAGCAAGTGCAGGGAGGCAAACATGGATGATATGCATCCTAATGTGCAGAGAACATGTACACGAAGCTAACGCAATTGGTTTCGTCGAATTCGGAGTTCTAGGGCTCAAATTATGCATTTCCGAAGTCGCGCATGTTAAAAATTAGGGTTTTGTTTGTTCATATATGCTTTGGGAAGGGTATATGGGAGACATAGTGAGACCAATGTACCACATTTGTTTTGAGTTACTTATGGGTACCACATATATCCCTTTTGAAATTATCAATAATCTTCTAGAATTCATATTTAATTTTAAGCTTGAAGGGTATTATGGGAATTTCAAAGTTTTAGAGCATTGTAACATGAACAACAAGTATACCATAATGTTCTACATATTAAGAGAAAACCAACAAAACCAAAATCACCTAATTTGGAGTTGGTATGCAAAAGATATGAATTTTTGAAGTTTATTTCAGTTTTACTCCTTTCCTGCCATTTTCTAGAATTCGAAATTGAGTTAATCCTTTTCTTACCTACCCTCAGCTAGCTGCAGCCAATGACAAAAGGGGTCCACAGTCCCCTCACATGTCGGTTCCCCCCCTATTCTCTTATTTCTTTTATTTCTCTTATTTCTTTTTCTCTCATCTTCTTCAATCTATTACATCTAGGCCCCATGTGTCATCTCGTCCTCCTTTGTTTTAATCTGCCCCTTTTAAACCTACGACTCGGGTCCGAGAGCTTTAGCCGCCGGGGTCAAACGACGACGAGGGGCGGTGGAGGAATATCGAGGGGGGAGAGGAAGATAGCACATCAAGTGGTTAAGGGGCTCACCCTGGGCTCGTTTTACTGCTTGGTTGAAGCGGGGAGGAGCAGAGCGAGGACGACGGCGGTGATGGCGGGCGGCGGACCTCGGCCTTCGGTGCCGGGGGTGATCCTATATACATGGGGAGAAGCGAGGGATTAGGGAGGATGAGGAGGTACTGGAGTGTCCGAATAGATGCTCCATTAATTACTTGAGCTTACTGGGGCACGGAATTAAGCGACGGCGGAGGGTGACTGGCGGTGAAGTCGGCGTTGAAATCCCCGGGCTTAACTGTGAGAGAATCAAATTAACTCCGGCCGTGAGCTTGTAAGGCAGGGGCGAGTCAATTAAGCCAAAAAAGGGAGGATGGGTCTCACTGATCGTGGAAGGAGAGAGGGGTTCGGCGGACTTGGAGAAGACGACCGCGAGGAAATCGTTCCGAGGTGACCCTGCGCAAGGGGAGAAGGAAAATGAGTTCCCCGTGAATCAGGGAAGCTCATGCGCACGTTGGATGGAGGAGAAAGTCTCGCCGGACACGGGCGCGGAGGGGATGCCGCTTACGGCGTTGCGCTGGAGCCTGTGATGCTGGTTCCTTCTTCGGTGATTTCGTGGGGAACGGCTCAGGCGAGCGCATCGGGGAGGAGGGTTTTGGGGGAAGAGAGATCGAGGTGGGGGTTGCTCAACGGGCGAGATGGAGAAATGGAGGGGATGCCGAGGTGAGGGAGGTGGCGCGACGGTGTTCTGGAGAAGGAGGTCGGGCGCCGGGAGTGCGCTTGGCAGAGGAGGAGCGCCGCGTGGCGGGGGAGGTCTGCTTGTGGGTCAGACGCGTCAGCGAGAGAAGAGATGGAAGAGAGAGGGCGGAAACCGAGCGAGCGGCGCGGGGAGTAGCCGACGGGTGGACCCGTGGAGGCAGAGAGTGGAGGGAGAGAACAGCGGGGAGAAGTTGGGCTTCGGCTAGGGGGAACGGGCCGATTTCGATCAGCCTGATAGAATTAGAAGAGAAATTCTTTTCCTTTTTCTGATTTCTAAATTCAAGTCCATATTTAACCTGGCCATTCATTCAAACATAAAATTTTAAATTTCCAGATCATTTACTAGAGCTCCTGAGCAATTATTCCTGCCTTACAAATCGTTGGTATAAAACCAACACGCCTAACACTAAGCATTTTCCTTAACTTAGAATAGTAGTAGGATTATTTAGAACTTTATTCCAATCACACAAAATTTGTTCCAAGTTATAAAGAGGTGTAAGGTTTAGGATAAAGAATTTCTCTCACCAGTAATTATGCTCCTACTCGTTTGATCTGTCAAATCAAGTTTGAATTTGAGGATCAATCTTTAGTCCTTAGTGCTTAGCATGTATATGAGATCCCTCCACAATTTCTTTGGACCTAGGAACATTTTTGGAGAGATTTTGGGTTGGAAATCGTTTTCCTAGATCGTCAAGACCAGTTGTTGGGTCAGGTGCAACATGATAGTGATGGTTTCAAAAATTTTAAATCGACCTACATGATGACATGAAATATAAAAACTCCACTTACTTCAAATATAGATCTGAAGTTCCAATTAGCGGCTTACAAAATTTAGACCATTACACGTAACAACGCTGCAATCGTCATGTTACTAGATCAGGTATGAACTAGCTAGAAGTGTCGAACACGTTGCAGGAATGAAGTGCATTGCTCCTTTTTGAGCACGTCCGCTGCATTCTCGAAACACTTCTTAACTTTGGCAATTGATCACGTCCAAATGACGTCTACACACGCAAAGTACTAGAAGTTAACCTTCACCTGTAAACTCGCTCCACGGCTACGGATTTCTCGAACAAACTTCGGTGGAATTAATCCACGTGTAAGTGTAACCTAGATCACAGTATCATACCCTCGTGCGCGCTGTTTATAGACGGCGGAGGATGACGCAGTGCTGCAGTCGTGATTACCTGTTCGCGGAAGCATTAATACCAGAAGCTGCCCTCACCTCGGCTTACTCCTTAGTGCTTCCTTCTTTTGCTTGTGGCTTGTGCTGCTAAGCAGTTTTGGATTCGAAGGTATCCTTAGTGCTTCCTTCTTTTGCTTGTGGCTTGTGCTGCTAAGCAGCTTTGGATTCGTTCTCGCTGCACTTCCCTCTTCTCTTGGGGTTCCATTCTCCAGTAACCACTAACCAATCCAATCGTGTTTGTTCCATCTGCAGATCCTACAAAGTTTGCCCGCCGCGAGTAAGCATGTCGTCGCCGTCGTCCGATCCGTCTCTGGAGACGGAAGCACCCCACGCGGCCGTCACGAGGGAGCGGAAGCTCAATCCCGACCTGCAGGAGCAGCTTCCCAAGCCATGTATGTATCACTTTCCCCTTCTTCACCTGGATAGATGCTGTGCGGAAAGATCGAAAATCTCAATATCTCCCTTTGTTTCTCGGGTTACTTACTGATGAGGGAGTGTGTTGGGTTGGCACGGCATGCTTCTCCGGTCTCTGTACTCGTTGAGCAACTGCCATCTGCGCGATTACGTCCGTGCATGCCAACTCGGTACTGTAGCGTGGCCGCAGATTGAAGACCATCACACGAAGATAGGAGAGATCATTAGTAGTCCAATAGTATCAATAAGAAAGAAAAGAACCTTCTTTTTTAGATAGAGAAGAGGGGATAGACCCCCAACGAGAGAAAAAAAAGCCTTGGAGATCGACCGTTACTGTTACTCCCTTTGTTAGCATGAACACTGCGATAAATGCTGTCTGTTTCTGGTCAAGAGAACCGTAATCCAGCTCGAACGCATTAACTATGTTTAAGTTATTGTCTCGCATGCAGATCTGGCTAGGGCTATGGCAGCGGTGGACCCGAGCCACCCGCAGGGGACGAGAGGGCGCGACACCCGCGGCATGAGCGTGCTCCAGCAGCACGCGGCCTTCTTCGACCGCAACGGCGACGGGGTCATCTACCCCTGGGAGACCTTCCAAGGTAGGTGTCGCGGCCCTGTCTGACGCGACTCCTCGTCTCGTTATCAATCAGATCACTCATCTTTCCTACTTTGGACAAGCCGTCAGAAATCACACAAGAGTTGCGCGTAAAGCAGAGATATTATCTCCAATCAACGATTACTTCTGCAGATGTAATAAGACTTCCTTTGAACCTGCTATTTCAGGCCTGCGAGCAATAGGGGTCGGGTTCCCTCTATCCTTTGCTAGCTCCATACTCATCAACCTCGTCCTCAGTTATCCTACTCAACCGGTAAAATTTTGCGTTTCCCCTCACTCAACTCCGGGCTAGATCATCCCAAGTCAAATTACTGTGACTCATTTTTAACACTTTTTTTTATGAATGTCACATCACTTCTTTTGTAGGTGAGAAGAGATATCTCTAGGCTCTCTACTCTCTAGGCACTTCTCTTAACCAATAGATCTTTGTTGCTTTAGCTTGGACTACCGGTTACGTGATTTATTTATTTTTTGGAATGGACCCATTATGTGATGTGTTGTCACATGCGCGCGTCTGTATCTGTGTGTTTTGCGAGGAGACACGCACGAATTTATGTTTTGTTCTTTCAAATGTAGGGATGGATACCTTCCCCTCTGCTCTCAATCCATATAAAGAACATCCACAAGGGTAAGCATGGGAGTGACTCTGAAACCTATGATACTGAAGGGAGGTATGTATGCGCAAGTGTAACCGTCTAATTCCCCCATTTTCTGCAGAAAGCTCACAATTTTACTGCAATTTCGGTACTGAAATTTGTAACTACTTCTTTACTTGCTCTTGTGTAGGTTTGATCCGTCAAAATTTGATGCTGTATTCAGCAAGTTTGGTCGAACTCATCCAAATGCTTTGACAGAAGACGAGGTGAACACGATGCTTAAAGACAATCGTAATATGTATGATTTTCTGGGCTGGTAAGCGCATAACTGAACTACTAGTAACAACATTGTTCTTTACCTATTTTCAGCTACATTTTTTTATAATTGGCTGCTTTTAGAAGATGTTGTATTCAATATACAACACTAGATTTGTAAAGAGTGTACTATTAGCAATCTCCTACCAAATATTTGTCACTTTCATTTGAAATTTGTTGTTAAAATGCTGTTTCTGAATACTTATCACCCGGTCCTTTTCACACAGGGCTGCTGCCACCATTGAATGGAAGTTACTGTACAGCGTGGCAAAGGATAAAGAAGGCCTGTTGCAACGAGAAGCCGTCAGGGGCGCCTTCGATGGCAGCCTATTCGAGAGACTACAAGAAAGCAAGAAATCTTCCTGAATCCTGAATGCGCCTGTGAGCTGCCCAGTTCAGACAGAGTGTTGTCAATACAACATCTGCACTCTGCCTTTGTGTTGTGTACTCAAATAAAAAATGTTACACCGTGACACTGGAACTTGTAATGTTCAACCATGTATCATCAATACCCCGCATAATATGGGTGTGTTTTGTTTTTCTTATTATCGTGTGAAGTGAAGAGTTCCTTACACTTGTGCCATCATTTGGTCGCCTCGGCATCGCAAGATGCTAACAAAATCATTGCAATCTTCTGAAAAATCATCATTTCTAGTTCCAGGTGAACTTTGAGATGTGATATCCAGGCCTGTAGCCAAACGTTTCGCCACATTATTTCGTATGGAGAGAGTAATTCTTATATGAGTTAAGAGTAGTTGCGTCGCGGTGTGAAGTCCAGTACTTCATCTTTTTTCTTTTTTATTCTTGTTCTTCTTGTTCTTTGAGATGGTCTAGTACTCTAGTTACAGGAGATGGTCGCCACTGCCATTTGGTATATATCTGGTGGGAGTGCAGGCAGTTTACTCATGGAGAATCTTTCCAATCGGCACAAACGGGGCGATGGCGATCCAGGCGCTCGTGGCAAATCATATGACATGGCTGGACAAAACCTGCTTCCGGATCATTGAAGTTAAATGTCGATGCTGGTTTCCATATCGACTCGGGTCAGGGAGCAACAGGATCCGTGGTCAGAGATGATCGAACTGTGTTCATTGCCGCTGCTAATTGGAAGCTTAACCAAGTGCTTGATGTATTGCCTGTTGCCCGTAAGACTGAAATCAACTCGCTGTCGTCCTATGTTTACTCTCAATTTGGCTAGAGCGCAACCGTGTTTGGCAAGGTTAGCGCTGCTCCAGCGGAGGTCTTCCGACGCATCAGAGAAAAATTTGAACAGTGGAAGATCACAATATCGGGTGGGCTGGCGCGAGAATAGTTCCGTGTCGTTTCTTGCGGGTGGAACAGGCTTGATTCTTGCGGGTGGAACACGCTTGAGTTGAGGTGCAGCCTCGCTCTCCCTAACCTGTAACGAACTATAATCTTCTCTGTCTTAATGAAAATGACGCGTGACCCTCTCGCGCATTCTTGACAAAAAAAGGTGCTTGATGCACCAACAGCTGAGGCGATAGCGTTTCGCAGTGGCTTCCTGCTAACTGAAAAGTTAAGTGCAATAAACTGGAGATAGAATCTGATTGCTCCTTAGGATATGTATAAAGTCATGACGGTTACTCGTCATACCACGATAAGATAAGTGTTGATAGAGAGAAGAGATGAAGAAAAGAGAAAATAAAAATAACTTTTCTTGAAGAATCAGACTCCACGAAGAATAGAAGCTGTAGAATCGACCTCATTAACTTTATACGCTAACATATTAATATTAAATTTTCGTGGAGTCAACTTAACATATAACCCACTTTATGTGTTATCTGTTTCTTGATATCGATTTCAGATAACATAAAAATGTTGAATAGTCACCAGTTGACTATCTTTGTACATGCCCTTAATAATTGACACAATTAAGGATGGTGCATAGTGAGGACTAACCCGGCCCCTCGCTTGTGTACAAACAAACATGTTCAATTAGGTATGAGTATTAGTATAATTTATGTCTAAATTTTACATAATTTTTTGGAGTGGCCACCTCTACAATAAATAAAAGTCCATGCGTCGAGCCCACTCTACTCGTTTTTCTGCTTCTTGCATCTATCTCGGCCAAATTTCAGCTTTGCATTGTCCTTTGGCCCATTCTAAGATCTTGATCAAGTACAGGACTATGAGAGAAGTTCCATCCCGCCGTCGCCATAATGACGAACACCAAACTTTGGAATGTCTGATTGGACGACCCGCGTAGTTCTATTTTACTTTTTCTATCGAAATATAAGGTTTATTTTATTTGGTTAAGATAAGATTTTGATAAATAATTACTTTATTACTATATGACTTATGTGACATGTTATTGATATGATTAAATTCATACTCAAAAATACTTATTTATGATTATGTTTTCATATCACATAAAGCGCATATAATAGAGTAATTATTGGTCAAAATCTTATCTTAATAATTCAAAATATGTATTACATTTCTAGATAGAGGAAGTATCACTTTTGTTAGATAAGTAACTCTTGTTAAAACGGATCTAGCCGTGCATTTTTGTGCATGTCCACACGAGCGATGAGATGAGGGAAAAAAGCCGGAATTGGCCCCCGGCCGTGTGGCAATGCCGGGAGTAGCCCCCGGCCGGCGGCAATGGCAAAATCGTCCCTGCGATATGGTGGGCGGCCGACGTGTGGCTAAGCCGCACCCCTGGCCCACGATGTAGCGATTTCGCGCCCTCAGCCGGTGGCCGCCTGCCCTCCCTGCGATAGTGGTGGGCCGTGTGTGGGCCCCGTGACGCGCACGTGGACGCGCCGCCGCCACCCGTGATGGCCCGTGAGGTCGTGCCCGTGGGCCCGCGACGGCCTGCGGGTCGTGCACGTCACCCGCGAGGCCTCCGGCGCGTCTGTGGCCCGCGACCAGCCCACCTCGCGCATGAGGCCTGCGACGCGCACCGTTGACCTGCCCACCTCCCATGTGAGGCCCGCGACGCTCCCGCCTCGCGTGGACAGGCCGTGACGTGGCCAGCTCGTGGCCCGCACCCGCGACGGCCGGGCTCCCTCGGTGCTCTATTTTTTTTACTTTTTTGCTTGATTTGTGCTCTGCGTCGACTCGCTCCGACAGTCCGTGTCCGATTAGACCTGACCAGACAGGGTGCTGTCATTTTTATGTTGCTTTAAACTAGCAGATTCGTTCTTCATTTTTCTCGTGCTGCTGGATTTTGCTGCGGATCGAGATTCTTCTACGCCTATATAAGACGTCCAGCTCCAGCCTTTCTCCTCCGAACTCTCTCTATGCTGCTCACTACACAATGAAACAAAACAGAAAATAGAGAAGCGAAGAGAAGGAGAGGGTGCAAGATAAATTATTAAGCGAAGGTTATAAGCATTTCAAGAAGAAATTTGCTAAAAATCGGTTCGTCAAGGTAAATGCATTTCGTGCAGTTATTAGTTAAAGTATGTAAATTCATAATTTTCTAATAGATGCCATACAAAGGTATTTAAGGTGTGATTTGTTGCCTTTATTTCATAGAAAATATGAAAAACTTAGTTAGGTACTAACCATTTTTTGTGACACAAGTTTTTGAAAATCTGCGCGAGGTTACTACAAATAGTAGAAATTAATGGAAGTATGATTTATGTGTGATTAGTCAGATCATATGGAAGGAAGTATGAATTTGTACGTAGTACTAATTATTTTGCAGCAATATATGATTAAATTTGTACGGTGTAAATTTTAAAATATGATAGGAATGGCATCATCTGGTTGTGATGACATGCTGAAGACAAGCTCAGGGATTTTGTCCCCAAAGGAGTCGAGGTTCCGGTTTGCTGGTGCCAGGATCCGTGCAGACTAATGAAGTCTAAGGATATGTCATACATTTTCGGAAGAAGATTCTTCATGTGTGCTAACTACGAATATGAGTCAACAAAGGTTGGCCCTTACGATCGTCGTCCACGGTAAAATATATGCATACCGACATTTCATACATGATGGAGTATTAGTGGCATATGAGTAATGTTAACTAAAATTGGCTGCAGTCTCCCCTACCTCTTTGTGACTTCATTCAGTGGCTAGACAGTACCCAAACGAAAGAGGACGAGGAATAACTGATGCGTGAGATGGCGTGGAGGTGAGAAATGTTTGCGCGCTGCATGCATGAGGCAGAGGAAGAGGAGAAATAACGGCGTTGGGCCGAGGCGCGTAGCAACGAGAAGAAGGAGGCGAAATGTCTCGCTATGGAGGCTTGTGAGGCCGAGAGGGCAAGGAAGCGTAAGGTGGCTCGTTGCGCAAAAGAGGAAGGAGAAGAAGCACACGCAAGTCGTATGCGAAAGGGGAAATATCCCAAATCTACTGACTACAGTGTACTGTACTGCTACCTTGTTAGGTCTTACAGTTGTAGTTCGCACTGTTTCGCACCGTCATCTCTTATTTGCAAATCCACAATTTCTCGCACTCCGAACTACGTTAAATAAAACTCAGCCTTTCATAGAGTAGTGCATACATCAAATTACAATAGTAAAAGTAACTGAAAGAACTAAAAAAAGTTGCGATCACCGACCTCTTCCCCTCTTCTGCCTCGGCGGCATGTGACCTGAGGGGAAAGTGAAATGTTCGCTTGGTCTTGGGTTTGTCCGGAGTTTGTACTAGGGAGTTTCATAAGTTTCCTGATCCTCCTGAGTGTCCTGAGTAGGGTATGGCTGAGTAGGAATTTGGCTGTCAACGATCTCCTGATGTTGAAACAAATCTTCAACCCACTCATGACCCTGTTGGTGGGACGAACCAGGCTCGAAACCTCCTCCTCCAATTAGGGACTGGTATTGAAGTGAAGATCGCATAAATCGATTTTGGTCAATTTCATCTATTGTCTGCAAAATGACATGAATAAAGGGTATGGCAATTAAGAAACAACTACATATTTTGAGAACAATAAATTTAATTTCACATACCTGAATAAATGTTCCTCCCGGAGAACTCTGCGGCGACTCGTGTGGTGAATCAATCACGTACTATGTAAAAAATGTATCATTTCTCATATAAAATTTAAGTCGGTCGTATTGGGTGCAAGAGGATATGTGATAAGTTAAGCAAACCTGCCGGTGTCGACTGACTCGCGTTGAGGAGTCTCGCTGTAGCAACGTGTCCCCTCGTTCGTCGAGCTATGAAAGTAAGTACGAAGATTAAGTACATATGATATGCACAATCTGTACACACATAATTAAAAAATGACATACATGACATACATCGGTAGCTGCATCTCCGCGAGAGGTCTGGCCTTTGTCCTGCGTCGAGTCGTACTGCTTAAAAAAAGTGACCATTGCAAAAGAATAAGGACACTTCCTAATTATTGCAGTGCGTTCTTGCGAAAAATAAAGCACACCTGATGTCCTCTACTAGCTCGCCTTGACGACATCTGCATGAGTGATGTGTCCCCACGTACCTCGGACTACAATAGCAGGGTAGCAATTACACAGTCAGAATACATATTTGCACAGTACTCCACCATGTGTGTGTGACAAATTAGGCGCACTTCATGTCCTCGACCAGCTCGAGTAGAGGAGATCCTTTGTAGGGACGTGTCTGTCCGTACATCGGACTACGAAAATACAGCAATATGGTTAACTAAAAATTGTACATGCCCTATATTCAGGAGTTTGGCTCGCAGCACTGAAATAAGTTACCTCTCGACGTCCTAGAACGGTTCGTGACAAGCGTGCCTCACTACGTCGTACCTCATTGGGTCGTGCGGACCTCAGCTCCGGCAAGTTTGAATGTGACTGTAGTACGTCGTCCGTGCGACCACAACTCAAGTGTTTTAAAATCCATTTGGCATCTTTGTACATGTCCTTCACCTTTCGTAGTATACTCGACGAGTCCCGCTGACAGCCCGCGCGAATGACCGACGCGGCACTATCATGGATCCACAAAGCCCGATCAAACTACATTCACAAACAATGTTTTATAACATGCACTCCCTAAGTTTAACGAATAATGGAAAACAATCGCTACTATTACCGTCTCGTCACGACGTGAAGCTCTATGGTAATCCATCCCCATTTGTAGTTGATCAGTATGCGTGAGGTTTGTGGGTCACTCAGGAGGAGCACAGGTGAGTTTAGTCCGCGTCCTAGGAAGGTACCACCATAGGTACTCGTCGTATGTGCATTCGTCATACTGCCTGCAAGTAATATCGATATGTAACGGACATCGAAATCATGCCGTGTGAGAACTAGTAGATCAAAACAAATACCTGTGTTCATGAATGATCTGCTGTGCAGCCGTGCCATCCCACATTTCCTTCCATGTGCTTTGTGTCCCTCTCCAATCCATGTCAGTTCTTCCTTTCTTCCCTTGTCTACATTTTTGAACATCGTACGGTCAAAATTAGTAAGAGCAACAATACAAATGCAAACTGAAAATGGTTACAAATTTAAGAGCTTACTCGTGAAGTTTTTGTCTAGCCATCTACTAGTCTCAGGGGGCACCGTCTGGAAATGATCGAACTGTCTCATCACACGTTGAGGTGCATATGGCTCCACCATGTTTGAGAAGACTAAATGGCAGGTCGTCATCCAGTACTGCATGTCTCTGAAGCACTGGATGGACAACCCCGTAGGTGCAACACTCAAGACATGCTCATTTGTCCACGGGAACCATATCACACCTTGCTGATCCAACATCTCAAACTCTTGGTGGTAGAGCGGGTAGCACTATGTGGAAATGTCCCGCACCCAGGCTAACGTAGCACTTGTCCACCTAGTGCTCATAGTTGGACCATCTATGGCTTTCCCCCTAGCTGGGTACGGGTAGACGGGCTCAATTATGCGGGGTCGTCCGACCGGGAAATGCTCCCAACACCACAACTGTAGCAAAGTATGACAAACACTTATAATCGGCTCCTTGCCCTTCTTACGGGCCGTAGCGTCACACAGCCCCCTGTACGTTGCACACAACACTGCAGATCCCCAGCTGTGTTGTAGAATGTCTCCAAGCATAGAATCAGCCACGGCCTCTGCGAGGTGGATGTAGCTCGGAAACACTATGTTACCGTGCGATGTCGGAAACATGTACCACCCGAAGAGATACAACAAGTACGCAACCAGATGAGTCCTAACAGCCTCATCGTCAGCACCCGGTGGGCATGTCTCGAACCTCCTAAGCCAGCTCAATGGGATACCTCATTGAGGCTCCCCCTTTTCAGTTGTCGGGATCTCCACACTAAATCTTGCAGCCAAGTGCTGCATCCAGTTAACCCTCTTAGAAGGTGAAACAATTGCCTCCCCGCTGACAGGCAAACCAGTGATCATGGAAACATCTTGAAGAGTCACCGTCATCTCTCCCCAATGAAAGTGGAAAGTGTGAGTCTCAGGTCTCCACCTATCGACCAAAACTGTCAAGAGAGAGCCGTCTAGAGTGAACGAGTGCCTAGCTGAAAGCAACCGGGCAAAGGGCAGGAGTCCACTTTCAGCAAGCTTGGGAACGAAGCGCTTGTCCAGCCGCTATTGTGTCCTAGGTACCCTAAGAGTAAACGTTGGTGGAACTTTGATGTCATTGGACAGCCAAAAGTGGCATCGGTGGTGATCATCGTAATACCGGTCTAGCAATTCCGGTAGTTTAGCCAAAGCCTGCACACGGTAAAGCATTACAACCACGTAGTTAATGGAAGTTCGAAATATCATAATATAAAAACTTACAAAACATGAATAATGTAAACATTACATCTTTCAATGCTCGAGTACAATACTTATAAAAAACAGCAGGTGGCAAGTGACCCATAAAAATTTATTACAGATAAGTTCAAGTACACACTAGTACTAACACACGGGTAGTAAATACTAGTTATTTGTTGACGTGCTCGGCTTATTGGGGCAATCCTTCTTGCTATGACCCCTTGTCTTGCATATCCTGCATCTGCGTGGTTCTCCAATTTGGCTGTCGTCCATATCATTCCTGAACCGAGTAGTGTGTCGACGTCCCTTCTTCTGCTACCTCAATGCTGGATTAGGCACCCACTGAACAACGTCGGCCTAGATATCCTTGTAAATTATATCAAGACCATACGAGTAGAACTTGCTGCCCCATGTGCCCATCAGATGATGAATGTCAAAGTATTTGAGAAGACTGCTTGATCGCCGCACAAGCCACGTACACATGGGAGCAAGGGTAGTGTAGCAGCTTCCTCCTCAAGCCATCAATAGCTCGCACGTCATAAGTCTGAGATTTCTTTATTTTTTTTATCCATGTACCTCTGCATGTCTTCTGACCATTCGTTACCTTTCTCGAATTTTTCCTCCACAGCCTTTGATCTATTGTGAAAGTAACCAACTGTCTGGGACCATGATTCATCACTTATGACAGTAATTGGGAGGCACCGCATACCTTTAAGCACATTGTTGTAAGCTTCGGACATGTTGGTTGTCATTATGCCGTACCTATGACCACCTGTGTCATGCACCAGGGCCTATTTCTCCATCTCGGGAGCATGTCTGGTTACCCACTCTGACAAAGTCATCACCCTCTGGTTTTTGCGATGCTGCACTGCATGATGGCCTTCCACCTGAGACTCCCCGCTGCACCTGCTGGTTGCAGCGTCAAGTGCTGTCCAAATGTGCTAGAACTTTCGTAATTGATTCTGCATGCACAACTTCTTGAAGTTTTTCATGAGATCTTTGCTTTTGAACCTTCCATAGAAATTAGCGGCCAGGTGCCGCATGCACCACCTACTTTCAAGATCAGTCCACCTATACTCAGCAGTAGTTGTATTCTTGATTGTGTTTATAGCATTTAGAAGCCCGGCATTAGGATCAGAAATAAGGCACACATTAGGCCTATCCCCTACAACACTTGTCGACGACTAAACGCCGGCGTCGGTGGCCCGGATGGACCCCCTTTGGGATTCAGCCGGGGAGGAGCTGGAACAGAAGCTACGATTTCTCTAGGCCAGGTTTAAACAATGGGAAAAACAGAGACAAAGATTTTCTCCAGGTTCGGGCCACCGCTGAGGTGTAAACCCTAGTCCTGGTTTGGTGTGTGTGTGTATTAACGTTCTTAGAGATTACAGAGCCCTAGCTTGCTCGAAGGGTGTTCTTCTCCAAAAGATCTAACCAAAAAAGATCAAACCAGAAATTGCCCAACCCTTTGCATGGCCTCGGTTCTCCCCTTATATACCCGGGGGTTTACCACAGTGGCCGAAGGGCATTAAACGCGATAGACGCGTTGCTTACACGGGGGGCGTGGGCACGCCATGCCGTCCGCCGAAAGCTGTTTGCGGAGGGGATGTTTTGCTGACAAACCATCCTCGGAAACCGGGTCTTCATCATGAGTTGAAGTGTGCTGGAGAGGGCTTAACGGGCAAGCAACCCGCCACGGTGACAGATGCCCGGGTCCCACGGATCCAAGGGACGCACCTGGGCATGCCGTACCATGCCTGAAAGTCAAAAAGCCTGTCAGATGATAACTGACAGGCCTTATCACGTCGGTGGACTCCCGCGTCGGGCCTGGAGTAGGCACGCCTCCTGACAGGCATTAAATGCGACGGGCAGGCCTTAAATGCGCCCGATGGGATACGTGGAAAGGGCCCGCCGGGGCCCTCTGGAAGGCGCAACGGATCCCCCGCCACGTGCACGGGGGGACCCACGAGGATTGCTCGGGGTCAAGGCCCCCGAGAGGTGCTCGGGGCATCTCGCCACGTGGCGCCGTGGGAGGAAAACAGGTGGTGCTCGGGGTAGAGCCCTCCAGGGGCACTCGGGGCGCCCTCCCACTCGGCGCGAAGGAGGAACAGAAAGGTGCTCGGGGTTCCCGTGCTCGGGGACGAGCGCACACTCCTGACTCCCACGCCCTTTGGGTGACGTGGCATCGAGTTTGGGCCTTTGCCGACGGCTAAGGGAACCCTAGTTCCCGTACCGCCGACAACACCCAACTTCACATTTATAAGGAACCACAACCAGCTATCTGAGTTCTCACTCTCAACTATTGCGTACGCAATAGGAAGGACTTGATCATTAGCATCAGCTGCCACCGCTATCAGTAGTGTCCCTTAGTATTTCCCAGTCAGAAATGTACCATTTATTGAAAGCACCGGATGGCAATACTTGAATGCCTATATAGTTTGACTGAAGGCCCAGAATATACTGTCAAGTATGAAATGGCCAGATACTCCATCAGGATGTGGCCATTTATTGAAATCATCGGACGGCAATACTTAAATGCCTGTATAGTTTGACTGAAGGCCCAGAATATACTGTCAAGTATGAAATGGCCAGGTACTCCATCGGGATGTGGCCTTTCATACTTATTTAAGTGCCTGGATTAGCTTCTGGTATCTGATGGAGCATTCTTGGGGTGAATTTATACCCTCCTTATAAGTTCCGAACATCCTCTCTATCACTTTCTGCTTCACGCATCTCACCATACTATAGCTGACCGGAAAACCAACTTCATCAGCCACGGTAGACATCAATGACTTTGGGCCCACAGAGATGTCTTTGGATACTAGGTGGTGCACTTTTTCAGCTACGTATGCAGTACTCACATTGCGGTGTGCAGTCAACTACTCGGATAGCTCGCATGTGTGGTACACCAACACAGTTATCTCAAAATCCTTGTAAATCCCTTGGCTTGGTTTGCACGCACCCTTTCAGGACAGTTTGAACGTGTGCATACAAGTTTCAAACATGTAGGGTTCGACCTGTTGACCCGGTACTCACGACTTATGGAGATGGCATACTTTGTAATAGCTATGTGTGCAGCATGCTTGGTTGGAAAATGCTGACCAACCATCAGAGTGTTCTATTTGAAACCCCACCGTGAGTTCACATCTTCTGATATCACAAGTCTCTGCACTGTCAATTCGTCCATTTCTGCGGCAACAACTCTTGCAGGTAGACCACGTCCTACCGCATCACCCACATCCTCATCAATACCGTTCGACTCCTCATCGCTACCGTCTTCAGTAGAATCCAACTCATTCGGCATGCTTGGTAACAGTTCAAAGCAGTCGACACGAGCGGACCAGAGGGGATCAACATCTTCATTAGTGACGAATTGGTCTTCAGGCTGCGTGAGATTGACCTCTAACGCTGCATCCGTTGCCCCAACACCTCCTTCTATCACGACAACCTGTAACTCACCAGCTCCGCTGGAACCTTCGTCACCAGTCAACGGGCGCATGCTGTCAACAAATTGTACGTACACCATGGGTCGACCATATATATAGACCCCAGGAGTGCTCACAAGGCGCATATACTCAGCCCATGATACATTGCTGGTCACCTTGTATAGCTGCCATAAGGGGACTGATGACCCGTCCTCCCGACTGCTACATGTGACTGCTTCAATGACTAGTTTTTTGTGAGCTATGTCCTGATCAAACTCGCGGCGTATGCACCTCCTCAGGTCCAACATATTAATCTCCTCTAAACCATCTATATGTGCAACCTTGTACTCGCATTGAGACAAGCCCAGCCCGCAGGGCGCGTCGCGTATAATATTCGGCCCGTAGAACACTAACAGTTCATTTATTGTACCTGCGTACATACCAACCAAAATTTGAATAACATGTCAACATTAATTTTTTTCTCAATTTAACTCTAGCCAAAATAGTGCATATTTAATATTAGTTTCTCACATCTTCTCATTAACAACATAATAATTTAAATAACTGTAAATTATTTTATTTACGTACTTATTTTTTATTTCACGTACTCATTTTTATTTACATGGCTAACAATTTTTTATTTCAGGTACTCATTTTTTTGTCATAATTAGTCTGTACAGTACTTACATTATGCTAGTTTCTCGAGATAGCTGCATCTTATGCATGTATGAAATAACAGTCAACTTAATTAAAACTAAAATCTTAACTTAACATTGTCATTTATCTAATTTCAGACTAACTAAAAAATATGATAACATCTTGCATGTAAAAGAAATTTACCTTCGTTTGTAGGTGTCAACTGATCTTCAATTTTTTCAACTACTCGGATGGCTAGTTTTGCTCTTTCTAGCTTCAAAATCCATTGCAAAACTCTATCTCGTACTACGTCTAAGTGCAGAGACACAAATTTCAATCTACATTAAATAGCAAGCTAAATTTACAAGTTCTCGAGACAACTGCAATTTATGCATGCATAAAATAACAGTCAACTTAATTATAACTAAAATCTTAACATTGTCATGTATCTAATTTTATACGAACTAAAAAATATAATAATATCTTGCATGTCAAAGAAATTTACCTTCGTGTGTAGGTCTCGACTTGATCTTCAATTTTTTCTACTACTCGGATAGCTAATTTTGCTCTTTTTAGCTTCTAAATAGCCGTTAATACTCTCATACTTGCTCATTAAGATTACAGAGAGTCGCAGAGGTAGGAAGTGAGAGCAGAGAACTATGCTAGACAGAGGAGAAAGGGAGAGGACCACAGCACCAGCGCAATATAAAGTGAGAAGATGGAATCTGTGTGAGGTGAGAAAAGGAAAAAGAAAAAAAAATTGAGAAGAGAATCTGCGGGTGAGAAAAGGAAAAAGCAAAAAAAAAGCTGTCTGATCGGACAGCGCTGTCCCGTCCGGTCCGACGGTGGCGCAAGCGGCCGACAGCGCGGCGCGCGTGCCGAGACGGGAGCAGGCGGGCTGGTCGCGGGTCTAACGCCCGAGCGGGCCTCGAGCATGAGCTCCGCCTTGCGGGCGCTGGGTGCGACCCAGCCAAGCTCGCGGGCTGAGGGCGCGGCGTTGAGTAGCTCGCGGGCGCGAGCCGCGGCAACGCCGGACTCGTCAGGACCCTTAGCCCATCGCGCTTTCCACATGCGATTTAGCCACCGTCAGCCGCCGAGCGCATCACGGAGACAATCCCGTCGTTGCAATCAGCCGGGGCTACTCCCGGCGTTGCAACTTCGCCGGGACCAATCTTGGCTTTTCCTCATAGATGAGTCTTCACAAAACCGCCCTGTCCATCACCCGTACGGACGTACGCACGTCTCAACGCGATGATACGCGAGACCGATCCATGGGACCGTCCGTTCACAGGAACCAGACTAGCTCAGGTCAGTTCCGGTCGCGCTTGGACATGGCCGCCGTGCTTTTCTTCCCCAAGAACCCAAACCCCACGCCTACCCCCACCTCATCCCTGCGCCCGCCGCCGGCTTCCATCTCCGGCGAGCTCCACTTCCGTCCCCGTCTAATCCTCCGTCGTGCCTGCGCTCGAACACATCTCCCCGCCGCGTTCGGCAGGGGTTCCCCAGCGGCGGCGGCGGCGGCGGCGGCGACCAACCGCAGGGAGAAGGACTACTACGTCACACTGAACGTCCGCCGGGACGCCACCCTGCAGGAGGTCAAGAGCGCCTACCGGGCCCTCGCGCGCAAGGTGCTGCTCTCTTCCTCTCTCTCCTGTGCTCCCCTCGGAGCGCTAGACGTCCGGGTGCTGCTGCTGTTATGTTGTGCATGCAGTTCAGTTTATCTGAAAGAGTATGGGTATAGCGGGATAGTGTGGTATGATTGAGTTGAGCCACTTGCATAATTCTCCGGTGCCAACCTGGGGAATTATCAGCATGTGTATTTACTTCACAAATTCGCGACATGTATTAGAAATGAGATAACATTTTTTAGAAATGTGGGTTGTGGCAATCGTGCTGTGACATTACAATTTGGAGCATTTTCACTGATATTTTGGGATTTGCCTCTGTGCACTTGTACAAATCGTGTGGTTTTTATGACCTGGGCAAATGTAAACTTCTTAGGAAAACTATATGCAATGCATGTAAGGACATGATTAAGTAATTCACTGGTGAGTACTGTACAGTATTCCACAAAGCTCTACTTTTCCCACTATTTATCTCTGCTTCGTCGTATTTCAAATCCATTCAGTTTTCGTTAAAAGGATAGGTTGAAGCAAAATAATGGTTTTACTCATTGCCGAGATGTTAGTTCTTCATATTTGTGCCTCTATGATGTTGTGAGATTACTGAACCATACATGGGTAATGCAATTTACAAAGTAAACCCCAAATGTGTCATTTTCGGGTGTTCTCTTCAGAGGGGTTCTACTTGTACTTTATCACATTCTTTGTTGATTCTCTTCCTAGATTTCCACCCGTGTATAGTCGGTGCTGGAGCTGCATACCTTGAACATACTTTTTTGGTTTGCTTTCTGTTTTAGTACCATCCTGATATGAACAAGAGCCCTGGGGCAGAAGAGAAGTTTAGGGAGATAAGTGCTGCATATGAGGTATCTTCTTCTGCTTAAGTGCTGAAGGAGTTTGGCAGTAAGAGACATGCTGAGTGTTAGGCTATCATACCAAGATGTGGCTGTTCTCTTACTCTTAGTAATAAAATGACCTTAATTGCTTCACTACGCTGTACTTTATGTGCATCATAACCTGATGAGGTTATTCTCTGTATCTTACAGGTATGCCATACTTGAACAGTTGCAGCAATTTCATCAAGCCATGTACAAAACCTGTTGCTTATAATGCTAGGTTTTCATTATTTCTTCTCAACTTATTGTTTTGTTTACTGTGCAGATATACCTTTAATTTCTGTTTTGTGTGCCTTTATCTGCTATAGTTGAAACTCCACCAAAAAAGGGCCAAGTTGAAACTATTGCAAACCTTTAGTTTATGTGCATATACTTGCTACACTGTGCAAATGAGCTGTATTAACTACTAAGGGGGTACTAGTGGCCCTTATACTTGCTGGTACCTTGTTTATTAGCAACATCCTTGAATCATATTGCAAATCACTCTGTAATTTAACTGTACTAGATTATAGTTCAGTACACTTGGCTGCTGCTATAATCAACAGGTCTACATGAGTAGAGTACTCCCAAAATGTGTGGTTTGATGATTTTACCAGATGACTACCCTTTTATGTGATTCATTTTTCCTGTACCCCTTTTAGATTCTATCAGATGAAGAGAAGATCTTTGTATCATAGCTTTGTAGAAACAGGGCTTAGTGGAGATTATGGAGGTGGAGATATTGGCGCACATGGGGTACTCATTTATTCAGAACGCAAGCTATACATTTTCTTTTCAATCAACTCTTTGCCTAATTTAATAGAAATTTATTTTCTATTATATGTTGTTTTCTCTAGCTTTATGTTCTCCAACTTATTGGCAATTGCTGTTTCAATAAATAAAGAATACAATGGTACCTATTTCACGTTTACTTATTTAATGTAATAGCAGTCAGAGAGGCTCGGTTGTGAAATTATCATGGGCTGAACTGTAAACTTGCTTCTCACTTTACCCTCAGCATTCATCTCATTGATTTGTCAGAAACTTGTAAATAACTATATGTTCTGTGTCTTGCATCCTAGGCAACACATCACTTTACATGGAAGGCCTCTAAATAGATATGGTACAAAGCAAGGTAGAGTCTTTCCTATAAAGTTATTTGTTTCCTTATGTATAAGATTGTTAGCTTGGTTAGTGAGATACTTCCATCTATAAATAGGGGCTCCAGACATTAAGAACCCTAATAATAGAGGAGATCACAACTTTGTGATAAAGGTGAAGATCCCGAAGAATATCAGGTGTGAGTTGCTAGCGTTTTCTAATAACATGTGGAGTTGTGGACAAATTTATGTTTACTCTGTGATGAGTTGATGTCTTCTCCAACTTTAGCTCTTGCCAGAACTGTCTTAGATATAATTTCCAACAGATTCTAAAAATTAGATTTCTTGTTCAAAAAGTGAACCAAATTGGACATGCTTGATTGCATTACTACAGGCCTCAACTGCCAACAACAATCACCTGATATAGCCCTTATAGTTCATCCGACTTTTCTGTCTTGCCTATGCTGTATGGTCCATTGGCATTACAGTTTACAGCTGTAAACGCTACTGCTACTCATAGTGGTCATTCAGGGGTGAAGTAGGAAAATCTAGAAGTAGCAATGTCTGTTAGTTCTATGCTGTTAACACCCTAGTTATGGATTCTACTGCTACTGGTTGTCAACGTATTGTATTGTATTGGCTTTTCATGTGTTAATTCTCAATGTGTATTCATGCAGTGACCGAGCACGTTCACTAGTTGAAGAGCTTGCCGCGCTAAAGGGAACTCAGGGTATTTCAGTTCCGGGTGAAGGTACATCTCTCCTTTTTCTGAACTACTGTAGTTAGCACCATGGTTACAGGACTCCCTAAACCTTTTACCGCCTAATATTTGTCTTTTTCAGAAACTACAAACGGAGGAAAATTTGACAAAGAGAAGCCATCATTTGTCGGCAACGAAGAAAAGATCATTCTGGGGCTCTATAAGGAATATGTTCAGGTACATGTTATATCTGATTAGCTTTTATTGCAATGAAGTGCAACAATGGGTCCTTTGTACTGGTATCATCAATAGTATTCACACTGAAGTGTCGAGCCGACTCATAATACTTGTCATGACTAGTGCATAGCCAAAAGGACGGAAGCTCAGTGTTTTGACCATGGGTCCCTAGTTCTGTAAAACACGAATGCACTTTTGCTCAAATTTAATAACTCCATTGGTACCATGCTAGGGGCGACAATCAGAGATTTGCTTCAATCAGTGCACAATCTGTTATTCCACGGTGGACTTCTCAAAGAGGAACTCATCCTGCTGCTCCACTGTTAGCAGGATGCTTCTTGATAACAGCACAGTTATTCGTGATAAGCAGAGCAGGTAAATTCAGATTTATTCATAAGTGGTATGATCGTCCTACTCAAGCTAAAGAAGCTGAAGATCGGGAGTGAAATTACCTAGTGCTGTTCCTTGAACGTTAATAGCATGGCAGACAGACTGGGGTTGCACAATCTGTTTCGGACAGATTGATGATCATACTATTACCGGACAAAGCTCTGTGTGTTTGAGAAGAAGCGTCCTGGCCAGCTTTGTTATTGTAGGGGAAGGTGCAGAAATTACAGTAACAGTAGTTACATAGAAGACACAACTGTAGTACAGTGGTACTCATGACTTCAACATGTTACTACATGTGAAGGAACATATTCCGCAGTTTTGAAGAAGCCATAGGCTCAAGATTCAAACACGTCTTTTTTCTTCTTGAAACTCAAGATCTAAACATGTTACATGTGAAAGAATATGCCCAATTTGTTTTTGAAGAAAGACATAAATGGATATAAAACACTGCTGTGGGCAAATCCTAACGATGTAAAATTGGCTTTAGATTATAGCTCATGTGACAGCAGTGTTTTATAGAAAGACATAAATGGATATAAAACACTGCTGCTGCTTGCAATGTGTTCCACGGAGACACCATGTCACAGCATCCGTCCTATCGGCCGCTCCTGCCACCTCCCGGATCCATCACCCGCCATGCGTACCCGTCCACCGCCGCACCCGGTCCACCGGAATCCGTGGCGGCGAATCCCCGCCGCCTGCTGCCTCTTGCTCCTCCTCGCTCTCCTTCTCCCATTCGCCGCTGCCAAGTCCTCTCGCCGCCCCATCACCGTACGTCTCCCCACCTGACCCCCCCCCCATCCCCACCTCTCTCTCTCTCTCTCTCTCTCTCTCTCTCTCACGGTGCTTGCGTTTGGAATTCCGTGGTCTAGGACAACGAGATCCGGGAGAAGAAGCACGCCTGCTACACCGACGTCGAGAAGTAAGTGGCTTAGATATGCTTTGTGCTGCTTGTGTTCGACGGAATTCATTTGATGTGTTCTAACGGTTGTTTCTCTCGGCTCCGCGCAGCGGGCTGTGGGGATGGGTGTGTAGGTCCTCGGTCACGGAGAAGGAGAACTGCGTGCTGCGCTGCCTCTCGCCGGAGTGCTACGACCTCATATATGGCGGCGATCCGGTGAGTGGAGGCATATGGATGTGGTGTTTCTGAACAGCTGCTTTTGTGATGGTTGCTTTGATTTCTGATGGAATTTTACTGTGTTGTGGCAGCTTGAGGAAGGGGAGTTGGACTATATCCGCGGCCATGAGTACAATTACTGCATGCACAAGTAAGAAAGAAGGAAACATCTGGAATCTGTAGCTTTATGTTTCTGGGTATAATGATATATTGAATTGGATCTTCCGTGCATCAAGGAGGGTTGCATAGTTTTGCTCTCTGTTTGGGTGTACAGGAAGGAAGAGGAAAAAAATGATTTTGGAGAGTAATGTCTCCTGTCAGATGGGGTATTTAGGAGAGAGTGGGACGATGGCTCATAGACTTCTAGCAAGGGATTACTCCATAGACAAGTAGTCTTTTTGGCTATCTTTATAACATGGCAATTTCTTATGACACCTTTTTCATGTAAACCTTATGATGACTGTAAGTTCATGTTCTTACTCACATGCTGCACAAGTTGGTGGTTACCAACGACAGTTTTAGGAATGTGTTTAGCATCTAGTGATTAAGCTTGATGTATTCATGGTGGAACAGTTGCTTACGGGCACATCAAACAAGTTATTTTGTGATGCCTTGTGTTACAACTTGGAAGCCTGGCGCCATAACATGTTAACAAAGTGGATAGTTGAGTAAGGTACATCACACCCATTTACTCAATATTGTTTACTGAGTGCTGTCTGTGGGCTAGTGGAGAAGGGGTCAATAGCTCTCGCAAAAAGCAAGCACAGAGGCATTCAGTCAAAGTCAATATTGTTCCTACCGAGCAAATCATTATGTTAGTCTTCCCAATTGCTCGTCATCCACATTCGACAACCTCCATGATCTGCAGTAGAACAAAGCTATTGCCTGGATTCTGCAATCTAGATATTAAGCTGCTATTGTGTTTAATTTGGTCAACCACCAACTTGACCTATCCTAATATTGGCTAGTCTAACTGGTCATTGAAAGTAACATGCTGACTCCATTGGGATTCTAGTTCTTGTTAGTATATTTCATTTATTTCAGGTACACCCAGCCATTGAAAAATGAGGGTTACACTTTAGTCAGTGATTGTGAGTGGCTGGGTGCGCTTATACTTCACTCTCCAAACACACACAAAAAAAGCCACCTGACTAGGCAAAGTATTTACATATTGACCTTCACTAGCTTGTGCCATTTGTTGTATTTTTTTCTCTTTCATATTTTCCATATGAAAGGTTATAAATATTAGTTAAGCAGCAATTTCCCATGGCAACTAAGATACTAGTACGTGGACTATTGTGTCAAATGTTCAGGGAGTAATTGGCTCACGTTTAGGTACTGGCATTTCTAATCTGTGTGGATAGCTGGACATCCCAGTAGATCACTTTGATCCACAAGATATAATTTCTGTCGAAGTTCTTTCTGAATTCTTGAAGTTTTAGTTGTCCAGAAAAATAGAACATTAGCTACTGGTATTATACACATTGTAATTAGCTGTACTTCCCAGAAGATCACTTTGATCCCCATGATCCTATGCTACTTACTGAAGTGTTACATCCAGGAAGAGAAAACAGAAATCGGTTCATTGCAAATTGAGATGTTTGGATAATTATCTAAAATGAGAATGTTTTGCATAAGACATTTATGTTATTCTTAATTCTGTTATGTATGTCTAAATACTCTCATTTTGTGCTTCCTAGAAAACTCTTAACTTTGACTGTAATACATCTAACTTGAATCCATATTATAATTGTATGTTTTTTTTTCCGATTAAACATTAGACTCTCTGACCTTGAATTCGGTTAGCTGCTCACACCGACATGTGTTTTTCCCTTTTTGTTCTTCTTCTTTTCAGGTTATCCCTTGGAGAAAGCTTGGATGGTGTGAAGGGGTCCTTCAGTTATTCATGAAGGATTTGTACCTTCTGACAAATGAAGAAACAGAAGAAAATGTTCTCCGAGTCTGCTGTAAATTGTATTCTATCTTAACATATGGTATATCCTTCTGTAGCAGTACTCAGCAGACGTATTTATATGAACATTTTAGCCATTAAATACGGCATATCTCATTTCAGTGCTCTAAATGGTGTTGAATTAGTCCTTTGTTTCCATAGTCATGTCTCTGAAATTGTCAATCAAAATTGTCAATAAACATTCCAGCAGACTAGATAATAAACGTTCAAAGATAAGGAAACAAGTCAGATGTGCAAATATCTTGTAAATTAATTGAGATAAGCAAGCATCAGCTACAACTGCCTCGAAGCTTCAGTCAACACTAGCAACACTACAAAGCAAAGGGATCATCAATGAAGCAGCACCCAGAGCAACTATCTCCTGAAGTTTCTATCTATCTGGCGTTGAGTAACTAAAAAGGGATCGACAAATACATCACTTCTTGCACATCTATTTCTGGGACATGGTGCAGCTTCACCTTCCAGTTATCTCTTCTCCACTCGCTTGAATTCAGGGTCTGTCTCTAGACATGGAGCAAGTTCCAGCCCTTCAGAAACACCAGATATAACTCTTGAAGCTTGGTGGGACACCTTCCTCGATGGACATCCTCTGCACTTGATCCATGTCACCCAGGAGAGTCTTCAGATGAAGAAATCATCCTGCATGGAGAGTGATGTCCTCGGAGCAATGCTCCTCGCGGATGCACAGATATATCAGGCTAGGCAAGTTTCATGATGGTGTAAAGAGTTGATCTTTGCCATTTTTGCAAGACCGCGGCACCAGATACATGATGTTTTTCTTTCCCAGGTTGCCTGAATGTGCCATTCTGCTTTGCCCCAGCATCATCTGATAATAAGTTTCTGTAGATGGCATGTTTTCAGGATAAAACAATATTGAAGAGGCTCATACCTGTTGTTGGCACTGATGAGAAGGCTTGGGGGGTATTGCATATTTGACAATGATGCAAACGGGCTTTCAAAATCAGCATGAGGCACATTCGCAATCCACAGAGTTTGTAGCTCAATCATAAGCTTCAGCATCTCTTCACTGATTCCTATCGATTTAACTGTGTGCAATTGTTGCAAGTGGGAAAATCCATTAGGCAGGCCCACTCGGAAATAGCGTAGCTGCAGTCATGTAGTCTAAATCAACTTTTTAGCAAAGAGGTGTGTCTGTTTCAGAGTCTATTGAGGCGGTATTTCAATCTGAGTTGACTTCTGGTCCAGAGTTTCCAAGTTGGAAAGCTTCTAAATTAATCTTGGAAGGTATTCAACTCTTTTTTCGATAAAGAAAGCTTTTATTGACTCTCATCATCACATTAAGATGATAAAAAAAATAAGAGTTCATTCCCGGTCTCTACATAACTAAGATGCACACAGCCCACGATCCACATACACGAAAGCAAAAACATGAGAAATAAGAAAAAAGATATAAAGAAAACTAATTAGCTAATGAACCAGCATTGATAGAGTGTAGCCAGGGACTAGGAAGGGGAAGCGGCGATCGATCCTAAGCGCGGACCGCTAGCCATGTTGGGTGAAGCATTCCTTGACCACCAACTCTAACTGCATACATGCCACCGCAACCATAACCTGAGACTCTGGCATTTGTAGCATAGCTCAAGTACAGAGCCAGTGCGCACATAAGTAAATAACTTGAAACGGAGAAGATATATGTTTCTTATCAAAAATCATATCGTTTCTACAAAGCCATAACGACCAACACACGACAGCTGCCCCCACCATGATTTTGGGTCTCAAAGATTTACTTATACCCCGAAGCCAGTTGCCAAACAAGTTAGAAACGCTCTGGGGAGGAGAGAGACCAAAGGCTACCTGGATAAAAGACCACACAGAGCGAGCAAAATGACAATCAAAGAAGAGATGTTAAATTGTCTCATTTTTGTGATAAAAACAACAATTCAGACTGCCCTGCCAGTGCCGCCTAGCTAAATTATCCTTGGTTAAGACCACCCCTCTACGAAGGTACCATAAGAAGATTTTAACTTTTAACAGGACTCTAAGTTTCCATAACCGCTGATTCATTTTTGGAACATTGCTATGAACCAACGCGAGGTATAGCGAAGTGACCGAGAATTGCCCTGTTGGGGTCAGATTCCAGCGAAATTCATCCTGCTCTGGTGTTAAGACGATGTTAGCACGACGTGGAAGGAGAGCATTCCACGCTACTAACAGGGGTCCAATAAAGTCCCGTCGGAACGAAATGGACCGGGGATGTCCGCAGAATCGCAGCTACAGTGTCATGTTTGTTACGAACTATATTGTACAGACTCGGGTATTGATCTCGGAGTGGAGCATCTCTCAACCACCGATTGTCCCATACTTTGATCTGGCACCATTTTTGATGGTGAAGGTACCAAAGTGAAACAGGTGCCGCTTAGCCAGCATGAGCACTGCCCAGAAGTGCGAATCTTTGGATTTCCATCGAACTTGTGATAGCGGCGTGGAGCCCAAATATTTATTGCGCAACAGTTGTTGCCAAACCCCATCCTGCGTCTGTAGCTTAAATAGCCACTTACAGAGGTATTCAACTCTTGTCCTCATCAGGCCAAGCCGCCAAGGTGGTCCAAACTGAACAAGTCCCACCTAGTTGCTGGAACTGTGTCAATGGGTTAGTCTTGCAGCTCCAAATCAGCAACATATTTAGATATAGAAATAAACGAGGACAGCAACTGTGAGTTTGCAGTCATGTTGGTTGCTATGAAAATTCAAAGGTCAAGATCCTTGCTTGATTTGATCAGCCGATTATAAGTGGCGGATATAGTCCATCTGCTTAGTTTCAGTGTCTAAATCTTCCAGGCCAAACCTCTCCATCCAAGTAAAGGAGAGAGCCAGGTCATGCACAAGGTCGTGCAGCTTGGAGAAGGCGACTCTACCTATTTCATCGTTCTCCACAAGTTGCAGCAAGCTTCGACAGATCAGTTCAGTGAGGTAACCATCTGGAACATCCTGTAGTGTAATTTGTCCTCCTTTTGGTGCGAAACCATCTCGTTTCCATAGCTTTACAAGGTTCTCGCGTGTGAGAGGATCGTTTTCTGGGAACATGCCGCAATACAGAAAGCAGTTTACTTTTCAAGATGCCTTGGCCAACTCACACTGAAACTGATCATCCATTCTTTTCCATACTGTCTCTGTCGGTTCCTGACCTCCTCTACATCCATTCTATCATCTCCTCCTCAATGTCTTCCAGTCCTGTAGCAATTCTATGGAATGTATTTGCAATTTGTTTCTTCCTCCTGTAGGAGAATCCGTTATGCATGTCCTACACACGGCAGGCTACCTCTCGCACCATGACAAATGGAGAAGAGTTGTTAGAAAGGAACCGAAAGTAGACCTTCTTTCAAAATAATAAGGAAGATCCTTACCGAATACATTTAGAAACAGAATACGGTTTGCAAGTAAGAGGGTGTAATCGGAGCGGATACAAACAGATATCGCTCAAACCATATCATAAACTGTGAGAACCCTAGTTTCCAGAATAGTGGAGAGAGGCGTGAGGTAGAAGTACGATCAACTCGCGTTGCTGAGTTGATCCGAACCTATCGAGCTACGTCGAGAGTTAGTCGAGAGGGGGAGGAATTTGTTGTGCAATCGCATTTCATCCGCATCATCGCATGGCATATAGTATTCGTGCATGGTAAATACAACTGAAATTAAACTTTATTAATTAAAGGAATAATACAATGTCATTTGTAAATATAATTGAAATTTAACTTTATTAATTGAATAAATGTTACAATGTCATGATACAACAATGATACAAAACGAATAAAGAAGAAGAAATGAAAATTACATAATGAAACAATTCTATCTATACATCATCTAAACTCTAATCACCGAGTCTTCGTAGTCTTCAAACCCTGAGTCGTTGAGGAACACCGAGAACCGAAGGGAGAAATCCTTCGGAAATGTTGGCGATCATCCGAGGTCATCGAGTAGGGGCACTCGAGACCATTGGAATCACGTCGTTGCTGTAGGAGGCAAGGGTTTTAAAATAAAGATGTTCGGAAATGATTTTTAAAATAGAATTGGTCTTATCGGCACAATTCCGCCGATATCCGCGGGGTTTAGCCACGGGGGCAAAAGAGTGCCGACGACCTAAATACTTTTCTAATTTTAAAAATAGTTTTCAAAAATATTTTGTTCTCAAAAATGTCCGAGGGCCACGTGGCTAAGACCCTCATCGAACAATTCAATCTAGTATACTATCTATGGAGAAAAGAGGTAAAGATATTAAAATATATTTTATTTTTCCTAAAACTAAATTGCCTCCATAGTTTTGTTCTAGGCAAAGAAATCTATTTTGTGAATCATTTGAGAAAATAAAACCTTGGATAAGGCAGCTATCCGTACCCATCTTGAAGCCACATGAATTTTAAATTGGAAACTATTCCTTGAAGCACAAGAGAATAAGCCACCGAATGGTTTTCAGCCTAGCAGCTCAGATATTTTTAGCTCAAGGAACTTAGCCAGAGTTCCTTAACCAAGAAGGCAACAAAATTCAAGGGATAAGTTCATGGGTCATTCGAATACCATCAGGGGAGTGTGGAAGCAGGAGGTGGCGGCTTTTACCAAGAAGATCATATATAAACCAGTAGAAAAGTTAGACCACAGCATAGTATAGTAGCAGTAGCAACCCACAAGTGCTAGCAATACCAGCACTTCCAGGAGCTAACCGAGAGCCCCAATAGCAGCAGCCATTACAGAGAAGCCCGAAGAATAGGAGGCAATGACCTTAAGAACAAGGGGCGCCAAGAAGAGAAGGTCGCTAAGGACTAGAGGAGGAGAAGGGAAGGCCACCAGGACATAGAAGAGAAGAAGGAAGCCATTTACTTGATCTGGACTCATTCCAAGTAAGGATCAAACTTAACACCGCAACCCTCACATATCCAAGCATTTTTTTAGCATGTAATAGGGACCCTCAGAACCAGATCGTCATCATAGAAACCTTGTAAAAGAATTTAGATAGCATCTGTTCCTATCATCTTGGCTACAAATTCTCAAACAAGGATTCTCAGACCAGGTTCATCATAGGATTATCTTCTAAGCATCTTTGCAGTGATCTGTTCTTATCAGTAACCCTATAGATTCCTCCAACAAAACCTCAGCTAAAAATCATCACAGGGTGTAAATAAGGCAGCTAGTGAAGTATCTGTTCTTATCAAGGCATCCGAATACTTTTCTTAGACCCTTTCCCAAAGAGATTATCATAATAAGCCAAGGCATCGAGTAGGTAGCATAATAGCATTCTGTTCTTACCAAAGGATACCTAAGATTAAGTTAAGTATCTGTTCTTCGTCAGAGTAATAATCTAATATAGGCATGCACTAAAACAGAGGGCACTTAAAAGCAAGTTTAACATCTGTTCTTGCTAGATAAGGAGGCCACCAGTACACCCATGTATATATATATATAAAATCCCCAGGATGAGCAATAGCATAACATTTAAACTTAGTGAGTCACAGCAGCATAGCTTATCATCAAATAAGCATCATCCGAAGGCAGCATAGGACCAAGTGTAGTATCCTTTCATGTCAATTTCTTTTAGTCCAAATCTTGTGCAGTGAAAGAATTTCTTAGCCTTAATTAACCGAGATACCAAGGTTTAGAGGCATCAGTTGAATCAAATCATGCTATCCACAAAATTACGAGTATTGCTTAGATCAAGTTGGTGAAGAACCCTAGAATCGAAAAGATTGGGGATAGAGAGGAGAAATTAGAAGAGAGGGGAAGTGAGGAGGCTTACCTGCCGAGGCAACCACGGCGCGCCACCGGCGGGGGGGGAGCGGGCCAGCGGAGCCCCGATGGCGGAGCTGCAACGCCGACCGCACCAACCCGGGCAGCGGCCGCAGCGAGGCAACCAAGGGAACGGAGGAGCGTGGCGGCGCCGTTAGGGCATCAAACCAAGGCGGAGGCGGCCGAGAGCCACGGTGGCGGCGCAAAAAGGAGTGGAGGACCCGAACCCGAGCCCTAGGCTCGGAGCGGCGGTGGCCGACGCCTTGAGGAGTGGCGGCGGAGCACCGAGAGGGCGGCGCGCACCCGAAGGCGGAGAGGAGCGCCGGCGACGGTGGAGCGCCGAGCTCAGACCGGAGGGCGGCGAAATTTTGAGGCGGTGGCGGCGCATGGGTGAGAGAGTGTAGAGGGAGAAGTAAGGGATTTCAGAATGGGGAATGAGGCAAGAGAGGCCGGATGCGGGTATGACTGAAGAAGAGAGGAAAAAAAAGAAGAAGAGGAAAAAGAAAAAAAAGGAGAGAAAGAGGTTGGAAATAAAGGAAAAATGAAATGAAAATTAAGAAGAAGATTAGAAGGAAAAATATATCTGTATATATACATATAGATGTATATATTTCTATTTCTTCAAACAAGAAAGAAAGAGAAATAAGTAAGGAAAAATGGGGTTAGGAAAATGTATAGATGCATAGATATACCTAAGGAATGGATTATTCCAATTGAGGGAAATATATTATTCTCTAACATAAAACCAAACTCTTAAAAATGATTCCAAGGATCTTAGTTGATTTCTTCAATAGGTCGGAGTAAAAATATTGAATGTATGGGTAAAGCAATCCAGGAATTTAATTTGAATGAGGTGGTCATTAATGTAAGGTTAAATATTTGATGTTCAAGTTAAATTTCTAGGAAATTCCCAAATCCTTTGAAGAATATCTAAGAAATCTAGAATTGAATCCATTTAAGCAAATTAAGTGCACCAATTACTCGCATATATGCACGATGCCATGTCAATTGCATTCATGTTCGAAAATCTTCTAGATTGGTCCTTATCGGACTTTATTTGCCTTTTATCAGAAACCGGAGTTCTGCAAGCAGACCAGTCGAACTCCACTACTTATCCGTCACCAGGCAAGTCCAGTTTCTTGTTCATGTCCGTTGAGAATGTTTTCCGAAACTTCCCTCTTGCCTACAACATGCACAAAATCTATTTTCTAAATTGAATCAACTGTTATTTCGTTTGGATCGCCGGTTCTTGGGCGATGGCATGGTGGGTGGTGAAATCCTGGTATGGGTGCCGGATGGCACGTTGGGAAGGTGGATTTCATCACACGGGTTTGTTTCATATAAGGTTAATGCAACCAATGATCGATTGTGTTCAAGGGCCGTAGCGATCGAGCATACCACATACCCTGTATGGGCGGGGCTGAGCCGAAGTACCTTTGCCCTAGGTTCATACTCCCCTGGGAACGCAAGACCTCGGTAGTGAGATCGGCTACCGGGAAGGTGGTTTGGCCATAGGGCTACCCACAGTTGTTGATGTGGTTCGGCCATAGGGCTGTCCACAAGTGGTATTAGTCGTCGGGCTAGCCACATCTTGTTTGAGAAGGTGGTATTGACCATTGGGTTAGCCACAACTGATTTGGGGACTGGTAGTCCTGTACGGACTACGACACGGAGTATGACCGAGCGGGCGGTAAAAAGGCTTGGTGATCGGGGGAATGTGAATGAGCCTTGCAAAATCGGACACATGACCAAGTTCTTTTGTGGGTACAGTTGCGCACCTCTGCAGAGTGTATAGAATTGTGGCTGAGTCACTCCGTGTTCCCGGTTGGAACTGCGAACCCGGTAAGAAAGGGATTCATCGGGAATCCTAGCAGCTTGTGAAACAGGAGATCATTAGTCTTCTAAACTAAAATTTGACTCTCTTATCTTGCAAAACTTGTATTGCTTTGGAGAGCATTGCTGTTCTCAGTAGCTAGTGCATCAAACACCTCTTTGCTATTCCTGGACTTGTTGAGTACCTTCTGTACTCATCTCTCTATCTTAATTCCTTTGATTAGACTGTGAGCCGACGGCGGAGCAGGAGATCATCTACGTCGAGGTCGACGAAGAAACTCCCGAAGAACAAGCAACGATGAAGGAGGACGAATGCGTGGACTACTACGTCGAGTTCCGCGACGAGGGCAACGTCGAGTAGAGTAGTAGGTCGTATGAGTGGTTAGGTGTAGATACGACTTTTGCTGTAACCAAACAATAACGGTTTTAAATTTCTCGTACTTTTGGGAAACAGTTGTAATACTTTATGTTGTTCTTCGAGTTTGTAAATTAAGTATTGTAACATATGGACCGCTGCAATGCTTCTGTCGAGCTACTCTGTGTGATATGTGCAGTCGAGAAGGCACTTCGTCTGTGCGTATCGCCGCATAAACTATATTTTTTCTCGGATTCGGAGTCGGAGCGGATAGTAACCGAATATGAATGATCATGTCGGTCACGAATACAGAGTGGATAACTATCAAATATAGTACGATAACAAACAATTTGTTGGACATTGCATAAAAAGGAAAAACATAAATAATATTCATAGAATATCACTTATCAAAACAATTCTAACTCAAGTTGGAGGCACCATGTTGAAAATCGTGTCGAGCTATATACATATTATTTGCCTGATTTGGATTCCAGAGAAAGAAGTTACAAGGTTCTGGTTTTTCTATTACTAATGAGCCCCACTTAACTGTGGGGCAAGACCATATTAAGATTACACATCTAGGTTTCACGGTCATATAGGTGTGTTGGTTTGCCTGTTGGTTGAAAACAGCCCATAATATGTTGGGCCAAAAATTGAGTGAGCAAAAGTTACCAAATACTATCCTAGATACTATCCGGATTCTATTGAGATACTATTTAATCAAATTTTAGATCATTTTGGACACGGTTGGATAATGTTTGAACATATCTGTATCCATAATTGAAAATCATTATTCTAATCCCAAACTATATTAAAAAATTATTAGATTTTCCTACCGAAATACCATCTGAAAGGTCTCGGTTGGTCAAGAAGTATATGTAGCATTTTCACCCTAAATTTGCGAGTAGGAAAGGTGGAAATGGAATGAAAAGAAAACAAACCGGACCAATTGACCAGTGCATCACAAAACTACATAATTGGGCTGGACAGATTTCCTTGGGGATATCTAAACACTTAACAAAAGAATACGGGTGCTTGGAAAGAATGGAATTCGTACCGGTCCTGCTTGGAAAGAGCTGGCCTGGATCAATGTTAAATCAATTCTTTCGTTTCAAATCTCCGAGGAGATGAGCATGATTAGTGAAGCACGCGCTTTTCTAGCGTCCCTCGTCATCTCAAGAATAAGAACAACGTGAGAACTTAGATCCTAGCAGAGGCAAAACATCTAGGGGCATCATTCCGAGAGAGTAGGTTTTTCTATCCGTTTAAATGGCTGATTTTGGACTGGATTGTTTGTAAAACAATATTTCCTGATTATTTAATGAAACGTGACAAATCTTTTATCCATCTTTCAAAAGATGTTAAACCAAAACAACAAGTGCTCGACTTCGTTGGACCATACAATCATTTGCCAGAGCTCGAATTCTCTCGAAACATCGAGTTGGACGCAGCAGCGAGCAGCCGAGCACAACTTGCTAAGTTTTTTCTGAAGTGTGATGAACTGACGATGCAACTCAGCTGCCACTAGTGGAACGAGACACCGATAAATAACCATTCACTAGACGCTCCTCGAGGCCCAGAGCGACTCCTTGACTAGAAGCTTATGAAGCGTGTGATTGTGAACCTGCCGGTGCACGTTTGAGGGCGTTAGACCCGTAGTTATATCTGTTTAATGGTACCGGGTACGTGTTGCCGAAAATTCAAGTTATGTACGCTAACATAAAATCGTACTCCATTCGTGTAGCTTGCTCAGGGAACTGGTCGATAAATGCTGGTGAACTGGATAACATGCGATGCTGGGTGTCCTGGCCCCTGGGTACTACTGGCCTATTGGGTAGTAGCACACACCCCCTTTATCAAAGCAAATTCTTACTGACTGATGCAATTGAAAAGTTGGGTTTGCTGACGGGGAATTCACTCTTATAGTACATGAAGTAATAATCTGACAAATGCCAAGGCTGGCAGTGGTTAGGAATTTTGAATTTCTGGTGCAGGCGAGCACAGTTCATCTATCTAGCTCATGATTTCTTAAAATATTCATCATGGAAATGCTATTATTTTCTCGAGCCTTTTGTGCTGCTGGTCCCACACCCAGCCTTATTGTGCCTCAAAAGACACAGCCACCACCTGCCAAGCTGCCTTTTCCTCTCAGAGCTTTGGATTAAAAAAAGAGGAAAAGAGAAATTCTCCAACCAGGCTCCGGTAAGTGCCACCTTGTGTTATCAATTGAGCAATCAAGCCCCCTTAAGCCAATCAACCCTCCATTCCAGCTCCTTAAGCTAACCAAACCTTCCATTATAATTCAAGATTCCTATGCCCTGCCCACTCTATTTCTGCTACTACTTGTACTACCAAAGAGTGTGTGTCTTCTCCATGGCAGTGCTCTCCCCGAGCTAAGAGAGTAAAACGCGCTCTCTCACCTACCTTTCTACTCTCTCCCACTAGTGCCACCGCCGGCGATGGCGGCAATGCCGGCGCCGGCGCCGGCAAGGGTCGCCCTTGCCGTCCTGGTGCTCGTCTCCGTCCTCCCAGCCTACCTCTCCGACGACCTCAACACCGACGCGCAAGCGCTGCAGGCGCTGCGCTCGGCGGTGGGGCGGTCCGCGCTGCCGTCGTGGAACAGCAGCACGCCCACATGCCAGTGGCAGGGGGTGGCCTGCGAGAACGGCCGCGTCACCGAGCTCCGCCTCCCGGGCGCCGGCCTCATGGGCAAGCTCCCTTCGGGGGTGCTCGGCAACCTCACCGCGCTCCGCACGCTCTCCCTCCGCTACAACGCGCTCACGGGGCCCATCCCCGACGACCTCTCCCGCCTGACCGAGCTCCGGGCGATCTACTTCCAGCATAACAGCTTCTCCGGGGAGGTCCCGCCGTCAATCTTCACGCTCAAGAACCTCGTGAGGCTGGACATCGCGGGGAACAAGTTCTCGGGCGAGATCTCACCGGACTTCAACAAGCTGAACCGTCTCGGGACGCTCTTCCTCGACAGCAACGACTTCTCCGGCGAGATCCCCAAGCTGGACCTGCCGACATTGAAGCAGTTCAACGTGTCGTACAACAAGCTCAACGGGTCCATCCCCGCCAAGCTCCGGAAGATGCCCAAGGACTCGTTCTTGGGCACCGGGCTCTGCGGTGGCCCACTCGGTCTGTGCCCCGGCGAGAGCGCACTCACGCCGGCCGGATCGCCGGACTCCCAGCCAGGTGCCGGCGGCGTCGCTGACGTCGGTGGCAGCAAGAAGAAGCTCTCTGGCGGCGCCATCGCCGGCATTGCCATCGGCTGTGTGTTCGGCGTGCTGCTCTTGCTTGTCCTGCTTTTCTTCCTCTGCCGGAAGAGGTCCAACGCGCCCAGGTCTACGGTGGCGGTTGAGAAGGGGCGGGACCTCGGCATGTCCCCGCTGGATGTGGAGCCGAAGGGACAAAACGCCTCAGCAGCCGGCAACGGCGCCCACGCCGGGGCCGCCGCAGCAGTACCAGCCGCCGCGACCGCCGCCGCCGTTGCCGCGGCAGCCAAGTCCGGCGGCTCGACCGCAGGTTCCAAGAAGCTCATCTACTTCGGCCCAATGGCGGCGGCCCCGCCGTTCGACCTGGAGGACCTGCTGCGCGCGTCGGCGGAGGTGCTGGGCAAGGGCGCGTTCGGGACGGCGTACAAGGCCGTGATGGAGAGCGGCGCGGCCGTGGCGGTGAAGCGCCTCAAGGACGTGGACCTCCCTGAGCCGGAGTTCCGGGAGCGCATCGCGGCCATCGGCGCCGTGCAGCACGAGCTGGTGGTGCCCCTGCGCGCCTACTACTTCAGCAAGGACGAGAAGCTCCTCGTCTACGACTACATGTCCATGGGCAGCCTATCGGCCCTGCTCCACGGTAAAAACCCCTGAAAACTTTTTTACAGTTTCGTGACGAGTTCGTTCGTTATCCCCAGCACTCACCCTGTCGGTGCATCGATCAGTTTCGCCGCAACAGCCTGGCGATATTCGGTCACCGGTAAAAAAAAGTCCAAAGCGAGAGAAACCACCACTCGACCACCTCTCGTCACCGGTGGCCGGCCGCATGGTGTCGCGTCCCTTTCGCCGAATCCATCTCGTTTTAATTCGCGTACAGTGCTTTTTGTCCCAACCAATTTGCTCGCACCAACTCTGCCCCGGTCCCCGACCCCGTTTCTTTATAGTGCTGCCGAGCCCGGCCTCTGCCATGCCAAGGGTGTACACTTGAACTGCAATTTGTTTGCTAGTAGTATAGTAGTAGCAACAGTAGTCTGCCTCAGCATCGCCAGCGAGTTGCGTGGGATCTAATCCAGTTTCAAGGCGAAAACGTGACAGCCATGACCGCACTTGGCCCGGCCGGCATTTGCATTCGCAACTTGCCTTGTGAGCTCGCGAGCTTGTGGTCCATGGAGGCTCATTCGAGTTCTCGACAATAGCTAGCGTATAATACTGCAAGTACGCAGTGTTATTAGTTGTAGATTCCTGGTAAATTTCTGTGCAAGTTGCGCATGTGAGCAATTTCAGCCTTGCAGGCTCTGTAGGGTAGTTTGATATGGGTTGTCCATGTGACATTTAGTTGGCACCACTGTTTCTCGGGATTCCTCCTCGCACGCCAATAATTAGACCCCTCGCGTACAGATTTTAAAGAATCATTCGTGAGCCCGGACGGAGTAGATAGATGCACACATGCCACATGAGACGTAAAACAAACGGAAGACGTTGCATTGCACCGTGCGCTCCAGCGCGGTAATTTAGCAGCCATGGAACGCGAGGAAGCAGTCGAACATTCTTGTCGCTGTGGACGCTGATGCATGTCGCGGTCTTTTTCTCTGTGCGTGTGCGTGTGTGCAGGGAACCGGGCCTCTGGCAGGACGCCGCTGGACTGGGAGACGAGGTCGGCGATCGCACTCGCGGCGGCGCGCGGCGTGGCGTACATCCACTCGACGGGCCCCACGGCGTCGCACGGCAACATCAAGTCCTCCAATGTGCTGCTCACCAAGAACTATGAGGCCCGGGTGTCGGACCACGCCCTGCCCACGCTGGTCGGCCCGTCCTTCTCGCCGACCAGAGTGTCCGGCTACCGCGCCCCGGAGGTGACCGACATCCGGAGGGTCTCGCAGAAGGCCGACGTGTACAGCTTCGGCGTGCTGCTGCTTGAGCTGCTCACCGGCAAGGCGCCCACCCACGCCGTCGTCAACGAGGAGGGCCTCGACCTGCCGCGGTGGGTGCAATCCGTGGTCCGGGAGGAGTGGACGGCCGAGGTGTTCGACCAGAGCTGCTCAGGTACCAGAACGTCGAGGAGGAGATGGTGCAGCTCCTCCAGCTCGCCATCGACTGCTCCGCGCAGCACCCCGACAGGAGGCCCGCCATGTCCGAGGTGGCCGCGCGGATCGACGAGATCCGGCGCTCCAGCCTCGGCGGCGATCGGCAGGTGACAGAGGGCGCTGGCGAGGGCGACGAGCCTTCTCTATAACCGCCATTGCAATCCTGATCATATATCTCGGTCTCAGTGAAAGGAAAGTTGGAAAATTGCTTAGTTCTTTAATTGCATGGATCTTGCTCCCCCCGGCTACTTTTGGTTCATCAGCAACTTGTGCATTGTTTTCTTTTTCTTTTTCCCTTTCTTTCTTCTTCTTTTTCTTCTTTTGGCCTTTTTCTCACGGGCTTTGATTCTATTCTATAGCACATGTCACTGTACTCTTTGATTATTGGAAAGGAACACTTGATGATGCCTGTACCTAAGAGGGATACCATTACCATCTGTAATGTTTGCTATTTAAAATACGAAATGATTTGCGGTAGCTAGGCTTTCGTTGCCACGCTTTGCTTGCTTACTTGCCATCTCGTCTTATCTCGGTTGTTAGGGGGAGGTAATGGTTGTTGGCTTGGCCATTTCCCGGCGAAATTAACCTTCTTTTGTGGTTAGGAAAATCACCGCTTGATGGCTCTGCGAGTGGCGTCTAGTTCTTGACCTGTGAAATCTGGCTGGTTTAGTAGGTTGGAAGAGACATCATACATCGGTGTGCTCTTTATCTAAGAGTGCTTTCGAAGTAAAACGACAACAGAGAGAGACCTAAAGCTCATGTAGTGTTGTGTTTATAAATTTATGCGGCTATATGACAATGACAGGATTGTCAAGTCAGCAGTGCTACAGCAAGACATCATGTATGCCCGGTTGTTTGTGGCTGATACTCAAAATGTGGATTGGTTACAATTCGATGTGTTAGCATTTATATGGTACATTGAATTAGGTGGGAGACAAAATTCTTGAATTCTGGTACCATGCTCTTTGCGTTTAGAAATATAAGGTGCGTTTGACTTTTCACAATCTTTAATGTGAAATTTTTGACTCTGATTTTCAATCACGATATGCTATCAAAAACATAAAAAGCATAATACGAAATAATTTCGTAAGACAAATTCAATAACGTTATTTTTATATAGTCTGTCCAAATTTCTTACAAACTAGTGATCAGAGCTTTAAAAGGTTAAGTGCATGTATTGTAAGATGTCATATATTTCTAAAGGAAGTACTTGTCAACAGGTATTAATTTGGAGTCTCAGAAGTAATCCCGAGTTTTCAGCGCCACTGATGGAGGGCACGGATTGCATGTCTGCGATCCTCTATTCGTTTCTATTTCTAATTTTATTTTTGGGAATGTGCAATTCGTTACTGTATTCTAATAGCACTATACACCTCGAGGAATTGTCGAACAGCACCAGCGGGCTGTCGACTGTCGTATGTCAAACCAGCTGGCGTACTCGATGCTGGCTTCAATTCGCTTGCCTCGTCGACAGTTTGCCGATTGTAATAAAAACGCTAATCAAGATGCATATACAGATTGTAATAAAAACGCTAATCAAGTCGTCTCTAACTCGGGGATTCTCATTTTTGGACTGGTCTTATGGGAGTTAAGGACATGTTCTTCCCTCTTTGTCGCTCTCAAGTTGGCAATGGTTACCAAACGAGATTCTGAGAAGATGTTTGGTTTGGGTTTACTCCTTTGAAAGACAAGTATCCGCGAGACAAGTATCCGCGGTTATTCTACGTGGCTCAAAATAACATGTGACGGTGGTATCCGGTTTTTCCAGACTACATCGCTAAATTTATCTTTTCGACGAGCGATCGTTGGGTTTAAGTTGGTGGAGTGGAATAACTTAATGATAGATATTGCAGAGTTCACGGTTGACCGGGATAGACTCATTTGGGGTTTAAATTCTAACGGACAGTTTTCTGTTAAATCTATGTATCATTTCTTGATGAACTCTAACGCTCAGTTTCGCCATAAATATTTTTGGAAATTGAGAGTACCTCTCAAACTAGGATTTTTCTTTGGTATCTAGGCAGAGGGGTTATACTCATAAAAGATAACTTGATTAAACGAACTGGAATGGTTGTCCCAGATGTTGTTTTTGTTCTCAGAACAAAACCATCCAACATCTATTTTTTGACTGTCATGTCGCTCAATTTTGTTGGTGGGTGGTAGAATTAGCTTTTTAACTTGATACCCCCTCGTTCTGTCGCTCATATGGTGGGGAATTGGTACTGTAATATCGATGATAATGTCAGAGATCGAGTTTTCATTAGCGTCCTTACTTTATGTTCGGCTATTTGACTTTGCTGTAATGATGTAATGTTTGATCGAAAGTTCTTTTATCATCCAAATTAGGTGGTGTTCATATGCGTATATCTTCTGCGTTTATGGATTCCACTGCAGCAGGAGGATCAGCGATCATCTTTGGAGACTGGGAGCAACCTATTGAGACAAGTGGTGCTTCACTTATTCTCGTTTAGTGCTTGACGGCAGTTACCTAGAATTGGTGCTGCTAACACTCCATAGGGTATCTTGTTTAGTTATATCGTGTGCAATCGTACGGTTTTTTTATGTTTTCTTGTTATTTTGTGCTAGACTGTTTATGTGACTGGTGACTCTGTTTGTTGGCTATGTGCATCTTGATATGTAGAGGCCGAAAGTAATATAATTTTTTCTTTATCTAAAAAAAAAGATGCATATACAGATATAGTACTAGCACTGCTACCTTCCAAACCTGCCGCTAAATGTTTTACTCCTTACTATCTCAAATTTGAAGTTTTTAACAGACGCAATTGCGCAGTCTTTTATACATGGTAACGTGTAGGAATTGAAGCAGTTGGCACCTGAGCAGAAGCAAGAAGAACTACAAGAAATGAACAACATACTGGCCAGTGTGCATGCGCTGCTCGACCTGCCCTGTCGGCTGGCCAGTGGCGCGGCGCGGGTCCTGGCTTACAGCTTGAAAAGCTCTGCCTTTTGGCTTTGGCCACCACCTGCTGGATTATGCTCATGCCTCATGAGGTTCTCCTGCCCTGCTCCTGGATTAGATAATCCAGTTTGCAGTCTCAACTAATTGTCTTCGTCGATGTTTATTTTATTTTCAAATTTTGTTAAGTTTAAATAAGTGTCTCAATAACGATAGTGCTATATATTAAAACTGCACATGTACTAACTGATGTGCTTACTACAACAGCCAAAAAAGAAGAAGAAATATTTGTCAGAGTTTCGCTTAGGCCAATGCCGATCAGAGTTGATGCTACTCTAAGGTGTGATAAAGCTAGCTCGAGCTTTTGACTTGTTTGCTGATCAACCAGCCATAGACCCATGTTGGTCACTGGCTGGACGTCCTTAATTGCTCACCAACTGTAGACCTAATTTCACATCAGATATCAGATAATAGAGTTTGGCGATGGAAATGGCCCCATTTTTGCTTTCCCTTCTGTGTGTACCTACGCACCGCGTTCCCTTGCGTTGCTTCCCGTTCCATAGCAGTTGGTCCGTTCTTGCTGCTGCAGGTGAAGTGACCTGGACTCACTAGTACAGAAATCATTTGTCCAGACGGTTCGGAAACACCGGGCGGGACGGTTTTTCCGAACCGTCTGGACTAAACAGTCAGCACAAATGAACTTTGTCCAGACGGTTATTGAACCGTCTGTACAAATACTTAGTACAGACGGCTCCACACACGAGCCGTCTGTACTACTCTCTGGTACAGTACCTCCGTAGCATTTTTACAGACGGCTCCAAACCACAAAACCGTCTGCACAAATGCATTGAACAGTACTTCAATAGCATTTGTACAGACGGTTCCATTTGCAGAACCGTCTGCAGAAATTATTTGTACAGACGGTTCTACACCTGGAACCGTCTGCACAAATGCTGTGTTAGGAAAGCGTTGCAGCCGCGGCAGCAGAAACAACCGTTTCTGCTGTCGCGGTAGCAGTGCGGCAAGGCGACATGCTGCCGCGGCAGCGGAAATGGCTTATTCCGCTGCCGCGGCAGCAGTGCTGCAGGGCTTACGGTAGTGCCGCCTGCTGCCCACGGCAGCTGAAATAGACGTTTCGGCTGCCGCGGCAGCCGTGCGGCAAGGCGGCATGCTGTCGCGGCAGCGGAAATGGCTGATTCCGCTGCCGCAGCAGCAGTGGCTGCAGGGCTACGGTAGTGCCGCCTGCTGCCACGGCAGCTGAAACGGACGTTTCGGCTGCCGCGGCAGCCGTGCGCAAGGCGACGTTGCGGCCGCCTGCTGCCCGTCGGCAGCGAAAATGACTGATTCCGCTGCCGCGGCAGCAGTGCGGCAGGGCGACAGTGCTACCACGCCTGCTGCCACGGCAGCGAAAACAGAGGTATCTGCTGCCGCGGCAGCAGTGCGGCAGGGTAACAATGCCCGGCGCGGCCGCGGTCCTGCCGCGGCAGTGAAAACGCTAGAAACAAAGTGATCAAGCACAGGCATAGCATACACAGACACACAATGTACTCATTGATCTTAGACATAACATTCAGAAGCAAACTTAAAACATCATTCTCAACCACAAAGTCATTTACATGCATTGTTAGGGAAAAAAACTCTCAAGTCATTGAGGAGGAGCAATTTGAGGACAATGGAACTCTCCGGTTTCCTTCAACACCTCCTAAATATGAAAGCTATTAACCGTTTTTGAATAATCCGGACGCCCTCAGTGTCGAGCTGATTTGTAGGGAACTTAAAAGTCTGCACAAGGAAATTAAATAGCTAGGTTAGGCACGACGTCCGAACGATGAAAATGAAACTACATATAGTGTAATGACACTAACCTCCACATCTACCGGACTAGAGCCAACGATCTGCATCATATATGTCGCCACATAGTATGCACAGAGATTGTTGCCCGGCGGCTGCTTGTGGCACTGTAGAAATCATGGTTACGTGCAGGGTAATTTAGTTTTTACCGAATACATATTAGAACGTGCGAGGTGATTATTCTTGGGCGAGGGAGGATTATTACCGGGAAATGAAATCTGTGGGTAGGTTCGGTTTTTGTTGTTTTCACAACCCCCCTTGGCAACATATTTCTTGAACGCCCCGTTGAGCACCGCCGTCAATCTCCGTACTTCTCTGGTGGGTAATCCCTAGAGTCGAAGTACGTGGCATGTAGACGTTCTGGCTCGAGGCAGACGAGCATCCAGTGGAATCCATAGTTGTACGGTAGAAGAATGATGTGCTTAGTACAGAGAATGAGCATGGCGTCCGAAATGTAATCCTCGACCTCGTTCGGCTGGAATTGGACCATTGTTGCATATGACCACTTGTGGATCGAGGATCCGATATTAGGGTTTATCTGTCCTAGCCTCTTGAATCATATGTCTGCACATAAAAGTAATGTCATTGGAAAGAGCGTATCAATAAGTTAGGCAATTCATTTAGCTTAAACAGTGATTGAGAACACTTACAGTGTCCAGCATCTTAATAGGCTAACATTGAGGGCGTCATGACGGTAGAGGTCTGATAAATCCGAGAAATTGATGGTAAAGGTTCCACCCGGATGAAGGAAATGTTGCCGCTTGTACGCGGCGCAGATATTTTGAGGAAGCTCTGTCTCCTCGTTGAACCTCTTCATGTAAATTCGTGCAAAATTTGAGCTGCCCAACCAAGTTGTTCTAACGCCGCTCGTGTCACTAGCGGCTGCCGTTCCGTGTATTTTCTTATCTCGGGTTCTTCGTCTACCTCTTTGCCCTTGGCCGACTTTGTGCTATTTCTGGTGGCCCTACGCTGAGCTTGAGGAGCTGTTTTGGCAGCCTGTTGGCTAGATCTGCTAGATTGCTGAGATCGTGCTGAAGCGGATTTCACCTTCGGTGGAGGAGGACGGAGTGAGAAATCTTTACCGTAAGGCACCGGAGACAGCGGCCGTGGAGGAGGTGGAGGGGCAACCAGGGAAATGTACTTCTTCGGCCACTGGATGAACGTGTGGAGGGCCTACCCCAGTGTCGTGATGTCGTCTCCTCCGGCGGTACAGGAAGTCTGAAGGATCTGCAATTCGCATGCACCATGTCCACTGACACCTTAGCGTTATCCGCCGCTAGTGGAACTCCGTGCACCGTCATCGTGCTTTCTGAAGTTGGAAATACTAACCCCTGGCCAGCCTCAATCATGTCAGCGGGGCCAAAACAGCTGGGCACGAGGAGCTTGCACTTGGTTGCCACCGCTATGTCGTCGAGAGGGAATCTTTCATTGACGTCTTCAGGCGGAATAGGGTCGAAAGGTAAGTCGTCGGCGCGGTCGTCATCTCGAACGTGCTGCGGTGGGGATTGTTCTTCCACGTCTTCGGCATTCTCGTTTTCCACGGATGCGCAGCTACTCCTCGCGCCGAGCGTGTGGGGATGAGGCTGCGGGGCTGCGGTCGGCCGCGGCGGCTGCATCCTCCTGCCTTATCTGCCGCACCCGTTCTTCGACCCTCGCATCGATCCTCTCTTCTAGGCCTGCAATTATTTCTTCCATCAGCTCGTTCTTCATCTTTTCACGCTCAGCTGCCTCGCGTTCAGCTTTCGTTCTCCTCCGACTCCTATACTGTCCCGCATCGTCCGGGAATCCTAGCTTCCATGGAACCGTCACCCCCAGGCCACGCGTTCGACCCGGGTGCTCTTTGTTTCCCAGAGCCGAGGTTAGTATGTCCTTTTCCCTGGCTGCTTGGAAAGTTCCTTGAGCGGCTTGTTCTGACAGTCGCATAATGTTTTCAGCCACCTGGACGGTTTCGGGCTTGTTGAAGGCGACGGTGCCATCAGCCGAGATGTTGGCCCTCGCCGCGAAACCAGTTCCGGGCCCGCCTCTCTGGGATCTGGAGAACGGCGTGTCGCGACTCTCCTGAGACGCCCGCGTCGTCCTCTGTTCTCCATTCCAACTCCTTGCGCGCATACCCACCGCTTCCGAGCCTGTGGGGGTGAACGTTGCATGCCTGGCGCGCCCTGTTTGCCTGACATCCGCTGTCAGACGAATTCCTCCGACGTGCACCTGTCCCACAATTCCGCCCATTGATCCTCCAGGTACCCGTAAGTGTTCGGGTCCTGCCTGTAGGGCATAAGATCGTTCTTCCCGTACGTGTTGTACAGCTCGCTCTTGAAGGTCTTTCACGCTTTGCCCATCTTCGCTTTTGCCTGTCTTTCCACACGGCCTGCTCGTACCTTCCGGAAGTCGAACTGTCCTTGGATGGTGTTCCATAGGAACTCTTTCTCGTTATCCGGCACTGACGGCCAGCTGGTGTAACGTTATCGGGATCTTTTCCCCTCGCCAGTGACGCGCCACGCTCTACGGAATGCGCCTGAGCCTGATGAGGCAATATGGGCACACCCTCAGCACTGACTTGATTATCGTGAAGTGACCCGTGGGCATTTTATTTTTGCCTCGGCCACCTCGCTTTCGCTTCTGCCCACCCGATTCTTCGGTTTGCTCACGAGACGAGGCTTCTGCAGGTTGGGAGGGCATCGGTTGAGACCGGTTGAGGAGACACGTGCGGCTCGTCTTGTCGGGGAGAAGAGGCCACCGGCTGTTCACGTTCATCTCCTCCGGACGCCATCTTCAAAAGACGAAAAATTCAGATATGCGGTACACGACTAGATTGTAGACATTTTCATATAAAGACACATTCTTTGTGAATTAAACAACAATGAGATACATATGTACAACAACTTCGTAAATAGTGCTAATGTCTGTAATCTCATCATAAATCTAAATGTACTATATATGTGTTTTGCCTCCGACTTTGCTTCACTCTGCGATACTCTTTAAATCTAAATGTACTATCTATTTACTTCTTTCGTCGTTTTTTTCTTCTACATCTCGTATCTCGTTCAATTTATACTCAGTTATTTGTCTTAATCATCTCTAACATTCACACTTCTCATGCTTCTATTTAGTGGAATTGTGCTTTCAGTTTTATGCTTTTGCATGCTTTAAGTAACCTTTGCTCACTTCATCCCTTAGTCTTATTTAAGTCCGCGATACACTTGACCTTAGTGCATAACTTAAGTCCGCGATCCTCTTAATTGCATACTGTTCTCATAATCATCACGAAATAATTGTCCTTTGTATCTTCTCGATGTTTTAAATTTCATCATATTCTCTTTGCTCCATTTGCGGCCTGAGCTTTTGTTTACGGTGCTCACTCTAGTCTCTTTTTTGATTGCATATACCAATAAATATTTTGTACAATATATACCTCTCCTCTCAATTATGTATATTGTATAAAAAACTGTCTCTATACATAAGTGTAGGTTATTTTTTTACTTTTCGCAATCTCCAATTCTAAACTTTGATTATGATTTCTGAGTAATATGATAAAAGGTACAAACTGTAAGAAAACAGAAAGACAAATCTAATAATACTAAACATGCTTATTATAAAGGAATTGTAAAAGACAAATCTATACATTCGTACGCAGCCGATTTATATACTTTCACACGTTATAATGCTCAGAGTTTGAAGTTTGATCACACATCAGTACATGGTTGTATCCCCTAGCAAATCAATCAAGTTGGAAAGGCATGACACTTAGCCTAATAAGAGCATACAAGGTTGTAAGACATCAAAATTTAAACCAGAAGTAGGACAGCTCATCGGATTCTTAAAAGATCACAAAACTAATCAGTTAGGAGAGATACCCATACTCTTGTCTACATGAATCCAGATAACCCCACCTTCATCATATTGTGCTTTTCTAGCAACCAATTCAAACTATATATATGCAACCCTAGTTACCCTACAACTAATAATGTCATACTTCTTGACTCGGGGGCGGCGGGGAGCTCGAGGCGGCGGGGAGCTCGTCGGCGGCGGGAGCTCGGGGGCGGCGGCGTCGGCCTGATGGCTTCGGGACGGCGGCGGTGTCGGGACAGAAGGCCGGGCGACGGCGATGTGCGGCTGTGGTGTCGGGGAGCTCGGGGAAGAATAGGGTTAGGGACTTAGGCGAAAATTGAACTGGCGGCGCGGGATTGGAAGAGAGGATTTATTAGAGAAGGTAGTCCAGACGGTCCGCAAGACAGAACCGTCGGGACTATTAGTGCAGACGGTTCTCCATGTGGAGCCGTCCGCACTAAAGTTAGTGGCAGACAGGTCTCAATATGGAGCTGTCTGCACTAATTAGTGCGGACGCTTTCCTTCATAGAACCGTCTGGACTATTAATGCACCGTGCAGAGCCGACGCGGGTGGACTTTTAGTCCCACCTCGCTAGTTTACGAAGCCTTCGACCGGTTTATATACCGTTCCTTGAGCGGGGCTGTCGAGCTTCTCTCAACCGAGCATATCCGTCAGATCCTCCGCCCTGGCCACTGGGGCCGCTGGTCAGTACGGGCCTGCGCCCGAGTCGCCTGTGATGGGCTTGATTTGGGGCTTGTGCCCATGTCGCCTGTGATGGGCTTGATTTGGGTGCAGGCTTTGGAAACCAAAACCCCAGTGGTAGCCGGGCATTTTTTTCTTCTTTTTACCTTTTTTTAATTTCATGTTGCATTTGATGGCAGTAATAATGTGTAGTAAAATAAGGTTTTATATTACTGATTCATTGGGAACTCATAAAATTGAATGCAAAAAATGCCTTAAACTTGTAAAATTAATAGAAACTTCATATGAACTCCAAATGAGTTGAACTTTTTTTATAAATTCATATTTTCATATGTACAATTTCATGGTACAACTATTTTGGGGTTACTGTAACACAAAATCTGTAAACCTATTATTACATTAATAGTTCATATAGAAAACCCTGGTGGCGATACATAAAAATCGGGTTAGATCATAGCAAATAACCTAATGTCCTTTAACAACCAGCCCTTCTTGATGATCGATGCGCAGATAGCAGGTGGCCCCGAACGGTAGTTGTTCTTCGTTGAGCGCGGTGCCGTCTCCAAGAGGGTACTCATTAAATTGATTGTACTCCTTCCTCGTCCACGACATTCTCAACTCCGACAATCCTTCTTTTTCCCCTGAAGGACTACGTGAAGTTTCTGATTTGCCGGGTCTTGGACATAAAAGACCTGAGTAGCTTGTTTAGCGAGTACGAATGGTTCCTCTTTGTATGCGGCACGTTCGAGGTCCACTGTAGTCATGCCGTACTTGTCGACCTTAACACTTGAGAGTGCGACCCAACGGCACCGGAAGAGGGGATCTTGAAACGTACATAGTCGAGTTCCCAGATCTCCTCAATGTACCCGTAGTATGCACACACCCCACGTTTGTCCTGGAAGGCATCTATGCGGACACCGCTGTTTTGTACCGTGCTCTTCGTATCCTGTGCTCTGGTATAAAAGGTGTACCCATTTATGTCGTAGGCTTCAAATTTCAGGATCGTGTGACTTGGCCATCTGGCCAACCAGCCAATATTCTCCTCTGTTGTACTATTAGCACTTCGAACCCGCAACCAGTTGTTGAAGCTGCGGTTGTGCTGTCTGGTAAGCCAAGCCTCCGTACGGCCTGGATTCTCTCTGCGCAGCTCGTCCTTATGCATGTTGATATACGGGGCAACTTCAGTCATGTGTTGCAAGACTGCGAAATGGGCTTGAGATAACGACGCGTAGTCAGGGATGAGTGTTTTCCTTCCTATGGTCCCTTTGCCATCCAGTCTCCCCTCGTGGCGAGACGTAGGCACACCTATCTGTTTGAGCTGGTCCATGTAATCGACACAGAACTCGACCACCTCTTCGGTTGTGTAACCTTCGACGATGCTGCCCTCTGGACGGATCTATTTCGTACGTACTGCTTGAGAATTCCCATGTACCGCTCAAACGGGTACATCTGGCGTAGAAATACCGGTCCACAGATCTTTATCTCTCTCACGAGGTGGACGGTAACATGGACCATGATATCAAAAAACGACGGAGGAAAGTACATCTCAAGATGACATAATGTCTTCACCAGATCGGCCTGCAACACATCTAGTGCTTCGGGATCGATGACCTTCTGAGAGATTGTGTTGAAGAAGTAACACAGCCTAGTGATTGTGTCTCGGAGATAGCTCGGCTGGATATTTCGGATTGCAACAGGAACATCTGTGTCATCAACACATGGATCTGTGTCATCAACACATGGCAATCGTGGACTTCATGCCGACCAATTTTAGATCTCCATCGAAACAAGTTTCGAGATGTTGGCGGAGTAACCGGACGGAACTTTCACACCTTGCAAGCACCGGCATAGTTCGGAGTCCTCTCGGCCTTTTTCAGGTTATAGCAGGCCGGAGGAAGCCTTGTTCTGCCTTGTTGGGAGGGCTCAGGTGCCAACTCGGGCCTGCTCTTCATGTCTACTAAGTCGAGGCGTGCGTGAGGCCGTCCTTCGTCTTCCCTGGAATATTGAGTAAGAGACCAATCAGGCTGTCACACACGTTCTTCTCTACGTGCATAACGTCGATGCACGTGGCGAACTTCAAGGTGCTGCCAGTAGGATAACTCCCAAAATATTGATTTCTTCTTCCACATGCCGCTGGCCTTCGCTTTTTTACCACTCTTTCCAAGGACAACATCGATATCCTTAACCATATCGTACACCTCTTGCCCGCTGTAATGCCTTGGACATAAAGCTCTCTCCCTCGTCCCGTCAAATGGTCCTTCATATTGCGGTACGGGTGATTCCTCTTAAGGAACCTACGGTGGCGCATGAACACCGTCTTACGGAGTGGGCCAGCCACCTACTCGCGGTACCATCCAGCACTGAGGGCAAGCCTTGTCTGGCTCTTTACTCTGGCCCGAAAGGTTGCGTAGGGCAGGCAAATCATTGACCGTGCAGAACAACATGGCGTGTAGGGTGAAGTTCTCTTGTTTGTACACATCCCTACCTGCACCCCTTCGTTCCACAGTGTTTTCAGATCTTCGACCAAAGGTCTTAGGTAGACGTCAATATCATTCCCAGGTTGCTTCGGCCCTTGGATAAGCAGTGACATCATGATGTACTTTCGCTTCATACACAGCCAAGGTGGTAGTTGTACATACTAATGAGCAACTGGCCAAGTGCTGTGTCCGGCTGCTCATGTTGCCGAAAGGATTCATTCCATCCGTGCTCAACGTGAACCTTATATTCCTCGGCTCCGCACCGAAGTTTTCGAAGATCATGTCGATGTTTCTCCACTGCGCGGAATCGGCAGGGTGTCTTAGCTTTCCATCTTTCTTACGGTCCCTCCGAGTGCCAGCACAACAATTTGGCCTCTTTTGGGTTCGCAAACAAACGCTTCAGACGCGGAATTACGGGCAGGTACCACACCACCTTAGCGGGAATTCCTTTCTTCGGCTCGATGAAAGACTCGCCGTCGTCTGGTTTGACTCTTACGGTTGTAACGAGATGCTTTGCACACTGGACATGAACGCAAGTTTGATAATTCATTCCGGTACAAGATACAGTCGTTCCGACATGCATGTATCCTTTCTACCTCCATCCCAGGGGACAAACCACCTGCTTTGCTCGGTACGTGTTTTTGGGCAGCTCGTTACCATCCGGAAGCATCTCGGAGAGGAGACCTAGGAGCGCCATGAAACTCTTGTCTGACCAACCATGGCTGGCTTTCAGTTGGAGCAGCTCTGAGCACGGATGACAGCTTTGTGTATTTCGGCTTGCAACACGGAAACAAAGGTTTCTCTGAGTCCTCAATCAAGTACATGAACTTGTGTAAGTCTCTCTCAGTATTAAAGTTCACGTCGGCATCGCGCAGCATCTGATCCAACCTATCATCGTCCCTCTGCGCCACCACAGTCATCGTCTGCACCTACTTCCTCGTGGCGGCCACAATCATCGTCTGCACCTACTTCATCGCCATGTTCTCTCCTTTCGTTGACTTCGGGTTCTTCGACGATGCCAACGTCTTCG
>JAGXJF010002027.1:0-89988 GCA_019208055.1 Stipa capillata | reverse complement strand
ACTAAGAAAAAAAGATAGTTTGAACACACATATGCATATAGATATAAATATTAATTATCTATGGTATTATTGCAACGCAAACATGTAAATCTTTATGTTTTGAGACAAAATCTTCTATGAGGTTCATGTGGTACATAGCGTAGAACCTGCAGGTTTCGTTCCTTAGGGGCTACTATTTGCACCGTAAAAGAGAACAAATTCGATAATTAGTCGTGAGGCCCTAATTAATCAGTTCGAAGGTATGCTTTAGGAAATAGTATAGCTCATCGTACCAAGAACTTAAATATATGTGAAACCTTTCTTCCCTTAGTGTTTATTCCTTTAAGACTGAACTCGAAGAATCAATGGTCAAGCAACCCCTACACTACCACAAGAAGCCTCTCAGAGATGCTCCAACTCTTTTGCACTTTCCTTCTAAGGCCTGCAGGTTCAACGCTAGCCCTAAACAAAATAATTGGCCAAGACCTCCCTAGTAGGGAATGTGGATGTAAGCATTAAGCATGGTTAAGCGGCACTAAAGTTTGGTCCTTCACTGACCCGAACGGGACTCCATCACCTCATCACATGTATCTCACCACCCACACGCAAACATTTCAACCTACAAGAGTAGTACTATCTCAACTTTCAAGAACAAACTCCATCTCAATCTCCAACAACAAACTCAATCTCATTCTCCAACAACAAACTTCTCTTCCGTATCCCCCCCCCCAAAGCCAAACCCTTCATCACCAATACCTTTTGGTTTTGATTTCTAATAACAAAATACTTTTTCAGGAACCTTCCTCGGACTGAAATGTCATCCAAGGTCCCATAATTTTCTGAAGTGATCCACAACTTTCTATTATTTTATGTAACATAGATGGCTGAACATTTGTTAAGTATATTTTCTAAATCCCACTAAGTAGTTCCTAATAGTGGGTGTACGTAGCCCTAGGGTGGTATTGATGCTAGATAATATTTATCAAAGGGTAAGCATTTCACAATTAGGTTTTAATTAATTTTCTCTATACATGAAATAACATTTTATATTAACATACAATGCACTTAATTAGCAAACAAAATCAATGTAAATAAAATATGGTTCAACATGGTAAAGTGGATGCTTGCTTGGTTCAGGAACTTCTTGAAATTCTCCTAGAATTTCCTTGGGAACTATCGGTATATCGTCATCTATATGAAAGAGAAAATAACAAATTTACTTAAAAATAAACTCCAAATAAATTTAAAAGTTATAGAATAGGTAATGTCAGAAATATTATGAAATATAATGAGTTTAAAAAAAATATGGAGTGATTTGGAGTTAGTATGAGAGAGATATGGATGACCGAAGGTTAACTAAACAGAGGACAACCTTTGTTTAATTGGGTTGAGGGCTAACGTCGAAGACGTAAACAGGGAGGGACTCCTTTGGTGAAGAAAAGCGTAGCAAAGAAAAGAAGATGGGAGAAAAGGAAATATTTAGCCCTTTCAAGTGGAGAAAGCAAAAATTAAGATGACACGGCCACTTAACCCAACAATGGGGCCCGGCTAATGTGCCGGTCCCGTTTGTCATGCCTAGTTGGTTTTTAAACCATTATACCTAATAGGTGAGCTCCTGTACTCAGTGGAATGGAGTAATTTTAAAAGACGTTCGTGCCCTGAAAAGTGGGGCCTCATCGTTAGCCACCGCAAGAAACAAAGGAGGCAGCAGTGCTTCGCCAGGATTTCACGCCGGTGGACCAGCACACGGGCAGAGGAGGCACCTCGATAGCGATGCGAGATCTCGCGGCTAGGAATTATAAGGCGTAGGGAAATTTAGGCAGACATTGTGGTGCAGCGATGCGACGATGCACAGCTCGCGGCGCTATTGGATTGGACGGGATGCCGATGCCGACGCGCGTCGATATGACGTAGCGTGCATGTGTGCAAACGACGCGGCACCGTGTCGGAGGAATGAAGGAGGGGTGGGGCCATACACCATGCAGTTTCATTGCTAGAGTTGTAGTGTGGCAAGAGACGTGGTGTTGTGGATTGGTAGGCACTGTCGTGCCCAGTGCGTGTGCTAGAGCGTTGTGGTATGCCGGTCGTGGTGTCTAGCTAGAATGAGGGAGTTGAATGGAGGATGTCCAGTGGGTCCAGGGCCCACTAGGCAGTGAGAGGATGGCGAGGGAGAGGAGAAAGGCTGGGGAAACTAGGCAAAGAAAGCATAGAGGCTTTATAGTGAAAATTAGGCAGATTGTTGAATCCAAATTCATGGTAAATTTAAATTTGTTACTTGACGGGTAAGGATAAACAATGAGTTGTTTATACTGAGTAGATAGTTGTGGAATTTTGTCAGATTGTTCAGAGTAGTGGAAATATGAATTTCATGGTATAATTCAAATATGGCTCAAATTCATATTTGATCTAGTTTGAAACTTTTGAACCATGGACCATGAAATTATCTTGGAATTGGGTTAGGGATATTACCGGGTAGCTTTTAAAATTTTATAGGAATTTTTGGAGACAAGATGTGCACATGTGATAAAGGAATACTAGATTAGCCTATATTAAGATTATTGGAATTTTAATATTGCACAGATCTGATAGTAGGTTGCACTAATCAGGAGTGCTATAAGGGGTTGATAAATATTTGAATAATCATATTCCTTAATATGCAAGAACATATGTCAAATATTTTTAGGAGAAGGGTTTAGGTTTGGTCCTTGAAAGGAAGCATGAAATATGGGGAAAGTGTTAGGAACTAGGTAAAGAATGGGATTAGGGTTTTCTGGATTATGACCACGTGACAAAGAAGATGATGCCAATGATGCTCAGCAAGGAAGGAGGTACGACTTTGTTGTTACCACTTCTGCGATTAAAACAAAGCGAACAACAAAGTAAATGCAAAAAAAAATCCAATAATAAGCAAAGTTTATTTTTGAAAACTTAGGTTTGACCTACTAATTAAAAGAAGTGTGTGACAGTTACTGTATGTAGGATAGTCATTGATGGTTAAAAACAACAAGCCCGTAATGTGAAATTCTTCTGCTTGTCCGCATCCCATACCTTGACCCCTTCCTTCCACAGTGTTTGCATATCTTCCATCAACAGTGCTAGATAAACATTAATATTGTTATCTGGTTTCCTCGACCCTTAGATAAGCATCGATACCATAATATACTTCTACTTCGTACACACAGGGAGGAAGGTTGTAGACATTGAGGAGCATGGGCCAAGTGCTCTGTCGACTGCTAAAGTTACCAAATTGATTCATTCTATATGTACTCAGTCCAAACCTAATTTCCTTGGATCCTTACCAAAGAATTTATTCTTCACATCGATGTTTCCCCATGGATGACATCAGCAAGATGTCTTAGCATTCCATCTTTCTTACGCCCCTCAGTGCACCAACATATCATTTTCATCACCTTGTTTCCCTCAGACGTTATCATCTTGATTATTGCACTTCTTGTTTCAAGATTCTTTGTGCACGAACATACATGCAAGTCTTCATACTCTTTATGGAATAGGATACTATCATTTGGACATGCGTGTATCCTTACTACTTCCATTCCTAGGGGACAAAGCAACTTCTTGGCTTTATATGTGTTTGTGGGCATATGGTTTCCCTCTAACATCATGTCTTGTAAAAGAGTTAACATCTCTGTGAAACCTTTGTCGAACCACCTATTGCTTGTCTTCGATTTGAAAAGTTAAAAAATAGATGTTAGCTTCGTGTACTTCGACTTGCAGCAATCGTACAAAGATTTCTCCGAGCACGCCTTGAAACTCAGGAATTTATCAACGCTTTCCCACCGAGGTCCATTCATTCTGCATCACACAACATCTATTCTATATCCATATCCTGAATGTTTTTATTGAGCAATATATCATCATCGGATTCCGAATCGAGATCAGTAGGTATCTCATTGACTTAATCGCCTTCCTGTGTAATCTTTTCTTCACCATGACTGGTCCCACGAGTGTAACCTGCACGAAACCCAGATGAATCAAGTATCCTTGGATCTACGTTGTGTTCTTCCACATCTGCTTATTCTTACCGTCAATGCATGGACAAAACATAAAGCCATCGGACCTTGATCTCGGCATATGGTCTTTGGCGGCTCTCATAAATTGAGATATACCATTCAACAAATACTTTTGGGACACATGGTTAACTGCGTACATCTAGTTTCGCTCCTTCTACGCAATGGTAGCATATAATTAAAAAGTAACTAATTATGCAAAAACACTCCAGTCAAGTTAGATCCAAGAAGCCTGAAGCCCGAAGCCATCCAGAAGCCCCAGCGATACCCACGAGAAGACCCGCCGCCTCGAAGGAGTCGAGCCCCGCGGAACTAGTCGAAGTCGTCTCCGATTAGGTCTAGGATAGCCACTAACATACAGATCCTTTGTAAAATATTCTCTGATCAATATATACGAACAGGACGTAGGGTTGTTATCCTGAGGGAGGCCCAAACCTGTATAAAAAGGGTGTTTCCTTGTCGTCAGATCGCTTGGCCTTGTGCCCTAGGGGTCCCTACCCAACAACAAGTATCTCTGTCTCATGACTACCGTAAGATCGGCGCTTCACCAATCGTCGATAGATGGCGCCGACCATGGGGACCACTCCGGCTCAAGTCGTCAAGGAAGTGTCGGAGTCGGCAAGATGTGCAACTAGTCGCGATCAGCCCATGACGCCGACTGCACGGCCCTCCCTGGCTCGACCCGAGGAGGAACAAGCAGGTTCAGCGGGGTATCTGATCACTCTCACATGACGTACCAGGTACTCAAATCTAGGCTTCTACGACAACTTCGGCCAGATAGATCTGTACCCGGTAACTGACCACGTAGATCTTGGAGAATACGCCACTGGCGAGTACTCGGATTGCGAAGCTGATCACTTTAGGACAGAGTGTGCCAGGGCCTTCGGGGGAACGTTGGTGCTAACCGACAATTCCCAGGCAGGAGCGACCAGCCCGATGTTCGGATTGTCGCCTGCAACTTCTGATTGACCAAACGATCAAGATCTCAATCACAGTATCCCTCCTGATGAGGAAGACACGATGGAGTGGAACTACACCTCATCTAATCCATACCCTCGAGTGGTTCTCGTGATCCATGACGGTCGAGAAGATCTCGAGGACCCACAACATCGAAACCCGACGGACCCGCGGGAACGGGAATATGCCTACGGTAGCAGACGGAACCCCTCAAGGGACGGGGGTATATGTGTCCCGAACTTCTCGAAGACTCGCCGAGGTGCACAATCTGCTGTCACGACCACCGGCGGCAGATTTGACTACACCCGATGGAGTACAGTGGCTACAACAGCTGGGGGCTGAACTACAGCAGGCCCAAGCCCAAGCCGAGTCTTCTCGACTCCAGTCGGTGACACACAGCTCCAACCGAGGGAAGACCCCTCTCCAACAAGAGGAATCAGACGGAGAAGGATGACATCCCAAGACCAGGTCTCGCCGGGAGGAACAGCACGTCGACCTCCACGACATGCTCAACGAGCGCCGATCCCAAAGGCGCTAGCGAGAGCAATCTCCTCCCCGGAGAGACCACATGCACCGTGCTAATAGTCGGGGACGATCTCCGACCCCAAACAGTGGTGAGAACGCGCCTTATCGGAGAACCATCAACGGATGCCAAGCACTGTCCCAAGGGCTCCGACATGTGCGCTGGCCATCTCGCTTCAAGCATGGGGCCCTAGAGTCATACGATGGCACCATAAATCTTGTAGAGTTCCTGCATATCTACACTATGACAATCGAGGCCGCAGTTGGGAACGAGAAGGTCATGGCCAACTACCTCCCGACCGCTCTCAGAGGAGCAGCCAAGATCTGGTTGATGAACCTACCCCCAGGAACGATCCGCTCCTGGGGACAGCTTTGCGACATGCTTCTCGGAAACTTCCAAGGTACCTTCACGCGTCCCGGCCGGGTCGACGACTTATTCCTAGTCATCCAACACCCAGATGAGACCCTCCGAGAGTTCACCAAGCGGTTTAGTGCTGTTCGCAACACTATCCCTGAAATAACGGACTCGGACGTCATCCGCACCTTTGTTCGAGGCAACAGGAACGAGATGTGCACGCACGACCTGATCATGCATCCTCCAAAGACAATGGCACAGCTGATGGACCTAGTCGAAAAGGCTGCCTGTGCTGAGGAAACCTTACATTACATCAAGCAGCAACAGAACAGGTTGCCTAGGTCTCCCCTCCGGACTAGAGACGACTCAACAAAGATGAAGCGCAAGAAGAAATCCTCCGGAGGGAACAGGGAGAAGAGATCTAAAGCCGATGAGGTATTGGCCGATCTCCCCGAGAAGCGTACCTGGCGACCGCGCACCAAGGTTAAGCAGACGACTTCCTCCGATAAGACAGGAAAACTCTGGTGCGATTTCCACCAGACCGATTCGCATGATCTCCATCAGTGCCGCATCTTCAAGAAGTACCTCAAGGAAGAAAAAGAAAAGTTCTGCGGGGAGAGCCCGCAGGTTGCAAACAACAGCCGGGACACGACTTTCAATGATGACTCCGCCCTTGAGCCATTCCAGGGGCATGTCTGAGCGATCGAGCATATATTCGGGGGCTCGGCTTCCTACGAGTCGAAGAGGCAATATAAGGCGATTGCCCGAGAAGTTCTCGCGAGTATACCGCGAGTCCCTCTGGTAGTCAAGTGGTCGGAGGTTACGATCACTTTCGACCAAACCGATTGCCCCGAGAACTGTGTTCGACCAGGACGATACCCGATCGTTTTCGAACCAACGATCAATAACTGCCGAGTGGCCCGGGTGCTCATAGACGGAGGGAGCTCCCTCAACATCCTATTCACAAAAGCCCTCGATGCGATGCAAGTACCACGGTCATCGGTCCAGACGGTGACACAGGCATTCCACGGTATCGTCCCAGGCTCGTCGGGTATGCCGATCGGGCAAGTCACACTACCAGTTACCTTCGAAACACCAGAGAACTTCTGAACAGAGAAGATCCTGTTTGACATAGTCGACTTTGAGACGGCATACAATGCCATCTTAGGGCGCCCAACTCTGGCCAAGTTCATGGTAGCAACGCACTACGCCTACTAGTGCATGAAGATGCCCGACCCAAAGGATGTGCTCATAATAAAGAGCTCCCCTCAGGAAGCACTACTCTGCGACAAGCGTAGTCTCGACCTCCCAGAAAAGCATCAACTCTCGAGTAGGGAAGCAGACTCCGACGCTACTACACGCACCCACGTGTCAGTAAGACCTCCACTACAACTACGAGCGATGACTTCGGAAAACACCCCCTCCAAGTCGGAGAGCAGGTTCTACGACTAGTTCAGAACTGGGGCAAAAAGGGCTTTCTCCCCAGCAGGACAACGGCTCCACAAGAGAAGTCGACCAATCCAGGTCGCTTGAGTTAGTAGTAAAAAGATAGTCGAGTCCCCTTAGAGAGTTCTTTGTGCAAACACCTTTGGTAAGATCGCACAATCATCACCTCTCCGAAAGCCAGTCCGTCTCAGGTTGCGCCAGCTTCAGCCTCAAGTCGTCAAGCTACGAACAAGCCGATGATAAGACGCTCCGGGCGCCACCGCCCAGCACGCGCACTCGACAAGCTTTTTCAGAAGGTCACGACAAGAGCATGAGAGTCTCTGGAGCAACCAACGATAAACTCGAGAGGAGGGGATGATGTTTTATTTCTAGTTTTTCCAAGTAATTTTTTCTTACAGTAACTTGTAAATGATATTTCAGTCAATTCATAGTTTTTTAAATATCAAGTTCCTAGGTCGATATTTATTTTTTTAGGCTGCCCATCCGAGAAACTTCTCGAATAAGACAGTCGGGGGCTGGATAAGTATGTGGCATCAGGTACTGGCATACACATGCGCGTACCAACGATTCAACCTGCACAAGGGGAAAGGGTTCCGCGCTGCAACCGTCAGGGATATGAGGAAGACCCCTTAACGTGTCTGCAGGTGACAGGGGAAGCCACTGAGCCCTCCACCTGACCAAACCTAAGGCCTGGTCGACTAAGCTCCCCGGTTCCATAGTAACGTTCCCCGACCACGAGTAAAGGAAGAAGAGAAGGTGCGAATATGACTAGGCCAACAGAACCCGCTTGCTTATCTGCATCCCCGACTACTTTAAAGAGAAGGCGTCATGGATACAGTGCAATGTTATCACCAACAGGGCAAACGTGTGCCACAACTCGTAAGCCTAAGTCAAGGAAAGTGGACGCAAAGTTTGACTAAGTCTATGAGAACCCTCACGTCCGACAAACATTCGCAGAGCAGTAGAGTTCAGGTTTTCAGAAAACAAAAACACACTGATTAAAGCACAGTTACTAATCACAGTGTATTACAAAGTTATTTAGACAGACTAGGTGCCTGGACACGGTCCGCAAAAGCATCAGCCACACCATGTACAACATCAAGGAGCTCCTCTTCCTCGCCAGCCGGCAGATCGGCTTCAAGGGCCTCCAGGGACAGCTCCGGGTACTGGCACTTCAGAAGAGCCAGTGCCATGGCCAGAACGTCCCGAACGCCTTGCTGCAGCTGCTCGGAAAGGAGCTTCTCGACAATAAGCTTCAGGCGGGAGACTGAAACCGCCAGCTCCACCACCCGGATGGCACGCGGAGGGCTAGGGAAGACGGCGACTCCGACCTCTGCGAGCGCCAGCTCGAGCGTGCAAAGGGCATGCTCGAGGTCCTCCTCCAGCTTCCCCGCATATGTTTGACTCCGTTTCAGAGAAGACTCAGCCTCGAAGAGGCGGGCCTTCACGACCTAGAGCTCGGTCTCGCTCTCCGCCCACCTCTTCTCGGACTCCTCGAGGCATTTTTTCAGCTCCTCGAGCTCGCCTCGCAACGGGATAACCCGAGAAAGGGCACGCTGTCAAAACAACATGGTTAGTACTGAGTACATTGACATTTGGTTACTGACTCCTTGGATGTACCTCTAGCAGGGAGCAAGCGTCGTCGAGCACCGACGGCTCCGGCATTGGGGGTTTGGCCTTCTTGACCGAGGGTTGCGCCTGGCCCGCCGCAGAAGTCTCCATACCAACAGCAGCCCTGGTAGTAGCTCCGGTCGGACGGATGGACAACCTAGTCAGAGAAGGAGGTGTATCAACATCCTTAAGGAAAAGAGATCGGAACAGAAGACTGAAAGAAAGACTTACCGTTGGCGTTTCACCGAGGGTAAGGACCCTTTCGTCGGAACCTCTGAACTCCGCTTCTCGGTAGAGACCAGCGGTGGCTTCCCCTTTGTCGGCGCATCCTCCTCCGTGCGGGTAGTTGTGGAGGAAGGTGTCAGCTCCTTCGGGTGAGGGTCGCTCATGTCCTGCTTTCCGACAAGCTCATTCCCGTCATCCTAGAGCACGGAGAAACCAAGGGAAGAGCTAGTCAAGCGCGAGTTCATACCTGAGGTTGGGGGTTCGGCGGAGGAGAAGGAGCCCGAGTAGGAGACTTCGCTCGGATAGCCTCCGCTGCCGCCTCAGCCTCAGATGGACCTTCGACCCTTATCTCAAGGGTCGGAGCGGTCGCACCGATGACTTCGACGTTGTCGTCCTGAATGGGGGCACTAGCTCGCTCAGCCTCCGAGTCAGGAGCCCCGCCGCCTACTCGCTGTAAAAGAAGACCCGGATAGCATTAGTAGCGCTATTCGGATGAACCATGACTAGACAATGCAGAAACAGTTAACTCACCGAAAGGATTTCCTTTTGGTTGTCGGAGCTGAGCTTCAGGATCGGTAAGGGCACGTCAGTCCGCCCGCCCTGAGGAGGTTGCTCAAACAGGTTGTTCAACCTATTCTGAAGCTCCTCGAGTGAAAGATCTACACAATCAAAAAAAATCTAACGAGTGAGAAGACAGGAGTTTTCTGACTAAAACGACATGAAAAGGTTCGAACACCCACCCGTGTCGAAATCCCTTGTCTGGTCTTGGCCTTCCGGGATCACCCAGGCAGGTTTGACCCTCGACCGAAGAGGGCTGATCCGGCACCGAAGGAAGTCCTCTGCGACGTCCCATGCTGACAAGTCCCTTCCGGCAAGGGCGGTGATGTCGCTGACGAGGGCCTCAAGCCATTTGGTCTCCTTCGGGGCCTCCGACCAGCTCTTATTCAGGAGGGGGCCAGCCCGCGGTAGTAGATCTCGGAGGAGAGTGGGGGCTGGCAGTAGAACCACCTCGAGTGCTAACCTGACCATGACGACTTCCAGGAGGAGGAGATGTAGGCATCCTTCCTCCCTTCCCGGAGTCGAAATCCAGCACAGCCGATGACGCCTCCACCACTGGCCTTCATCCGGTGGAGGTTGTAGTAGTACCACCAGAGCTCCAGGCTCGGCCTGATGCCTAGGTAGCTTCGCACAGGTGTGCGAAGACTACCAGCATCAGGACCGAGTTCGGGTTGAGATGTATCAACTTGATCCCATAGAACTGAAGCACTAGGAGGAAGAAGTGAGAAGGTGGGAATTGAAATCCGCACCTGAAGAAATTCACGAAGTCGATGGTCCAATTCGTGTCTGGACTCAGGATCGTCTCCTTCGCAGCCCCCCGGTAAGGTACGAATACCTCTGGGAGGATGACCTCCTTCGCCACGAGCTTCTTGATGGCGGCGGAGTCCATCACCGAGGGCTCAAATTTGGGGATGACGACAATCGGTTGCCCCGAAGGATCCTCCGCCGATTTCTTGGTCTCGGGGGACTTCTTCGCTGCACTTTTCTTTCCCATTGTCGCTTACGGTGGTCAGCGACGGCGAAGCAAGGATTGGAGACAGGGGCGCAAAGAAGAAGATGGGGATGCTAGGAGACAGAGAGCAATGTGGGCAAAACCCCAACCAACTCTTGGTCTCTTAAGAGATTCAATTTTCGCCTGACCGGAGCACGGTTAATGGCACGATCTGTTCCATAGCATTAAATGCGGACAGTTGCTTTTCCCGCATGCGAGACGGCGTGCGCGGGAAAATGAGGGTCTGACAAACCCATGACCTCGACGAGCGCGTTACGTTTTGGCTAACGTCAGCTGAACAGTAGCGCAGAAAAAGGAAAGATTCTTCATCACCACACGAAAATTCCGCCACGACGGTTCGGTTTCCCAGAGATAGATGCTTCTCGGGCAAGCTAGCCCAGAAATGCCTTGGACTACTCGGAGGCTTATCCCGACAAGGATATCGCGACTACCCGGTAGAGATAGTGCCTACTCGGGGATATTGTCAACAAAGTACTCGATCTCGTCTACTCGGAGTTGCTTCCCGAAAAGGGCAGATTTCCTACAGAACAGTCATGACCTCACTTCACGTACTGATGAGGGGCTTGATGATGAATAGTATAGTATCCCGTATACGAGGAGGTACCCGTATACGATTCCTTGGACTATTGGAATAAGAATACGTATCCAGTAAGGATCCCCAAGAGATAAGGTAACCCCATGTAAGGAGGAAGAACACCCCTTAAAGTAGGAAGTCAATCCTGATGTTTACGAAAGCCAGAATTCTACTCAGGCATAAGTCCATCTCTGGTACGACTCGGGGAGCCCCCTATAAAAGTGAAAGATCGAGGTCTATCGACTAGAGGGGGATGAATAGGAGATTATCAAATTTTACTCAAATTAGTTGTTTAGCATGCAAGAGTGAAGCAGTTTAGGGATGAAGCAACAAACACCAAATAAGATCTAGCTCAACTGAAAAATAACAGCTAAGAAAAGAGCTAGAAAGAGGACATAAGATTTAACCCGAAGTTCAAGTTGTTGGCAACAACTCTACGTCTTCGTTTGGAGAGGCTGAGCACTTAGCTCCAAAGACACACAGTCTTCACCTTCTTCTCCTTGAGCCAAGTCCATGAGTACTTGCTCAATCACTCGTGGTGGATCTTGAGGTAATCCCCGAACCTTCACAAACAGTTGGAGACGAATCCACAAGTTGGAGCTCTTCAACGACGCCTAACCGGCTAGGAGATGCCAAATCTCCAAGAGTAACAAGTTTGAACTCTAGGCTCGAAGAAGCTCTTGCTTGGATGCTCAATCAGTTCTCAGATCTCCCAAAGCTTTCCTCTCTCAAAGTATATCTCAAGGAGTCAAGAGGAAAGGGGAACACGAAGTGAGAGAATGTCTTTTTAGCGCTGAGTGTTCTGCGGAGCCCGCAGGGGGTCGGGGACCATTTATAGGCACTGCTCAGAAAAGAGTCGTTGGACACAAAGATTCTTCTTCGGCACAACCGGAATACAAAACCGGAAGCACCGGGTTTCAAACCAACGGTCAGATCTGAGGAACTCAGATGCACAGCGAAAGTCTTCAACTCAAAGTCAGTAGTTCCGGAAGGAACACGGTCAGACCGGGATTGAAGATTGTACTCCTCAGAGTAACTTCCAGAAACGATTCCCGGTAGTGCCAACTTTGAAGACGGTTAAACCAAGATTTGAAGTATTGACACGTTCTTCTCCACATAGAAGAAAAGCGGTCAAACCAGAAATCAACTCGGTAACACAGCTCTTCAAATAGATCTAAATCCAGAAGAGATTCTCGGTACCACCGGAAATAGAACTGGTAGAACCGATAGGACTTAGTTCTAGGGCAACAGAAGACGTAAGTCCAGAAGAGATTCTCGGTGTAACCGGAAACGAAACCGGAAGAACCGAAGACATCAAGAATGGGACTTAGTCTGAGACAACATAAGACCTAAGTCCAGAAAAGATTCTCGGTACACCCGGAAACGAAACCGGTGAAACCGAAGACATCGAGAACATGACTTAGTCTAAAACGGCATGAGACCCAAGTCCAGAAGAGATTCTCGGCGCAACCGAAAACGAAATCGGTAGAACGAAAACAAAACAAATAGGACTTAGTTCGGGATATCAGAAGCATATCCCGGAAGCACCGGTCTCCAAAAGCGGACACACCGGTTTCCAAAATATGAAACTAGGGCAAACCCTAAGGACAGGGTTTCCTAACTCTCCGACACAGAGGCCATTCTCGGCAGCACTGGGTTGAAAACCGGTCATGCCGTAATTGAAGCTCTTTGAGGCTTGAGACGACTAAGTCCTCAACCCTCGCAATAGAGGCCAATCTCAGTACATCCGATTCTTCAAACCGGTATTACCGAGAATTACTATCTGTGTCTCAGAAAGAGATTTCAAAGAAGTCTTCTGAGATTTGACTGAGCACACATGAAGATTCTTCCTCTAACTTAAATATCTCACCCCTCTTAATAAGCGGCTTGTCCTATAGACTCAAATGATCTTTTGATCACAACAAAGACTAGAAAAAAAACACTACTAATCTTCTAGGTCCAAGCCTTCCTTCATCTCTAACTTTTTAGGGGTCGATATCCACTGGTTAAACCAACTACTTGGGACTATGCACCTGAATACACTCAGTAAACCATTAATCCCTTAATCGTTTGTCATTAATCATCAAAACCCATTAGGGGGCACTAGATGTACTTTCAAAAAGGATCAGCAATCTCATAGGAGAGGACAAGTCTTTCCAGTCCCAAGAAGTCAAGTTAGATCCAAGAAGCCTGAAGCCATCCAAAAGCCCCAGCGATTCCCACGAGAAGACCCGCCGCCTCGAAGGAGTCGAGCCCCACGGAACTAGTCGAAGTAGCTTCCGATTAGGTCTAGGATAGCCACTAACATACACATCCTTTGTAAGATATTCTCTGATCAATATATACAAACATGACGTATGGTTGTTATCTTGAGAGAGATCCGAACCTGTATAAAAAGGACATTTTCTTGTCGTCAGATCGCTTGACCTTGTGCCCTAGGGGTCCCTACCCAACAACAAGTATCTCTGTCTCATGACTACCGTAAGATCGGCGGTTCACCAATCATCGACAAGTCTCCATTTGGCTTGACTTCTCTTCTCTCCCCAAATTCTCCAAATATAACCATAACCCATAGCAATAAAGCAAAAATTATAATCCAATACAAAATACTAACCTTAGACTACAAAAAAGTAGTAGATCTACAGTCGAAACCCTAAATTTGTGGTCAAATTCCCACAAAATCGCCAAGCCAAAGCCACCATTGAAACAGATCCAAAAAAACCCTTCTAAGTCGGGTAGTCATTTATGTAGGTGAGAGGGTTATCACAGATGGGTATTTCACTTACGCCGTCTATGATCACATCTCAGACAGGTCTATATAAATAATTGGCTGTGATAAGTCTCTCTATCACAAAGAAATTGACTTGACTGTACACTCATTAGAGATGAATCATCGTTGACGTGGAAGTTTTAAAAAGTATCAATGGAAGTTTCAATGACACACGAGACCTGGACTTATATGTCATACTCATAGATATAGATGTCTTGTAAGATTGTAAACTTTGAGGTGACATGGTTCAAAATTCCCTTTTTAAATCATTGGTGTACCTGAACTATTACAGTAAAAAATGGGGTATAGCATCTCGTTTATTTGCAACTCAAGAGCACGTGTTTTGCTATTTCCCTGCGACCTCACGGGCAGCGTCTAGATCATCCTAACCGGTGAAGAAACCACTGTTCGGCGGATGGCGACGCTGACACGCAACAGCTTGTTCCATGTCTGTGCCCACTTGACTTGTCAACAACACGAATTAAATTTCTTTGTTCTCTTCCATGAGTTTGTCCTCGAGTATCATTTCATGCTGTGACACTTCGCCCTACTCTTTAGTTGGAGGGATATGTACGATCCAGCGGTCTGAAGATCTAAAAAGTAAAAGAAATATTTAACAATATTCACACTAGATGTATTTATTATGTTATAAAAATTCATACCTGAATTAGATTCACACGTTGAGGAATAGAAAGACACTAGAATACTTATTTTTGGTTTCTCACTGTCGTATGAATCGATATAGACGTGAAACTTCGAAAGAATTGTAAATGAATCTTATATCAGTGTTGTCGGAACGGTCAAAATTTTAAATAACTCTTTGGATTTCCATCTGATGTTGAGATCGCATATAACCACCTAAAGGTTGAACCCCGTCGTACGTGAGCTATTCTCATCTAGAGTTCTACAGCTGAGCATGGGTGGCCTGGCCTGAGCTCAGCCTAATCAGGTCTAGGCTCGGGCTCTAGTTTTCATCTGAAAGTCTGAATTAAACCTTTAAAATTAAAATATAATATTTTTATTAAAATTTTAGTTACAATAATATTATTTAAATTTCTAAAATGATTAATTTAATATTTTTAATTCTGGAAAAGCTATTTTTTGAATGTTTCGGGCCGGATTGGGCATGTTTAGGCTTGATATTTTTAGGTCTGGCTTTTTCAAGCCTATCTCGAAACCTGGCCTGATCTGAGGTACGGTATGTCTACTCTCATGGGTAGCGGTTTCTTTCTAATAAGAAAAAGAACTTTGAAAATGCTATAAAAGCGGACACTAGATCTTTCTTTTCCAATAGATAAATTTCATTTTCTCAAAAAAAAAGATAAATTTCATTAGAGTCCATCAAATTTTATCCGCTTGTCCAGCCAAAACATATCACACGCTACCACTTTTGGGCTGCGTTTGATATTGCGGTGGATTATGATAATCTCGTTTTCCTAACCAATTTTTACATATTTTATTGTTTCGCTAACATCTTTTTTTCATATTTCTATGGCTGCTTTTCCATGGTAAGTCATAAAATAAGTTCAACACATTACTCCCTTCGTTTCAAAATAGATGTTCTTTTAGAGTTGCAAACAAGAATTAAAAGTGTGTATGTAATGTCACTATTACCCTCCGATCATTTTCATGTCCATCTCTTTTTCCTTCCAAGGCAATAAATATTCTCACCACATTAGTAATTAGCTCTTTTCTTGATGACATTAATGAATGAAAAATAGGAACAAAATGACTAAAACTGAATTGGAAGTGTAGAAGTAAAGTATTTTGAGAAAAAAGGCTAAAATGACATCTATTTTGAAACGGAGAGAATAATTCAACCACATACTAAGCCTTAACATACTTCCGATGCTTTCAACCATGATTAATACCAAAGAGAATTTGGTTAGAAAGGGTATAATTTAACCAATTGTTCCGCAAAAAAGCAACTCAAATCAAGATGTATATGAAGAGAACAAAAGGATAAAATCCAATAAATAGTGTCTTTATCTTTATCCTTTTTATTTAGGATTAGTTTTTCCATAAAATTTGCCCTTTTCTTTTGTTTCTCAACATCTGGATCGTTTGAATTGATGGATTGATACTGTACAAAAATATATTAATTTTTTTCACAATCATTAGATAGTGTTAATGGGATTGTGGACGGACGGTGGTGAAATCACATGTTTTTTCCATATGTATAGGGAATAAACAAAGAGAAAACCTATAACTAGCAATTGGATAGAGGTGGGTCCCCCACCCGCACACGTGCAGAAGAATACGACATAGAAGACAGGAGAGGGGCACCAAAGCTAAATGGGAAGAAGCTTTGTGGGAAGAGTTGAAGAAGAGAGCCCGAAGGAAAGATCCGTCTTTAGGGGAAGGAAACAAATACTCTTATTTTCTACCAATTTTTCAAAACTTAAGAAGGGATGCTCATTTCCCGCCTATAGAAGTCGACCACAATGTAGCAGGTCGGCAAATTGAATCTAGAACAAAAAGTCATCAAAGTAAATCCATCTCTACAAAGAAGAAATTCATTTTTCAAAACTGCGACCCTAACTGAAAATGGCGTGTTTCCATTTCCTCTTGTGTTATTTTGGTTGGTTGGTTCCCTGTAATGACCTTTTGGTTGAAACCGGGGACAGCTCACCCTTTCCTTCAAAGAAAAAAGAACATAATCATTTATCAATATAACTGAAACTTGAGCCACGCATTTGCATAACTCGGTAAATTTCGATGTGCATTTTCCGCACTAAAGCCAGAACGAACCCCATTCATCCAAACTTACCCAAAAAATAAACCCCATGTAAAAGCAAAGGAGCAGAATAGAGACACGAAATACTCACACGTGGAAGGAAAGAGGAGAGAAGAGGCGAAGTACAAACGGTCTTCGAGTAAACAGAGCCGTGCAGTGACTGCATTGCCCACATCCGAAGGACTGCCTGCCTACCCCGTCGCTTTCCCCTCCCTTCCCTTCGCCTCACATTTCACGTGCTCCTTTCCTCGCCGCTTGCCCAACACACAAACGCAAGCCGAACGACGCCGCCGCCACCACCACCACCACCACCACAGCCACCCACCCACCCACCTATATAAAAAACAGGCGTACGCACGCACCGACCCTTCCTCCCCGGCCCGCGCTATCGAGAGACCAAACCGCACCGTTCGATCCGCACCACCGCCGCCCTACGGCACGGCAGCTGATTCGTGGAGAGGGATATTGAGAGAGAAAGAGAGATGGCCGCCGCCGGCAGCAGCAGGTTCGCCGTCACGTGCGAGCTCATGCGGCACTACATGAGGGAGCAGCAGCAGCAGGGAGCTGGCGCGCCGCGGCCACCGCCGGCGGTGAGCCTCTTGCTGTCGCCTTCCGGGGCGGCCGAGGAGATGGTGGACACCAGGACCATGCAGCTCTTCCCCACAGGCGCCGCCGGTGCGTCGCAGCAGTCCCAAGAACGGTGAGTTTTCCTGCGGTTATATAGGCACCCGCCCCTTGCTTTCCTGCCTTCAGGATTAATTGCCGTGTGCTCTTGGAGAGTGATTTGACAGTGGAGGTTGATTCGTCTGCATGCAGGCCGGAGGCGCAGGCGACGGCGCCGCTGACTATCTTCTACGATGGGCGGGTTCTCGTGTTCGAGGACTTCCCGGCCGAGAAGGCCAAGGCGCTGATGCAGCTGGCGGAGTCGGAATCCTCACCGGCGGCGCCGGCCGAGATTGTACCGCCGACCGCGGCGGCCCCGCAGCCCCCGGCGCTCTCCGACATGCCGATCGCCAGGAAGGCGTCGCTCCAGCGGTTCCTCGAAAAGAGGAAGCACAGGTGAGAATTCACAGCGATCACTCAACATCCAACCATCTTATTTGTCTCCTTTCTTTCCGACATTAATTCGCAAGCAGTATTTTATATCTTCACACGCATAGCTTTAAATAGAACCGTGACATCGATATGGCTGAGAAAACTATATATGTTTCTGAAATATAAATTCCTTGTCTTGTAAGTAGATGTATATATAACATGTGCGTGTGCTAATTAATTGTTCAGGATCACCACGACCGATCCTTACCAGAAGGCGACGGCGTCGCCGGCGGAGAAAGACGCCGCCGTCAAGCCGGTGAAGGATGAGCCCGCGTCGTGGCTCGGGCTCTGAACAGCTTCAGGGTAGATCGATCGAGGAAGACATAAAAAAGGGTGAAAGGAGCACTGACTTGTTATTCAATATCGTCTATGTTTGAGAATTCTTTACTCCAAAAGAATTCTTTTTCCTAATTATTTGCTCGTCAAGGGCATGTAAGTTGGCACCTAAAGTGTTCTGGAATTAATAGATGGTTTGTTTAGACATATGTTTATGCACAATTTAGTTATCTCTTCTCTTAAAAGAATAATGTGTAATAATGATCTCTTAGTTTAGACTTTAGAGCGACTTAATTTTGTTCGGACTAGATCTTTCACTGCATTTACAAGAAACCGGATTTGTTTTAGTTTCCTTCCAACCAACTTTTCTATGGCGATTCATGAGAAAATTAGCGTGTTCTAATTTAGAGTGGTAAAGAAAGTAAAGGGAGGGATAGACGACGAAGAAACATGTGCGTTCACGTGAACTTTTCTAGGTAGTCGGAACATGCATGGTACACGAACGTCTGCGTTTAGGGACATAAGTCTTTGGTCTAATGTTTAGTTCACGGTTTCAAACTAGGCTAAGCAATGGAAATATATTGGCGTGCTGTGCTGTGTTTTCTATGGACTGGTTTTTATATGTTGACTCTGTGGTGCGCCTTGTCACTTTCCAAGTCAATAAAGGGGAACATACAGGAGCAGAGGTAGTTGATTTGTATTAGACTTTCTCTTGTCGTCATACATCATACGCGTTCACTTCGGTATAAATTGTACGAGCGTCACAGAGAAGGGCGAGACGCCAGCGTCATCTCCACGGAGGGCGACGCTGGCTAACGCCATCCACCGTGACGTGTGACTGGGTGAGCTAACGCCACGATCAATGGCGTTCGGCCCCCAGTAACAAACGCCACGGTGACTGGCGTTTGCCCGCTTTACCAAACGCCACGGTCTCTAGCGTTAGGCCACCAGATTGGCTTCTGTCCTCGCGTCGGATGTTCTGACACCGGTGCGAACGCCAGAGCCCGTGGCGTTTGGTTCACCGTGCAAACGCCATCGTCCGGGACGAACAGCGCTGTGGGGAAGAAGAATGTGGCCTGGTGGCCTAACGCTAGAGGCCGTGGCGTTTGTCTCACCGGGCAAACGCCAGTCGCCGTGGCGTTTGGCCAACTGGGCAAACGCCAGTCACCGTGGTGTTTGGCCAACCGAGAAAACGCCAGTCACCGTGGCGTTCGGTTCTTCGCCACGTTGGCGGATCGTGGACCGCGGGCCGAACGCCATTGACCGTGACGTTAGCTCACCCAGTTACACGCCACGGTGGGTGGCGTTAGCCAGCGTCGCCCTCCGTGGAGGCGACGCTGGCCGTCTCGCCCTCCCCGGAGACGACGCTGGTACAATTTGTACCGAAGTGAACACGCGTGCCAAGTTGTTGTAGCGGTGTGCACGTTTTATATGTTTTTGTATCAAGTGAATCCACGTGCCAAGTTTATGTATCTGGAGTGTAATTATCTCAAATTTAAATTCTACATTTATCCTCTGGTACAAATTTTTGCGTTCAAAAATGGAAATACTGCCGCACCTTTCTAGTCTAGAGAAGATTCTGGTGATCCGACCACGGCCGAACTCCACGGGCCTTTTTCCACTTGGGAATTGGGAATATGGTACGAAGCCTCCAGGCACCCGAGCACGCGGCAAGCGAGCAGCTGGCTGGGCAGAGGAGAAGGAAAACCCAAGCCTAATCGGCTCCTTTGACAGCGATGGCCTTCTTTCCGGTCTGCTCTCCTGACGTTTCAATTCACACTTCGTTCCATATTGTGCTGTGCCGTACGCGCTTTCTGGGGCCGGCGTTTCTGCAGGACGAGAGCACGTGCGTGACCAATTCACAAGAGCGTCAACGTCGCCGACCTCACGCGGCAACTTCCCCAGCACAGCAGTCGGCCGGAGGAGACGTACGTCTTGGGCGTTGCTTTCGTGCGCGCGCGCGACAATTGGCGGGCGCCCGGTCCCTGCATGTCTCTCTCCCCGTCCTGGCGAACGGACGTACTGGTCAGTGAATTGGAGTACTGCCATCGCAGTACAAGTTTGGGCCGCCGAGGCAATGAATATTGTCTCGTGGTTCACATGCGCCCGGAAACATCGTACCCGATATATCTTTAAACTACATCTAGGCTTTTGATTTGGTATATCTTTATTTTAAATAGGTCATAATAGATAGCTCTTCATAATTATGCGTAAATATTATTAGAGCATTGGTCTCACATACTTTAATTATTAGTGGTCCACGTCTCATAGATAATTATAATTTCATGCCTCATACAAAAGTTACCTCAGCTTTTAAACCCGCATAGAGACCTATTGTCAACAATCAACAATCTAAAATTTCATTTGACATACCGATCTAATATCACGTATAACCGATCGGCTAGACCGTGATCTAAATTTTAATTCTATCTGATCTTATAATATCCTATAAGAACAACCTACCAGCTCAATATAATGACTACCCGGCCCGCCGGCTTACCATCGGAACTTTAATTATACGTGATCTATTATCACATACAAGACTTGTTGTCTATTACAAACCAACAATCGGTTTGGCAATCCAAACTTTTATTCTAATATCACATAAACATCCGGTCGTAATATAGTGTTCTTACAAATAGCACAACAATAGATATCTATGTAAGTAAAGATTTGATGATGATTAAAGATATTTCTCGTGATATTGCACGGGACATCGAGGAACCTTAGGGAAAAATATATGAGTTAGAATAGACGAACAGCAATATATATATATATATATCCACAATTATCTGACCTGTTTTCAACCCTAAGACAAGGAGGCTATATATGGTCTTAGACTTTTGGTGGTACGGTCGAGTTATGAAAGCATACTCCATATAACATGGTCCAAATCTCGTTGCTCAAATATACAAATGCGTGAGTGCACTTTGATACGAAATTTGTGACACTACTAGAGAAATGTTTAGGATATGCCTTATTATAGATGGTTTTTATTAGAGTTCACATTGTAGATGTTTTTCTAAAACCCTTCGTCTAAAATAAGTAGGACGTAACAGATGGTTTAGGAATGTGATGATATCATAGGTGGTTTTAAGAAAACCAACTATGAAACCCAAAGGCCCAACTCTAGTGAACTGGCCCAATCTGGCCTATTTTTCGCAACTTATATAAGGGTCTCGGTCCATGGGCCTAACCCTAATCCCCGGCGCCGCACTCCGACCCCACTTCTCCTCATCTTGCCCACGATCACCTCTCCCCAACTCCTTTTCTCATCTTGCCTCCTTGGCCTTTGTGGCGTACCCGGTTTTGAGGCCGGATAAACCCTTGTGTTTACTGTATCGGTCTTTGGATCAGTAGCCAACACACACAAACACTTGATAGCATAGATATGTAATACATCATTCATTACACAGTTAGCCATAATTGGTCTTTATTTAGTACAAGCCAGGCCTATTGGCCGAATTTAAAACAGCAACGAAAATAAACACATGGCAGATAACCCATCAATATACCGAACCACAGGCAACTGACTGGGGGTTGAAACCCTACGCCTCGAAATCACTGTCACTATCTCCGGTCTGGTACTCCTCCTCATCGTCTGGCTACATAACAAGCCAGGTGAGTACATTGAATGTACCCGCAAGCCCTCCGCCAGGCAATTTATCACGGATATGAGCATGTAAGGGAATTATCAAGAAGTTGACTCTATCCTAGGTTTCATATTGTGCGAGAAAGTAAGTTTGCATTTAAAATATGTAAATAGATATTAAAACAGTTTTAGCAAGGTATCTCAACGCAACGAGATAAGGTATCTGCTTGTCTCACTCTTCCCGTTACAACGGGGAGGTCGTCTCTGTGCTTTCCGCTATAGCGGCAAAGCATGGTAATCGTCCGATTCCTCAGAGAGACATAGCTCACCCGATACATACGGAGATACCAACGAAAACACGGTAATCGCCCGATTCCTCAGGGAGACTTAGCTCACCCGGTACCTACGGGGATATCAACGGTTGCCCACTATGACGGGAACCTTTTCTTCATTCCTCCCGCTACTGCGGGGATCTTGCATGTCACCCTGTGAACTCGGCGGATCACGTCCTTAACCCATAACCACATTTCAGGTTTTGAAATCCAGTCTACTTTAGTGTGGCCTAACCAAGTTCGTCCTTGACCGTAGACATGGATATTCGAATAGTTTTAACACTCTGCAGATGTGGTACGGCTTTACCCACACGACGTAGGTTACCCTAGGCATACTGTGCACCGCATACTTCCAGAGTTAGTACAACGAGACTCTTCGTCGGTGTGAACCCAGCCATGAACCCGCCAGAATGACATATCCCAAACCTAGCTTGAGTCAGTATCATCGCTTGCAAAGAGGTTGGTGTTCCAACTTTGTGGCGAACAAGCCATCGCTTTCCCGCGAAAACTTTTCTCTACAGAGGCTACACCCTCATCTGCACGCTACACTGCCTACGGGTTCATGCTAGTTCAGGCCGGGTACTAGATCAAGTCCTTTCCATAAAGGACATGTGGACGTACGGTAAGACTTGGCCAAACGGCACTTAAGATCGGTCCTTAGGTGATCCGAGAGGGACTTCACACCACTCACATAAACGGGCAGCGAGAACCACGTCGGGCCTTACCTCGCTCTTTAACAAGTTTCCTGCTTTCACCCTTCATTTTCGACCCGGATCAAAATCTTCTCCATTTTTGTTTTTTCAAGTTTTAACGAAAACCTTTTTGTGGTAAAATATCCCAATCCATGGATATGCTACCTTCATACTCCTCTGGACACGACGGTCCGTTTCCAAATATTTGCCACATGAAATATGGGAGTATTTCACTTTTTATTTTGAAAACCTAATTTTGCTACCGCAGGGCTAAGCATACATACATACTCTACCCTAGGCTTCTGATAACTTTTTCTGGAATAGGTAGTCCTTAGGGTGACAAGGAATACAGGGTCGTGCTAGGGTTTTCTAAGTGTCGGACATAACTAGGCTACATAAAATAACGGGTATAAAACATACTATGCATGTTTCATAAAACAAAATATATTTCATAAACTTGGACATAATCAAGGGTGGAGAGCTTGTCTGGCAGTTCTTGGCTTTGATCCGGACGCGGGGATGCTTTGGGTTCCTCCTGACGAACGTACCTCACACCGTCAACTACACGTTCGGGAAAAACTTCGGATAAGAAACCAAGCAAGGTAGCCAACCAAGAAGTTCACAGGGGTCAGCATGCATGCACGTGTTCTGGTTCTCATAATAATCTTGGAATGGTTCAACATGCTTAGTTTTTGTTTAAAACATATGTATGCATGAAATCCAGGGTTTAGGGTTTTTACGAACTTCATCTTTCTTATATTGGGAAACCCTAGCTTAACATGTCAGAGGGGGAGTCCAGAGACTTGGCACTTCAAGGGAAGTTAGGAAAAATACTTGGAAGGAATTTTGGAATGAGGTTACAAGTTCAAGGGTTTTTAAAATGGCTTGGAATTCAAATGGATGTTTGAGTTACTTTCTGTACAGCAAGGAAAATTTGAATTTTTGAAAATTTGTTTGAACCAAAAGATGGGAAATAATTTTGGGAGCAACTTTTGTTTTGGAAGTTTTTCAAAAACTGGAAGTTTTGGGGGTGAACCGGCTGAACCAAGATCTGGACTGGTTCTGGAATAAAAACCGGCTCTGGAAAGGGGTGACGTCGAAGGCGGAAAGGCTGGAGGCGCCTTCGGAGATGGAATGCGTGGAAACAGAGAAGCCTGTTTGGGGTCACGTGTTTAAAGGGAAGGCGTATTTAGGAGGGAGGCGTTTCCACTTAATCTGACAACGGGGTCCTGCTCGCCAGTGTCCCGATGCCAAAGCGGTACGCGGCTTATATCCGCAGCTCGGGCCCCACGTGTCAGTGACAGGGAGTTGGCGCGCGAGAGGGAGAGGGTTCCGGCGAGAAATCCTTCAGCTCCGGTGATGCTCCGGCGAGAGCGACGGTGAGCAATTGCGGCCTATTCAGAGGGAGATAAAAGGATTGGTTGCTACCTTCGGAATCAGAGAGATTAGGTGAGCTCGCTTTCGTGGTTAGTGAGCTTGGGCGGTTGCTGGAGGTAGGATCGCGTCGGGGTCCAGAACGGAGAAGGCGGGGGCAGAGGTGATTGAGGAGCTCCGGCGAATGGTAGCTGCAGAGAGCACGTGAGAGGTTATAGGGAAGCTCCAGAAGGATTCTAGGATGGAGAAGGAGGGAAGAACTCCACTGGAGGGAGCGGATTTCTTTGCGCGAGTATAGGCAGAAGGGTTGGCCGAGGAGAGAAAAGAGAAGCAATGCGAGCTTGGCTCAGCTTGGGAGTGCTTTGAAGTGGTCTAGGGAAGTCTGCAGAGAGACGGAAGGGCTCGGAGCATCACCTTTATAGCCGCGAGGAGATAGGTTTGCGAGGTATGCTGCTCGGGCTTGCTGGTTGATGCCGCGCGTGGGGTTGAGAGGATGTGAAGTCCATACCGTGGCGCGAAGGGGTTTCTGAAGATCAGAGGAGTGTGACAGCGTGCGGGATTGGGTTGATCAGCAACTGGTTTGTGGGTGGTGTATGGGGATTGCCGCTGGTCGGCATTGTCGTGTGCGGGGCGCGTCCAGAGTGAGGCCAGAGCGTGTCCGAGTGGCATGCGCGTGCCCAAGTCAGTTCTGGAGTGTTGGGGATGTGTCCGAGTGAGTCTACGGTGTGGAGGTGACCAGAGGGGAGGAAGGTAGCAAGGAATTGGTTTGGAAACCATGGGGAGCAAGGCTGCCAATGGCTTGCCACAGCCGGCATGAAATGACAAGGAGGCTGAATCCCTGTAGATTGGACTCTGTGCTGAGGTGAGAAAAGAATGGGGAGGGAGTTTGAGTGTCGTAAAAACTCTGGAACAACCTTGGAGCAAAAGGATGGAGTGAGAGCCTTGAATTCATGAAGAGAAAGGAGTTGGGGCAAGGTGTTCGACAGAAGTTATGCAAAATTTATGAACTGGAGGTGTACATGTTTTTGCACATTTGAAACATTGGTACTGAGGTGAGCATTGCAGGATTTTTCTGGAATTTTCTGAGCAACATTTAGAAGGGTTGTAGTTCATGGGGAAGATTTGACCTAATTCCAAATTTGGATGTAGTCAAATATTTTTGAACTGGACCTTCAAGTTTTATTTCACAAATGGGTGACAATTAGGTTTAAGAAGTTTATGAAAAATTTCAAAATTTTTGGGTGAAAGAAAATGCATATGATATGGGTTTTAGGGTTTCTGCCCGATAAATGAATTATTAGGAATTAGGGTGACAGGTTAGATTTTAGGGTTTCGGGCGACGGCATGACTGAGGCAGGGTATGGGGGAGGTTAGATTTCATATTCGGAGGGTCGGGAACAAAGATGGGCAAGTTGCCACTTAGGGTTTGGGTTCGGACAACTCGTGCATATACGGTGTGTGTGTCCGATTTAGGGTTTTATGCACATGCGATGATGGGGTTGCGACTTGGGTTTGTTGCGTGACGGTGTAACTTAACTCAAGTGCTTTCATGCGATGACATGCTCCGAGAAAAACTGAAATCTAATCGCTCATGCAATAAGATTGAAACATATACGCATATACGTGTGCTAGGGTTTAGGTTTTCGGAAATACGGGTTACTGAAAATCAGGGTGTGACAGCCTTGATCTTGCAAGCCCCTCTCGTCTTCCCCTTCTGCCATCGGGGCCCATAGGCCTCGGTCGTCACCGCATCTTCTCGTGCGGATCCGTCATCCCTCATATATTCCCTTCGGAATTTCACGGACAGAGGAGGAACAGAGCGTCATGCAGAAGACAGAAGGCTTCGAGATAGATCAAAACACCGCTGGAATCTAGAATTTTCATCTTTCACCATCACGACCCATGGATTAGGTCTCATTGTATTCATCTACAATATTAACAACATTGGATTGGTTTGTATTTTGGTATTTTTCTCAAGTTATGAGTTCAGTGTATTATTTGTCATTGATGTCGTACGTGATTTGTGAATAGTCATGTAGGCTACAGGGTGTGTGGTAGTAACCATGTAGTGTTCTTATGATTATTGTGTTGCCCATCCATCTTCAGTGCTTCTAATCTTATGTTTATGATTACCATCCATCTTTGGTATAATCAATATTATATTTAGGATTAATCTTATGCGTGCTATGTCTTTAATAAATTAATTGTTTGTGTGTTGTGAATTGGCCTCACATGACACTTAGCAATGCATTATTAGGAAGCACGGGGGATGGGGTAAAGCAGCCAACTGTGTGAAATTGTTATGTATTTTGTTAGCAAATTTATTAGCATTGTTCCGGCTCAAGCCTTAATGTACATATAAATGGTGGTTGGATAAATTGTAGATTGACCTACCCATTGCTAGTAATATTCACATTACATATTAATTATTGCAAATTTGTAGTGGTACTTATCTATCTTATAATCCATGCTTTTCACATGAGAATTTCTAATGGTGAACCTACATACTCTATGCCTCAATTTTCATCATTAGAACACCTCCATTAGCACTATTAGTTATAGGTAGCTTGCTTTTTTTATTCCAAAAATAGAAATAACATCTTAGGTCAAGTAATTGCATGTAATCCCCTAATTGCATCATTGAGTTGCATGACTATTTGAATAGTCTTGCATCTCAACTCTTTCATTACTTTAAGTGTGATTTTAGATCTGAACCAAGTGACCCAATCGACGTTTCCCAATTGCTTGATCTCCTAGAATTGTGGGTCATTAGTGGCCTCACGTTGGAGCGCTAAGGCCTCTAGCCCCTACTACCTCTCAAGGTCGGCACTTGAATCTCTGGCCATAGACACGTACAGATAGATAGATGAGTGTACAACAAGCACATGCAGCGGGATGGATGGATGATCAGGCGACGCTTCTACGGCTAGCTAGCAGGCATGCAGTATAAGCCAGCTAGCGGTAGAGCCTGAGATAGTAGTTGACTCTAGTCTGATGCAGCCAGTCGTTACCGTTGATGAAGTGCTCCACCCTGTAGGTTTCAGCTTGCTTGTAAGTTTTGATGATGTGGAAGCCATGCCATTCGATGCGTCGGCTGATGACGGCACTGAGGGCATGGTTCTGGTACTCGCGGTAGACGACGGTCTTTGTGACGGTGTGGTTGAGCTTGCCTTTTTGCCATGGCACCCAACTGTTGGTGTGCACGACGCCATCAATGGAGCACAATATGAATACCACCAAGGAGTAGGGCCACTATGGCCGAGTCAGGTAAGTCTAGACACCAGTGAGGTTCTCCCCTATGGGTGTGGTGACCATGCAGTTCTAGAAGCAGAAGCCAGAGTGGCCAGGACGCTCGTGGCCTTGTGCCGTGGTTACGTTGTGCTCTGGATGTGGGCGGGCCTAAGCACGAAAAGAAGGCAGTTTTGGAAGAAGGTCGTGGCATCGCTAAACACAAAGTCCACCGTCCCCGATATGGTGCAATCCTGGTAGATCTGGATGCCGCTCTCGGCCAAGAGGGTGTCCTAGAACCCCTGGATCCGACAGCGAAACAAGACCGATTTATTCGATATTGACTAGAAAGCCATAGCTTGTTTGTCATTTGCGACGCCGCCATCCCGTGCCATGAAGCCAGGGCCTAGTGTGGCATTCAAGTCAGTGGCGTATGTATAATTAAGTTAGTTAGCCAACTAGTGCATGGAAATTAAGGAAAGACAATAGTGGTACTCACTAAGTATGACCGAATCTGGCGTACTGTGCCTTGATTTCTTACACAAGTTGCTAGTGATAATAGTCTCACCAGCTGCATCGCTGATCAGCATAACATCCTGGCTCCATATAACCACCTATTCTTATAGGTGTTTTTCTTGATGTAGATGACCAAGTATCTCCTGGCCATGGGCCTCACCGCTACCTATTGATCTTGTGACTACCGTGTTGATGGTGGTGTCGGTGCCTGTGTGATCCTTGGCCACCATGATGTCCGAGTGCATGGCATACAGAGAGGAGGAGAAAACTTATGTAGGAAGGAGGAGGAAGAGAGGAGAGGACGGAAGGAGAAGACCCATAAGAAAAAGAAGGAACGAGAAGAAGAAAAGGTGGAACGAGGAGCCGGCCGATCTTATAACGATTCGGTCAGGTGGACGGTAGCTTTTTGCTCAGTTAATGCAGGATCATATGCATCGAGTGAAAAAGAAGAATAACAATAACCACATGACAACAATATGGAAGTTCTTGTGTCGACGGGTGGCGCGTACCCTAGCCCACGGAAATAAGACCCAATATCACAACTCAGGCCAGGCCCATGGAAATAGGACCCTGTGTAACAGTTCGGGCCAGGCCCACGGAGATCAGGCCCACCATCACACAGGCCGCTCACACTTCCGATTCACGTTTGAATTGTCGTATTTTCTTACGACAAGATCTACAAGTACAAAAGAAGACCTATATCATATGTATTTGTTTGAAGTATATGTCCAAAACGCACATTAAATCCATGTGAACAGTAGCTGAGCTGTGACTGCTCGAGCACATATAGAGCCATATTGTTGAAGGTGAAAAAATTTGTAGAAAAAGTTAATACACAAGTAGTATTTGCTACAGTATTTTGTGCGATTTTAACACGGAAATATGTCTGTGCCATTACTTAATTTGTCGGAACTTTTATGTAAAAGTTCCGGCCCGTCTGATTGCTAGTTTTGCGGCCCGCAGGTGCGGTCTGCCCGCCAGTCCCGCCCACCAGGCCTCCACGTGGCCCGCAAGAAAGACGCGGCTCGGTTGGCCCATCCGCATAGCCTTTGTGGCCTGCTGCCGCGACTCGACTTGCCCACCTAGTGCGGCCTACTCAACCCGCTCGGTTGCGATGTGGTCCGCCTGGGCGCGTCGTGCTGCGCACACCTGCGTGGCTAGCGCGGCTTGAAGGCTGCTCCGGGCAAGTGCAGCCAGTGATCGGTGGCGCCGCTTGTGCAGCCGACGATGTTGCTTCAGGCAGTAATGGTGGCACGGCCACCAACAGCCCCTGTTCATGCGGCGGTGCCGGTGGCGAGGGCTGATGGTCGGATGGTGCCGGAGGCACCGCTACGTGCGCTGTCCGGACGACGATACCACTTCACGCGGTTGTTGCTGGCGCTGCTGCGCGATCAGTACCGTCGTTACATACAGTGAAATGGTTGGTAGCGCCCGTTTGGCCGTAGCGGCGTGTTCTTGGTGGTAGGGCTATGGTGTCGGCTTCGTTATCGTGCCAAGGTGACTCTTGGCACGACCTCATGTCACGACATACGGTGGTGGACTTGGTCGAGCGATAGCACGTTGTGTAGAGCTCTATTCGTAGGCTATTATAGTTATGTAATAGCGTCGTGTTAATTTCATGCCGGTTGCAGTTTGATGTCAGGTGATCGTTCTAACTCCATCGATTAACCTCGTGCTAACATATCGTATATGTTAGGTCAGATTAGACTTATCTCCACGAACACATGGTAATAGAGAAAACATTCAACGTAGAGAACAAGAGAGCATCACGAGAAGCAATCTGAATATTGAATTTGATATACTAAATACTTGACGGTTATGACCTGACGATTACCTCGAGAACAATATAAAGTTAACAGAATCCATAGCTTCATAGAGCGTGTCTTGTTAATAGCATGTTATAAAAACAAGTCACGAGATGTCATGTGAGGTCATACAACAAACAATAGATCAATCACAAGCATATAGTATTAGCTCTCGGCTCACAGCAACAGCCATGCAACAGTAAACCATGACATAGATTCAACAACTTCACATCATGTTCGTGTTCACAATACAACCACGGACGAAAACATGCATGGTCACATCATGTTAAACTGTAAAAGCTACCCAGTTACAGGTATACGTTGAGAAAAATGACCATTCCTAGTTATAACAGAATTTGGAGTGGACTTTATACTCCGATCTGACGGCAAGGCCTACTTGCTTTTGGAGAACGATTAAGATAGGAGCAGAGAGTGAAAATACAGTATTAACTATATTCTTGATTCTGTCTATTTGACACATATTTTAAAACGGACACTTACGAGAGACAAGAAATATAGTAAAATGGAGGGAGTAAAACTTGGGACTGATAATTGAACTAACAGGTACTCTCTTCGTTTAGGTATATAAACGTATTTTGATTGGTTAAGATAAGACTTTGACCAATAATTACTCTATTAGTATATGATTTATGTCATATAAAATCGTAATAATAAGTATTTTGAATGCAAATCTAATAACATCAATTTTATGTCACATGAATTATATATTAATAGAGTAATTATACGTCAAAACCTTATCTTCATCACTCTAAATTTGGCTTCACACCTCGCTGTAGTGCGTGGCACAATGACACTGGTATAGCCATATATCACACGAGCTTAGTAGGGTTATTTCTGTTTGACTAGGGATCAAACAGTCTATATCGCTAAATGGGCACATAAGGCTAAGTTCAATTTACGTCGTTGAACTATATTGTTTGCTCTCATCTTCACTTGCTTTCTAAAACGCTTAAATGTTTGTAACTTGATTTGAAGTAAGCAAATAGTCAAGCACGTATTGTCTATAAGCGGCTTAATCCAACAGGATTATTTTTCGGTTTGCTATTTCTAAGTTGCCCGAGACATTATTATTTTTAAGTTGACTAAGTTAGGCATCATCAAGCCTGAAGTTGCATAGAAATGTTTGTGCAACTGTCCAGCACCTCGAAACCTAAAGTGGCACATAATTCCTAAAATGTGCAACTACCTAATTAACCTTTAGATAGAGAATCAACGTCTAAAATCATTGACTGAGAAATATACTCTCTTATAACCTTCATTGACCATATAATTAAGCAAAGACCTGATCGAATAAAAGTAACCCCTAAAAGTAATGACTGGTCTAAGAAGATTAATTTGCATAGTGAAACATATGTGAGACATAGACATGCCGATTTAGAGTAGAGCAGAAACCTTAGCCACCGATGGAGAAAAAGAAGAAGAGACCAGCTACCCTTTTTTTGCCACAAGTTTTCACCGATTCCACTCGCCCCTGGTGGCTGATCAAGTGCTAGGAGGTGAGGGGAACTCCGGATCAACACTTGGTGTGTAGATTAGATTCATATTATGTTAGGTTTGTGTGTCCTTGGCGGTAGCGTCCCGATGATGGAGGCCGCAGCATCATATGGAATAAAGATCTCTTGGCTCTGTTCCCGTACGTCCTAGTGTGGCTGCTGCGGCTGATGCTAGGGAATCAGTGGTGTTTTTTCCAATGACTCTCGATCCGGCAGATTGTCGTTCGGCACCTTGGTCTAGCTTGACGGTAGTGTTAGCGACGGTGATGTTTGGTCTTTTCATGCTCTTGAACTTCTTCCACGATGATTTCGTAACAAAGCAGCGATATGATATCCTACCTTTTAAGGGGTGTGTCCTCGACCATAGTGCGTTTAGGTCTTAGATTCCTATCTCTTAGGGTGGGTGCCTCATGCGACTTCTTAAAACGTTTAAAGTTAGTTAGATTTATGTAGATTTGGTCTTATGTGATTTCTTCACTGAAGGCATGAAAGAACGTCGAAATACAACGAGTAAAATTAGAGATAACGACTTTGCAGAACCTCAATGTTACTTTTGTTTTTATCAAGGGCTGTATTGTTCGTTCTTGTTTAGTTTCTTTGATACATTGTATTTATCTTTATTTAATTAATAGGATTAGTACGTTCAAAAAAACATACGTGAAACATAAAACCTGCCAATCATATCCGTGCTAACACCCCAAATGGAGACGTGCCTTGGCAGCGGTCCAAGCCGTAAAGACGCACATTTTTTCTTGCCGGCGGACAAACCGCGGGCGCGCGCCCCGCGTCCGCTGCTCTGCTTGGCAGCTCAAGAGGCCCCATCCCGCGCTTTCAGGGGTGCGCGCGCAAAAGCTAAACAAACAACCCGAACCACGCACCGCACAACTTCCACGCGGACGCAACATGCAACAGCGCATCAATCACATCCATGCGCCCAACCAACCAACAAAGAAAGCAACGGCGACCGGATATCCACCCAGCGCCTCCTCGTCCACCGCTTACGCCACGCGATCGCACACAGATTCCACGTTTTCTTCCTGCCGAGCCAGCTCAACCGCAGCTGCAGACGCTTGCTTAATTTGCCTTCGCTTCTACTACTCGTTACTTCGTTAGCCTATAAAGCCATGCCGCGACGACCAAACAGAGCGAAAAACCAACGTGCCAGCGTATATAGAGGCTGGAAAACACCCGTGGACACGCAAAAGAATTAGTGCCTTGTTGGAGCGAGCGACATGGCAGCAGCGGATTGTAGCGGCCGGCGGCGATTCGCGGTGGCGTGCGGCGTGCTGAGTCGGTGCATCAAGGCCGAGGCGGCCGGGAAGACGATGGCAGTTCATCCCGAGGTGCCAGTGGCATCCACGATGCTTCTCATGCCGGGAGCGGACGTCGTGCCGGACGTCCGCGAAGAGCCCGAGGCGGCGCTGCAGGTCCGTACGACCGCCACGCAGGGGCAGGCCCAGGCCGCGCAGCTAACGATCATGTACGGCGGGCGTGTCCTGGTGCTCGACGACTTCCCGGCGGACAGGGTGGACGAGCTGGTGCGCGTCGCCGCGGCGCAAGGCGTGTCAGGCGGACGGCAGGCCGACATGCCGGTGGCGAGGAAGGCGTCGCTTCAGCGGTTCATGGAGAAGAGAAGGGACAGAATCGGCGCGCGGGCGCTGTACGCCGGCCGGCTGTCGGCGGTGGCGTCCAAGAAGAGGAAGGTGGGTGCAGAAGCGGAGTGCTTGCTCGGGCTGGGTATCCGAGGAGGAGGATGCGCGACGCGGTGATACGCTTGTATGCGAATTACGATAGTTTAGATGCAAAAGATTACAATGAGAATTGGAAGGATTGTGTTGTCCTTCTTTATTTGAATAATACTAGTTCTGTTGCCCATATTCTTATCCCTGTCTCGGGGAAAGACCCATGCCGATCGATGCAGCTATCATCTGGTAGAATGGCAGTCATGCATCAAAACACTTAAGAAATTACAAGTATGTTTTTTTGAATCAAAGGTGTCGATCTACAGGGATATCGATACAGGGATATCGATAAGTGTACTCGTATAGCATGGATTTATATGGTATTGGGGTAATAACTCAGATCAATTTGATTCTGCAACACCGATATACTCAGATTCAGGCCCCCGAGTTGGGTAATAACCCTACGTTCTGCTAAGATTGGATTGATATGTAGTACGGAGCAACACTGTTTACAAGAGAGAACTCGGCGAGTAGAGAGCTCGGCGAGATCGACTTACAAAGAGAACTCGACGGGTTGGGAACCCGGCGAGATTAATTCTGAGGCCGAGAGATCTTGAAGGCGGCTAGTCGACTAGGGCTTTGTCGACATACAAACGCCGGTATCGGTGGTCCGGATGGACCCCCTTTGAGATTCGGTCGGGGAGGCGCAGATCTATGGAGCTACGCCAGAGCTAGAGCTTGGCAGGATGTGAGACTAGAAATCACACGATGATTTATCCAGATTCAGACCACCTTCTAGGTGTAAAACCTTACGTCTTGCTTCTTGTGTATTTGAGAATATGTGGAGTGATTACCATGAACTAGCAGCATAGATGCTCCTGTTCTTCTTCTTCTAGGGTTTGGATGTTTAAGGTTGTATTGTCTAATAATCGATCCCCCTTTTCATAGCCTCAGCTCTCCCCTTATATATCCGGGGGTCACCACAGTGGCCGAAAGGTAAATACATTGCAATAATGCTTGTTGCTGACGCATAGGGCGTGGGCATGCCACGCCGGTGGTTGATATTCGCTGTAGCGGAAAGTGCCGGTCACGCCTTGGCTGAAAACCGGATCATCATGATGAGGCCGTGTCAGGAGGTGAAGAATTAACGTCTCCTGACATGAGCTACGCTGTAACTACCTAGGCCCCACGGACCAGGTGCAGAGGGCACGCGTATGGGCGCGCCCTCAAAGTCAAAAAGGTGCCAGACCTCTCCATCCCCTCCAAGACTGATAGCTGACAAGGCATATCACTTAGGAGGATGGGAACCCGTCAGGACTCCGCCTCTGGTCCGCAAGGACTTGGAGTAGGAATGCCTGATAGATAGGCATTTAATGCGCCCAACACATGCATTAAATACGCATGTCGGGCCATGTGAACTAAGGAGGGGCCCACGAGCTCGGGGCTCCCGGGATTGGAGGCCCCCCGAGCACGCCCCCTAGGCCACTCCACCATCCGGACGAGGCATTCGGCGCCCCGAGCAGGGGCCAAGTCACCTCGAGTGCTCGGGGGGAGCCCTCGAGCACTTCTTCTCGGGTGCTTGGGGCGAGCCCCCTAGCACTTCTGCTTGGCTCGTCCCGAGCGGGGACCAAGTCGCCTTGGGTGCTTCGGGAAGCACCCTTAAGGGACGACTTGGAGCATCTCCCGACTAGCTGAGTGGAACAGTACTCGGGGTGGGCCCTCAAGCAGCTCCTCTTAACCCTTACGTCCTTGATGACGTGGTGTCAAGTTGGGCCTTTGCCAGCGGTTTAGGGGACCCTGGTCCCCATATCACCGACAGGCTTCCTGATCCAATCTAACTTGTCCCCTCCTTGACGGGTTTATGCTCTTTATATAGGTGGAGTAAGGCGGTAACCTTGTCTTGAGTCCTCGTTGTACACGAGTCGGACTCCTTCTTGACGCCATATCTTGAGTTCTCGTAGTATACGAGTTGGACTTCTTCCCGAAGGCATGTCGAGAGTTATTCTCTGATCCTGATCAAGACTTATTGACTTGAGACCTACGCCTTCTCCTAACTGGGCCTTTGGTTCACATCTTCTTACTGGAGGCCCAGTAGGGAACTTCACGGGACTTACCGTATCTATACGGTAGTAGCACTACCCATCATCAAAAGGGTTTTTGACAAATTGTGAGTATGCTATCATCGCCTTGTGGCCGACTACCAGTACAAGCGTCAAGAAATGTTTAGGAACTAGCTACAGACCTAAAGTAGGATCCACCATATGTCTCCGACGTTCTGTCTCCCTCTCTTCACTCATTGACTTGTGGAATCTTAATTTCTTTTGTTTGGCTTGGGACCCACAGTAAGACCATCGGACAAGCATGCAAGTGCTAGTAAAATTGGCTAAAATTGCTACTCGGAAAGAGAGGCTAAGTTCGGCTTCGCACCTTCTCCTCCGGTGCCTCCTAGCGTACTATGGCGTCGGTATAAGCATGTCACATGAACCTTATATTTATTATTTGATGTTGTTTATTTTTAGGTTATCTAAAGTTTTCCTAAATCTCAGTATATTTTTAAGTATTTGTATCAACATCTAACCATCATTATTTATATCGTCTCACTCCAATATAACCAACATACTAAAAATTACAATGACACTTTAATAAAATTGTATATTTCGAGTATTGCACATTTCGAGTATTGCAATTTTAGGTTAAATAATGTGTAATTTTAGGTGAGTGAGATTTAAAAAAATTTCAAGCAATTGAGAATTAGCAAAAACTTTATTATTTTCGATTGATCAGGAAACAAAACTGATGACAAATTTGTATATAAGGGATGAACTTTTTTTTGAGAAAACGACTACAACGAGTCATTTATTGTCGAAGAAAATTGAACAGAGCTCGAATGAGAGACTTACGAACAAAAACACAAGAACGATGAGGGAGGATTAGAGAGAGACACAAGATGCCAACACTATGGTACATCTTCTGAGCCAAAGACGGGCGTTCTCTACCTAGCGCGCCTGCTTTGACCCATATGACCACTTCCTCTTTGATGGTAGAGAGCACCCTATCTGCTGAGAGTAGTTTATGATGTGGACATTTTCGTTATGTATACACTCACTACCACTATTGGTTTCACTACATCACTTGTTGACCGAGCTTTTGCCAAGATAAACAAGATAAGCTTTAAGTTCAATAGACGGTAATGCAAAGAACAGGAGGGTCTTCAAGTGATGACTTCAAGGCCTTGAAGCCGCCACGATGACATAAAGGTGAAGACTAAAGAAGCCTTAATGAAAATCAAATGAAACTTCGATCAAGAACAGAAAGAATAAAGACTTAATCACATTTTGGAGTCTACCTTCGTTTTATTTTTTGTCTACTCTTTGTGAGCCTTTGAGTCCATCATCCAGGAGCTTCGGGAGCCTAATTTTTGGGTCAGTGTAAGAGTCAATCTGACCAGAGGAGAGAGAAAGGATCCAAGTTCATCTAGAGTTTTGTTAACCCCTCCCCATGTTTTTCCACCTATAAATACCCTCTAGCCACTGCTGGATTTGTCGGGTTTTGTTTAGTTAAGAGTTTAGCCACATGCAATCTCTTGCGGATAGACCTATTGTAAAGATCGCTTGCGGAACGCCATTTTATCATCTCATTGAGATTATCGTCCCTTATAGCATATTCGCAATTTCAGATTGCTTACTCTACTATTTTCTTGCATGTTCTTCGATTTGCTTTCAGAAAAAATCCTTCATGGATATGATGACCGTGCTTCTAACAGAGTCGATAAAAAGGAGTTTATTTAGCGATTGCCGTGTATACCAGTCGTATACGGTTCTCCCTGTACGGTTGGTAGCCAAATCACGAGGGTCAAGTCCTCAAAATCGTAGTTATCCCTCACACAAAGATCAGGAACCCCGATTCATGACAGGTGGTATCAAAGCGCCAGGTTGCTTGGTGAGAGATTTTATCATAGTAGTACGAGATTGCATCTTTTCCTACTGTCTAGATGTAGCTAAAAAATAAAAAAAGTTCATCCTTGTCCAAACTAATCTGCGTCTGCACTTTTCAATCTAGTATATTGTATTATTGATTTTTGCTGCATTAATTGGGCTGAATTGCTAGTCCTAGATTATTATATCCAGCTATATTCCGCAAAACTGATTCTTTTTTAAACAATAATATACCAAAATTTAGCTTGGATTCATACATTTGAAGTCATGGAGCCCCAATTCACTTCATATATATACTTACCAGACGCAGACTATATTTTTGTTGTTCAAATATACATCGCAGGGGTGTAATAGAATCAGACATATACATGTAATTAAAGCATGTGGTTGAATACGATTTTTTTCTCCCTAGAAAACAGACTTTTGATTCTACAGGATCTCAAAATAAAATATACTGTTTATGTTGTAGCTGATTCGGGAAAAATTTGATGCTTGTCGCTGGAGTCTCTTTTTTTATCCTAGACTTAGTTTAACCGGATTTGGCATGGCTATTGTTGAGAAGGAATAGGTCTACGTTAGGGAGACGTGTAGTAAATATGTTGGACTCTGCGGACCTCGGCGTTTCGGATTAAATCTCTTCTATTTGCGATGATTAAATCAACCATCGATTGCATGCTTTGCATACAGACACATGCACTTAGTTGATATATATACATATATATGTATGTAATATATACTCTGCATACTCTGTACATGATACTTTCAGAATTTCTTTTCACAATAAGTGTGCGCGGATGGTTTACACGTGTATGTTTTAAAAATCGTGCTTAGGATTAATGGATAATATATGCTTTAAGAATCATATTTTTTTTCTAAAATTAACGTGAAAGTTCGAAAGAAGTCTCCAATTAATAAATAATATAAGACTAGTATCTATACTATTCTATAATATTTGAGTTGGTGATGGTGTCACACTTTTAATTATTCTTTTTACCCCTCTAACAACCCTCTAACAAACATGTAACAAAGTGATAACAAACTAACACCAATCCACGTGCATTCCGATCGAAGTTCACATCTATCTCTATTTTTTTCAGTAGTCTAACAAAACAAATATTTATCTACAGCTAACTATTTTTTCTCAGCAACTAACCCCGTGCGCCTCCCCATCCCGATCCTGCTCCTCGCCCCCCGTCGCGCGTGACGCCTCGGCCGGCCCCAACCGGATGCCGCCGTCGCGCCCACGCTCCCGTCGAGCCTCCTCTCCAGTTGGACACCGCCGCCCCCGGCGCTGGCCCCGTCCCGCCGCCATGCCCAGTTCGGCCCAACCAGATCTGCGCCTCCCGCTGCCGTCGTCACTCTGCCAACCGGCCGCCGACTCCTCTCCATAGCCCCCAACCGGCCGCCGCCTCGCCTCCGTCGCCCACCAACCGGATCTGCCCCCTCCGCTCCCCCGTGGCGCCGCCGCCCATCCCCCATCACGCTGCCTCGGGTCCAGCCAGATGCCACCCCGCCACTAGCCGTGCTGTCCCTGTCGCGCCGCTCCTCTGCTCCAATAGGACGCCGCCCCGCCGCTCGCCCTCTACTCCAGGTGGATGGTGCTGCCCTCTGCCCCAGTAGTACGCCGCTCGCCCTCTCCCATCGTCGGCCACGCCCGCTCCGGTCGACGCTGGCGGCAAAGATACCGGCAGGGTGTGCTAGTTCCGCTACTCCTACTAGAGCAGTAGCCAGAGCTACGTGATGACCAAGGAGTGGACCCGCTTCGTCCGCGACAAGCACCTCGCTGCCAGTGACACCATCTCTGTCACCTGTAGGGCTCAACTTGGGAAGGCCTACCAGACGGTCGGAGTCCTCTTCAAGGTGCTCTGCGCCGTCAACAAGAACGAGAAGGTTGAACAAGTTAACCCGGAGGTTCGTGCTCCAGTCTCTATACCCTAATTATCATCTTCTTTCTCACCTGATATCTAGATTCTCTCTAATGCAACGAGTTTCTCTGAATTTTCACTGCGCAGATTATTCGCTTGCACAGGGATTTGCAAGAGAAGAAAGACATCTACGCGCCATTCAATATCCTCCCTCTCGATGCCGCAAGTGCATCCCAGTCCATCATGCAGCTGGAGGAGATATGTATGATTCAGAGCAATGGAACCTGTTTCCCCAAAGAGCGCAATGACATCATGTACTGGTTCAATGAAAGAAACTGATATGGTCATCAAGTGCAACCTTAACAACTAAAAGCATCAATCAAAGCACTGCGGAACACACGGGGCTTGACCTGGCATTCTGCATTCGAGCCAGAAAGGCGAAAGGGGGTGACCTTAATTTGCTAGATTGGTTGAGAGCTATGTTTGGCTTTCAGGTCTGCCAGCTACACCAGACAAATCAATTCAATTTGCCCATTCTATTACTAAACTAACACAAGCTTATCTTCTTGTGCGCAGAGGGACAGTGTTAGGAATCAACGGGAGCATTTGATTCTCCTCCTCGCTAGTGTACACATTAGACTTGAGCCAAAGCCCGATCCACTTAGCAAGGCATGCTCCTCTATCGACATTTACTTTGATAGCTTGCTATATGGATATCAATGTGATAAGCATAAGAATGTTAGGTGTTCCATCTATAAGAAATGTGCTGGTAACCTTCACCAGAACAAGTTATTTGATTCTTCATGTAAAGAGATGATTTATGGCTTGACAAGTATATCATCAATGGAATACAAATACATCCTAACATGATCTCAATTTGTATTTGTTTTCTTGATATTACAGATAAAGTTTTGATGCCATACACATACAGTTTGAATTTCTTTTCTTGATTTTTTTGACTTGCATACTTTTTGACACTAGAATCAGCTGGATGTTTGTGAATCTTAATTCTCCTTTGTGTATTTGGTCACAACTTGGTCGGTACTTACATTTCTGGTTTTGAGTTATTTTAATGATTAAAGTTTCACTCCATGTTGTTCACCAGTGGCCTGGTTTGCCTAAAGGTGTAAGGTTTGATCCATCTAACCAGGAATCGCTTTGATGTTTTGCTAGCAAAACATGGCAAAGGAGGTGCTAAACCTCATCCATTCATCAATGAATTTATTCCAACAGTCGAGGAAGATAATGGTATTTGCTACACTCATCCACGGAAACTTCCAGGTACCTCTTCAGTTTAAAACTTCCAAGTCTCAGATATTCCTGCTTTGGAGAAGAAAAAAATATAGATAATTTGCATATACTGAAAGAATATATGTTTTCTTTTTTTTCATCATAGAATTTCCTAGTGTTAATTTCTGAAAAAATGAGTAAGAAACTGTGATTTTTAATTTTTGATAGGAGACTAGGTGATAAGAATCGCCCTTCCAAGCTTGATGAAAATTGTCCAAGAAGCTCAAACACAACAACAACAACACATATTGGATGGATCAATGACAAGAGCTCAATTTAAAGCTATCCAACATGAGGTGAATCTATTCCTTGCTAAATATCTACTGGATTTGAGCTTGAATGGTGTGCTACATAATGCCTTGATCATTTGCACACTTAGGTTTGAGAAAAAGGACTTGGAGGAAGCTCAAAGCAATCGAGTCAGAGGCTTCCAGAAAATGTCGGAGTCTCCGACATTTAACCCCGGAGCTTCCGATTTTCCTGAACTCAGGCCAGAGCACCCGAGAAGATCAGAAGTTGAACTCGGAGCATCCGGAAATCCTCAAGCTGATCGCGGAGCATCCGGAAATCCTCCCGACACTCACTGATGCCAAAAGTACCAGAAGACAATTCCGGTGCTTCCGACTTCCAAAACCGGAGACACCGAGTTTTCCAAGTCGAAGCTGCCTCCGAGTACAGAAGACAATCCCGGTGCTTCCGACTTCCAAAACCGGAGACACCGAGTTTTCAAGTCGAAGCAAGCTTCCGAGTCCAGAAGACAATCCGAAGCCTCCGACTTCCAAAACCGGAGACACCGAGTCTTCCAAGTCGAAGTAGCCTCTGAGTACAGAAGGCAATCCCGGTGCTTCCAACTTCCAAACCCGGAGTCACCGACTTTTCTGTCTGTACTCAGATATTTAGGTTCTTTTTACTGTTCCAAACCGACTACTGTACTGTAGCAAGCCGACGTACTGTAGCTACTAGTGATATTTTTGGTTTGCAAACTTAAGCCCTAAGTCACCAACCTCTATATATATGAGGTTGCTTCCTATGTAAAAGGCAGTGAAGAATTCTCAGAAATAAAGAGAACTCTTGTTCCTCTAGAGTGTGAGCCATTTCCACCTCAAGGGAATAGGGAGTTATTCTGAGTTGCTACTCCGTCGTTCTTGTGATTTCTTCATGGATTGCTTGAACACGTTGCTCCACGTTAGTGAGTAACAAAGGGCCGAAGTGTGTGGTTGGGTGAATCGAGTGCTGCAGGCTTCCGTAATCAAGACGGTGGTTGGCTGTGTCATTCATCAAGCTTCACAGACTAGTTATCCTCGGATCCTACGTCGTGAAAATCGGGCAAACTTCGGGATCGATCATCCTCCTCAGGGTGTCCCCACATCATCTGGTATCAGAGCTCGAGGTTGACACGGTAGGATTTGTATCTTTTCTTGGTGTTTTTTCTTCCTATCTAGAAAAAGCCACAAAAATATTGTTCTTCAAACCCGTAGTTTCAATTGAAAATTCCAGTGAGTTTTGCTATGTTTTAATCCATTAGAATCTTGCTTACTTGCTGATCACAAAAATATATCATTCACTCCAATCTTATGAATCCTTGAGTAACCAAAGGCTAGCTTACAGAGATTGCTTGGGCTTTGCACATTTGATATCACTCCTAGAACTCAAATTAAGAATTACTTTTTCTTGCTAAGCCCTTGTTGTAAAATTAACCTTTGTACGAAAGAAAGAAGAGAAAAGAAAAAGAAGGAAAAGAAAAATCAATATCAATCAAAAGAAAGAAGAAAGAGCCTTGATCTTTTGGGCATCGCTTACAATTCAAAAGCTAAGCAAAACTTGTGATTTCATGTGCAAATCTGTAGCCCAATCAAAAGTGCAATCAAGCTATTGTCTTTTTAACTTATGCAACATGAGCTATTTCCTTCTCCACTAAATATCTTGTGATATAGCTCAATCTTGTCCACCAAAATTTTGTGATCGCAACTAAGTATTGAAGTTCTAGTGTGGATTATTACTTATCATTACAATACCTAGAATTTCAATTGCATAGGTTATACACTAACCCTCCAAGCTCCAGCAAAATAGCCATTGTCTAATTACAATACTTGGGCCTTGATTCACTCGATTCATCACCTTTACCCTTGTTACTACTACTAGAGTACCCGTTGTTCTTCAATCAAAGAAGTCTTCATAAGAACTTTGGTAAGCAAGGGTAGGGATTGAGTAAATCCACACAAACAATCTATTCGTGCTATTCTCTTTGCTTGAGCTAACCATGACATGAACTGAAGGAAGCCTATATGCCCACAAATACACCTATTTTTGGGAATAGGAGTTTGTCTTTGTACAACTAACCATGGCAGGACACGAGTATGTGGAACTTCCCTACTATGGAAGTGCTGATCCGGAAGAGTACCTTCAATGGGTACAACATATGGAGTTGGAACTTCAAGCCCAGAAGCTTACCAAAACCAAGGAAGTAGCACGAACCACCATGGAGTTCGAAGAATATGCTTATGATTGGTGGAAGCATCATCCTAGCAAGCGTTTCACCGCTAGTTGGGATGAATTAAAGATTATCATGAGAGAAGAATTTGTGCCATACGATTATGAGCATGAATTGCTTCATCAAGTAAAGAGCCTTAAACAAGGACGCCAATCTGTCCAAGCATATTACAAGAAGTTAAATTGTGCTATGCATCGTGCCAATATCATGAATGCATCAGAAGCCAGGGCATACTTCAAACAAGGTTTAAATCCTGAAATCTCTGCTACTGTTCGATTAAAATATAATGGTAGCATGCAGGATCTTGTGAGTTTTACCATAGCAGAAGAGGACAGAGTTAAGAAGCCGCATACACCACGGTTCAATTTGGACCAAAGCCTTGCGCCTTCAGCAACTAAATCACCTAGGATTACTCTTCGAGTACCTAGAGCTGAAAAAGAGAAAGAAGCCCCTAATACGGTGCCATCCAAGGAAGCCAAGCCTTCAAGTCAAAAGGAAGAAGATGAACCTCTAACCATGGAAGAAACCCCTTCAATGGTAAGTGAGGTAAGACAAGAAATGCATCAACCCCCATGTGAGGATAAAAGCAAAATAACACATTTGAGTCCAAATGGTAGAAAGAATGAGATGTGTTATTCTACCATACAAGAGGTTGACTGCATCAAAAGTGAATATGTGAGAGATACAACAAATGAAAAGGGAGTAGTGGATGAAGACATAAGTAAGAGAGTTTTTGAAACGAACAATGTCATCTCTACTTCTAATATTGTCTCTCATATGATGCAAGTTTGCAATGAGGAGGATTTGGACACTAATGTAGTTATCTCTACTTCTAGTGTTATTTCTTCTAATGTGCAGGTTGGCATTGAAGAAAGGGAGTTGCACGCCGAACCTGCACTACCAAATGGAACTGATGAGGTACCAACATCATCTGAGGAGGATGTTAACGAAAAAGGTAATAATCAGATTATACCACTAGAAAGAGAGCCAAATTGTGAGTATACTCCTACTGCTATAGTTACACCATGTATTGGTCTTGGTCATGAAAAATTAGATACTTCATATGATACAAGTGCAACTTTACATGCTGATTTGGTCACCCCTTCAGTTGCTATGAATTGTTTATCCTTATGTGATCAAATAAATGAACTAGCTGATGAATTTTGTGCTTTATGTGATACAAATAAGTTACCTACTGATTTGGAAGCACAACATTATGATGTCCATGCTCCTAGCTCTGAAGTTGATAATTGGGATGAGCTTTGTGATATGGTTGATGACTTGTTTGAAATTTTGGACATCCCAAGTCATGAGAAAAATCATATAGTTGCTGATTCAAGTGCACCTATTGCTCAAACTAATTCTTCCACTGTTTTAAGTGCATCAATTAATGGAATGATTGATGATATCAACTCTTGTGACATTAAATTTAATATGGATCATGTGCAATTAATTAGACATAAAGAAGTGATTGCTAGGATTCTCCTGCTAACTCTTTGTGTTCTATTATGTTGGATCCACCTATGTTTTTATCAGATGTTAGGGAAAAAGTTTCTGAAATCACATGCTTGAAATCTTTGTCGTATACCTACACCTATGATTATAAGTTTATTTTGATGGGTGAAAATGGCATAGATGGCAAGTTTCTAGTATGTGGCATGAATATCACTTGTAATGAAATTGCCATGTTAAAATGGTCCCATTTTGGGCAATCTATCTTGTATACCATGCCATGAACACTTTGCCATGCATGATGATGATAATGCCAAATGCATTGCAAGAAACATGTTGGCTACTTGTTCTATCCATAAGATCCCTTGCAACTACATTAATGTCTTAAATGTGCCATGTTATGATTTTCCTGAGAAAAATTTTAAAATTTTCTCTCCTATGCTACAAGGATTTAATCTTGAGAAGATAAAGTATGATCATCTTAATGACTTATGCAATTTTGCAACAAGTCTATGGCTATCCTGTAATAACTTTGTGGAATACTTACAAAAATCAAGGATGATTTGTCTTCAAGGGAGGGAGAATGATATAAATAAAAATGGTACCAATAAGAATGATAAGACTAATATAAACTATGTACATGGTAGTTCCATCTACATGACATATAACACTTGCAGCTATTGTACTGTTAGCATTGTGCAAATCAAAACGGCACCAAAATGGATGATATATATATATATATATACCATGCATATACAGTGTTTCCTTTGTTTAGCACATCTCCAGCTTATCAAAAGCCTAGGATGGCTTTTCTTGAAGAAAGGGAGTATGATATGAATCGCCCTTCCAAGCTTGATGAAAATTGCCCAAGAAGCTCAAACACAAAAACTACACATATTGGATCAATGACAAGAGCTCAATTTAAAGCTATCCAACATGAGGTGAATCTATTCCTTGCTAAATATCTACTGGATTTGAGCTTGAATGGTGTGCTACATAATGCCTTGATCATTTGCACACTTAGGTTTGAGAAAAAGGACTTGGAGGAAGCTCAAAGCAATCGAGTCAGAGGCTTCCAGAAAATGTCGGAGTCTCCGACATTTAACCCCGGAGCTTCCGATTTTCCTGAACTCAGGCCAGAGCACCCGAGAAGATCAGAAGCTGAACTCGGAGCATCCGGAAATCCTCAAGCTGATCGCGGAGCATCCGGAAATCCTCCCGACACTCACTGATGCCAAAAGTACCAGAAGACAATTCCGGTGCTTCCGACTTCCAAAACCGGAGACACCGAGTTTTCCAAGTCGAAGCCGCCTCCGAGTACAGAAGACAATCCCGGTGCTTCCGACTTCCAAAACCGGAGACACCGAGTTTTCAAGTCGAAGCAAGCTTCCGAGTCCAGAAGACAATCCGGAGCCTCCGACTTCCAAAACCGGAGACACCGAGTCTTCCAAGTCGAAGTAGCCTCCGAGTACAGAAGCCAATCCCGGTGCTTCCGACTTCCAAACCCGGAGTCACCGACTTTTCTGTCTGTACTCAGATATTTAGGTTCTTTTTACTGTTCCAAACCGACTACTGTACTGTAGCAAGCCGACGTACTGTAGCTACTAGTAATATTTTTGGTTTGCAAACTTAAGCCCTAAGTCACCAACCTCTATATATATGAGGTTGCTTCCTATGTAAAAGGCAGTGAAGAATTCTCAGAAATAAAGAGAACTCTTGTTCCTCTAGAGTGTGAGCCATTTCCACCTCAAGGGAATAGGGAGTTATTCTGAGTTGCTACTCCGTCGTTCTTGTGATTTCTTCGTGGATTGCTTGAACACGTTGCTCCACGTTAGCGAGTAACAAAGGGCCGAAGTGTGTGGTTGGGTGAATCGAGTGCTGCAGGCTTCCGTAATCAACACGGTGGTTGTCTGTGTCATTCATCAGGCTTCACAGGCTAGTTATCCCCGGATCCTACGTCGTGAAAATGGGCAAACTTCGGGATCGATCATCCTCCTCAGGGTGTCCCCACATCACTAGGAGTTAAGTGTAATGTCTACATTTTTTGTTGTTGTCAAATGGTTGGCTCTGTTTCTTTTCCCATTTGTTATTTAGTTTTATTACACAAACCTAAGCACTAGCATTTCTGCTAAATCGTAGTAGCACCAGTATGTCATTCCGCAACAATCTACAACTCTATATGACTGATTGCATCTCTGCACTGGTTCAAGTATGATATTCAATTTTCTCTTATGAAATAGAGACTTCACTTTCTAATCGGTACAATTGTCATTGTCCCACTCTTCTATGTACTGAAAGAATATATATTTTTCATCATAGAATTTCCCAGTTTAATTTTCTGAAAAGATGAGTAAGAAAATGTGATTTTTAATTTTCGATAGGAGACTAGGAGTTAAGTGTAATGTCTACATTTTTTGCTGTTGTCAAATGGTTGGCTCTGTTTCTTTTCCCATTTGTTATTTAGTTTTATTACACAAACCTAAGCACTGGCATTTTTGCTAAATCGTAAAAGCACCGATATGTCATTCCGCAACAATCTACAAATCTATATGACTGATTGCATCTCTGCACTGGTTCAAGTATGATATTCAACTTTCTCTTATGAAACAGAGACTTCACTTTCTAATCGGTACAATTGTCATTGTCCCACTCTTCTATGTCTTGTGGCTCTATTAAATTGTAGCACTGGCCAAGGCCAGTTGTGTGCTGGTCATCTGGTATCACCCATCGGAGGAGTGCAAGAAGCTCTAGGATGCAACCTTCACTGAGCAATGGATCATCGAAATTTACATCATCTACACTCTGGCGTGCGTCAAGCTGACTCCATAACCTGCATGTTTCAATTTTCAGTTTTCTGATCACGATTGGAATTGGACAAGTACTTGATTTGTTCTGCGAATTGTGATCCTCCACTAGATGGGTACTATGCGGTAATGCGGAGCAGCTATGCACTTGATGGGGTGCTACGGAGAGCACTAGATAGTAGACATGCTTTATTTTGTATTTGTTGCATCCCTTTCCTTCTTCATATGTTAAAATAACAAGTCTTAAAGCATCACCCAATGTATGACGTATGTGTTGAACCGTGGTGAAATGAGATGCTTAAGTAATGCCCAGGTTTTTTATTTGCAAACTGAAAATTTTAATATTCAAGATAGCAAAATGGACTCGTCTCTCATCTTAATTTGGTTATTTAACTCATAGTTGTATTATTTTCAAAATTTGTACTTTGAGCATGCTCGGTACGATGAAAGTGATCCGGAGGCAGAGACTGAGCTGATGGACTGGCGAAACCAGTTGAAGGTGGTGGAAAATTTGCAGGCCTACGCAGCTAGAGGCCTTCCATTATTCTTATTAATATTTGCGCACCAAAATCTTTGACGCCGCCAACCGTCACTGAAGCCAACTATCGCCTCCAGCAACGGTGACCATGCCAAAGAGTTGCTGTTGTTATAGAGTTAGAGAAGATGCGGCATGTAGTGTGGTGGTGGAGGAGGAGACCCACGGTAAGAAAGAAGGGAGCCAGAGGAAGTACATGGTGGTTGTCGTAGAGGGGGGAGACCACATCCGCATGACACTCATGAAAAGCTTTTTTCTGCTAACAATCACCTAGACTTTCTCATATTTTGTTGACTTTATTTTCTCAACATTCCAAACAAGTAGTGCAACTCTCGACAACCTGAACAAACTTGCCCTTATTTTAAGCGCATGTGGATATGATAGTTTTTCTCTTTACAGTATTTTGTTCCTTATTTTCTCAACAAACTGAACAAACTTGCAATCTCGCAAGGGAAGGTCACCGGAGCTAGAGAAAAAGGCGAAGGATGGGAGGCAAGAAGGGGATGTGTGAAGGGTCGCATGGTGACCGAAGCGGAGGGATGGTAGAATGATGGCGATAGGAGTGGGTATTGTTGCCACTTTGTTATCAACTGATCGTGCAAAGTGCGTTGCCCGAGCACGAGATATCATACCCATTTTTTATGGCTTTGTTCTCACAGAGATCTTCCATCTATGCATATTTATTGATTTGCAGCAACACAGGTTACACGTGTCAGAGGAGGTGAAGCGTCACGCTCGAAAGCGGAGGTAGAGCTAACAGGGGCCGCATAGCCTGTCATCGTCGTGCGAAATATTTCAACAAAAACAAGATTAAAATCACGATGGCCATAGGAGAGGTGGAGTGGGAGGAGGAAGACAATGGGGATTGGTTTTGTCGCCATGATATTGTTGTAGTAGGTACTCCCTCAAGTATTGCTATTAATGTTGATGCCTAACTTTGTCGCAAAAGGCAATGGCAAGCATATCAACAAGTTTCTATAATTCAACAAGACGCGGTGTGAGAGAGAGAGAGAGAGAGGGGAGAGGGTAAAGAGGCATGCAACGATGAGGAAAAAATAAGAGAGGTGTATGTGTTGGTTGCTAGATAGGCCGACATAAGTCGCTATTGTTGAACAAGACGCGGGTGGAGAAGGGGGGATGAGACGTGCGGTGACGAGGAAGATAACCAAGAGGTGTATGTGTTGGTTGCTGGACAGGGGAACGTATAGGGAAGACATGACATTTTGTTGTGACACGACCGAAAACTGCACGCTCATGCGTATCGAAGAAACTGAACAGCCTTGAAACAAGATTCAATTCTTACAACAAAATTACTATTTTACGATCATTCATTGTAACAAAAAGCTAGTTGCTATCAGCGGAGACCGAGCGGGGCGGAGCGGAGATCTGGCTAGAAATGGAGCCCATCATAGAGGTCTTGCCCAATGTGGATCCAAAGGCGAAGCCAGCTATCGCTATTTTCGAATGTTGCGCGGGAAAGGCGGGATGTTGCCGTTACTACATGTACCCCTTAATTATCCATATTAAGATGGGGCGCTTAATGCACCGCCATCTATCACTAAAGGCGATGGGAACCAAGACGGAGACCCGTCAGATTTGTATAAGATGGCGAAGCGAAAGCAGAGTGGATAGGGAAAGGGAGGAATGACGGACTAGAGCGATAGCACGCGAAGAGGAAGAGCACGAGCTGTGGGGTGAGCGGATAGAAAACATATTCGTTAAACAGAACACCCTCCTTATTAAGTATCTATATTTTTATTGCTATGTAGTAACATGTGGACAACTTACTAGTATATTTGATGGGAGACTTGGGCGTAAAATCGTAACGGAACAGAGCTGTGCGCACCGCCAAAAAGGGACCACATGCCCTCCAGCTCGACCAAAACACGCACATTTGTTCTTGCCTAGCTATGGGAAGGGCCAAGAAACCACGGCGCGCGCCCTCCGCAGGCCGCTCAGCTCAAGCGGCCCCGCCCTGAGCGTCGAGGAGGCGCGCGCACGCGCCCACAGCACGGCACGGCACCACTTCAAGTCTTCAACGCGGCCGCAACAGCAACAGCGCATCATCAATCATCTCGGCAATGTGCCCAAGTGCCCAACCAACCAACAACGGCATGACAGCAGGCAACGCGCGACCGCATTCACCCCCCTCGCCATCGCTCTCGCCTCGCGGTGGCATCCATATCCCACGTTTCCTTCGTGCAAAGGCGCCCCGAAGAGGAGACGAGACGTTCGCTTTGCTTTCGCTTCTACTACTCCGTAGGCTATATAGTCAAGCCGCCGCGACCATCGAGCCGAACAGACAGCAAAAACCAACGTGCCTGCGCCCATACAGAGACAGCAAGAGACCCGTATACACACATCAGAACTAGTCCATTTGTTGGAGCGAGCGACATGGCAGCGGCAGACTGTAGCGGCCGGCGGCGGTTCGCGATGGCGTGCGGCGTGCTGAGCCGGTGCGTCAAGGCCGAGGCGGCCGGGAACTCGGCGGCAGCTCGTCCTTCGGCATCCACGATGCTTCTCATGCCGGGCGCGGACGTCGTGCCCGACGTCAGAGAAGAGCTGGAGGTCACGCCCGAGGTCGGAGCCGCGGCGCAGGGGCAGGCCCACCTGACGATCATGTACGGCGGTCGGGTGATGGTGTTTGACGACTTCCCCGCGGACAGGGCGGCCGACCTGGTGCGCGTCGCTGCCGGGCAAGACACGTCAGGAGGTGGACTCGCCGACATGCCGGTGGCGAGGAAGGCGTCGCTGCAGCGGTTCATGGAGAAGAGGAGGAGCAGGATCGGTGCACGGGCCCCGTACGCCGGCCGGTCGTCGGCGGTAGTGGCGTCGGAGAAGGAGAAGATGGATGAAGAGGCGGAGTGTTTGCTCAGGCTAGGGATCGTGCAGGAGGATGCGCGGCGCCGTGATACGTCTTGTGACTCTTGTCAACTTAATTAACGCCGTCGCCGCCGTGGACCGACTTCAAATTTCCTCATGAACAATGTTGCGATTCTTTTATCTTGGCTTCGTATTACACAATTAGCCTAACGTTCTGTCGTTTTGACGGAAAACTAGCCAATATATTGACGTGTGTAGAAAAAACCGAAAGTTTGGATGCAAAAGTTTACAATGGAAGGTGCGGAAAAAGCGTTGATCGACTTCTTCGAATAGGTTAGAATCTCGGCGAATGCAGCCACTGTCTCGGCGAACTGATCCTAATAATTTTGAGGCGATCAGTTGATTTTTCCTTACCTCTCCGTCGAGCCGTTCTCGTCGATTATGCGGCAAGCCGTCGTCCTCATCTCCTCCGTGACATGCGCTACATTGGCGAGTTCGTGCTTCGTGTCTCAAAGGTGAACCCTGCCCCTAGCTTAGAGGGCAAAGCAACGGTGGCGCCACTGCCTCCAGTCTCCATGAAAGGACGAGAGGGCGCGGTGTGTAGGGTCGGTGGTAGGGAGGCGTGGTAGTGACAGTGGGTGAGTGAGGGCAGGGCAGTGTATCTAGAGACGGTGAACCGTCAGAGACGGGAAAGAAGGGAGAAGGCGCGGGGTGTAAGGACAGTGGAGGACGACGTAGGCAGTGCGGTGACGGGGAGGGAGGAGGGAGGATGGAGGAAGGTGCGGTGGTTAAGGATATAATTGAGCTGATTTATATATATGTATGATTTGTCGGATGGGGAAGGGGTAGAAATATGGAAGGTTAGACGGAGATCAGATGGTCAAGAAATTTGACCTGTTTTCTCACACTCCACTGGTCCACTCTAAAACGTATGATTACGGACATGAGTATTTACTACTAGATAAAAGCTCATCGCACATGGGTAAAAAAGCTCATCGCATACGGTTTCCAGCCCGTATGCACCAGCCGGTCACTGATGTGGGGTGCACATCACACACGGGTCCAGAGCCGTATGCGATGATATGCACATCGCATACGGTTTTTCAGTTTGGCCCGTGTGCGATGTGCTCCATACAAACGGGTTATTTAGGTTAGAAAAAAGCTAAAAAATATTGTTAGACTCACCTGTTTTATGCCCTCTACAACCATGCACGCGCCACGACGTCACAAGTCACGCGATTCTTCACGCGAAATACGCGCGCATGTGATTTTGGAGACTCGAACGCATGACCTCTTGTTCTCGCGCGAGCCCACCTAACCATCTCACTCGAACACAGTCTTATGACTAGGTAGGATATCTATTCATTTTGACCCTTTCAATCTGAATTTTCTAGCTAATATTTGGATATTTAGATGGCTCCAAACAAGAAACTTGTCAACTATAAAGTTGTAGATCTCATCGAGAGCTACAATTTTCATATAGACATTGTCTTCATCCAACTTCATATGAGAAAGTTACGAATTTCCGAAAACGAGACATCGCACACGGTTGTTTCCTAACAACCGTGTGCGATGTGCCTCATTCCGGCTAATATTTGGATATTTAGATGGCTTCAAACGAGAAACTTGTCAACTGCAAAGTTGTAGATCTCGTCGAGGACTATATTTTTCATATAGACATTGTCTCCATCCGACTTAATATGAAAAAGCTACGAATTTCGGAAAACGACATCTCACACAGTTGTTTCCTAACAACCGTGTGCGATGTGCCTATTTCCGGCTACTATTTGGATATATAGATTGCTTCAAACGAGAAACTTGTCAACTGCAAAGTTGTAGATCTCATCGAGAGCTGCAATTTTTATATAGACATTATCTCCATCCGACTTCATATGGAAAAGCTATGAATTTCGGAAAATGACATCGCACACAGTTATTTCCTAACAATCGTGTGCGATGTGGCTCCTTCCGGCTAATATTTGGACATCTAGATTGCTCCAAACGAGAAACTTGTCAACTGCAAAGTTGTAGATCTCCTCGAGAGCTACAATTTTCATATAGACATTGTCTCCATCCAACTTAATATGAAAAAGTTATGAATTTTCACATCGCACACGGTTGTTTCCTAGCAACCGTATGCGATGTGAGGCACATAGCAAACATCGCAAACGGTTGTTAGGAAACAACCGTGCGCGATGTGAGGCATACGGTTTTTCAGAAAAAAAATCGTGTGTGATGTGTCTCACATCGCACACGGACCAATTTACCGTGGCACATCACACACGAGCCTGAAATAGTGACCGTGTGCGATGTTCATATTGGTGACGGGTTAGGCCAAACCGTGTGCGATGAGGGGTCTTAAAAGACCTGTTCTGTAGTAGTGATTTAGCCCGTTCTCCTAAATCACCGAGCTACTTTATTCCTATGAAAACAAGCAATATGCGGTGGAGCTAAAAACCAAACGTGAGCTGGAAACAACCTTTTCCGCGAAAACTCCGTGGAAACTATACGTAAGAGTTTTTAAAAATTCTCGAAAGGATATCATATATTGAGGAGGTGATGTCCTATAAATATATAAAATTTTAAGATCAAATCCGATTACGTTTGAAATATATAAAAACGAGAAACAGAGAGACGAATGGGGACAAATACTGAAAAGTCACTATTATACTTATTATTTTTTTTTAGTAACTTCCAAAAGCAATTGAGTTTGAACTCGAAATCTTATATGTTCATAAAACGTCAGCTCATCTCTAGAAGTTAGTTTTTAATGATTTTCGTAAAACACCTGCATATGGTTCTCATGTAGCTTTTACTGAAAGTGGCCATATTTTAGCTTAGCAAAGGCTTGGACTCGATTGCTAACTTGCCGTTGAAGTGTCCCGCAACCCCCAGGTGGCCAAGTGTCCATGTTACCGATGAAGAGAACCCATCCCATCAGCTGGGTCTTACCATTGCAAACAAGGCCTTGAGCCCAAAAAAGGATTCGGTAAACGGCCTTGGGCACTTGTGGGCAGATATGAGATAATCCTTAATACTAATGTAATCAAAGGTTAATTAAAAAACACGTAAGCAAATGGCTTTTAGATGAAAACGAAGGGAAATTAAGACCTCAATTTGAGATAAGTTCAAAAGAAAAGGACCTCGATTTGAGATTAAACTTTGGAAGAGTACAACTGTCACAGAAATTACAAAGTTGGCCTAAGCTCTGCATTGTCTCACGACCACGCTAGGAGGGGTCGGATGCAACGCGTCAACCCGAGCGACACAACGTTGATAGAGTCCACGTTGGGCCGCAGCCTCCGTGACCGCCGTGCCGCCTGCAACCGAGGATGGGGACTGGCGTCGGTGACATCACGTTGATCGGCGAGAGAGCGTCGTCGAGACGCCTCTCAAAACACTCGCACAAGAGCTGGTGGAAAGATCAAACCACCGCCGCCACGGATCCTCAAGTAGCTCGTGTGGCGGTGAAGATGCTGAGTCTCCTACGCCAATTTTGACTATTAATACTTCTAGAAATATTTAAACTAGATACTTAAAATTTATGTGTAAATTTTGTCTTAAAAATTATTCTGACAATATGTAATTTTGTTAGATTTTATAAATATATTGTTGTAAAAGGTAGTGATCAAAATTATATTTAAAAGACTATATTAGTGTTTAATATGGTAACTTTTAAAGAATGAGAGAAAGTAAATAGCTAATAATCTTGTCAGGACTATCGATGGGTGAGCAGTAGTGGACGTTCGTCCACGTCGCTACGGGGCGAAGGCATGGTACGCAGTTGGATCGGAAACTGTCGACCGGTCAAGAATAAGGAATTAACATCCCCCACATAAAACATTAGGTTTGAATTAATAAGTATAAAATACTCGTCTTCACAAGTACTAAAAGGTCCAGTGAAAAAGCTCTAATATAATGGTCGAACGTCGTTGGGTTAGAGACGACGAGAACCATAAACTACGACAGCTAAGTCGCGTCGTACCACACATAAGTTTCCCGAAGTGGAATACACGTGTCTCGGCGATCGTTCTCCTTGCGCCTTCCGTTGCCTCTCGTCGGCGTTTCTTCTCCGCCCTTTCTCCATCATCGCCGCCGTTTCAAGCTTGTTTTCTCTTTCCTCGGCTTCCTGGATCTAGCGGCGTCGACCCCTGCGGCCATGGCTGCCAAAGAAGACAATCTGAGCCGGAGGCTTCGCGATCTCCATCTCTCAGAGGCTGAGCACAAAGGGATCTCGGTGCCATGCCAGAAGGAGGGAGTCGCTGGTGATGCTGATTGGCATGCTGTTGCCAAAGTTCTTGCTCGGAGGCAGATTCATGCGCAGACCATTGTGAATTCCCTTGGGTGAGTCTGGTGCCCGAGTAAAGGAATCGTGTGCAAGCCTGTTGGAGACAATGTTCTCTGGATTTCTTTCAATCAACTTGAGGGACGCTCTCGGGCTTTGGCAGATGGCCCTTGGTCAATTGGGCATAGTCATGAGCTTGTGCTGTTGGTCCCGTATGATGCTTCCAAGGCTGTTGACGACTTGGAATTCACGGAAATTTCCATCTGGGTTCGGATCTATAAGCTCCCGATGGGGATGATGACTAGGGAAGCAGGGGAGGTGATCGGCTCTCAACTCGGCTCTTGTCTGGATGTTGATGTGGGCGAAAACGGCCTGGCAACAGGACGATTCCTTCGAGTCAAGGTCAGGTTAGACATTCGGAATCCTCTTTTGCGTGGAGTCTCGATCCAGAGGGGTGAGTCTCCTGCTAATCTTTGGTGCTCCATTGAGTACGAATTTCTGCCAGAGTTTTGCTACCGTTGTGGGATCATTGGTCACATTGACAAAGCGTGCTCATCAAAGGTCAGTAATAGCGGTGACAAACCTTTTGGGGCCTGGCTGAGAGTTCTCCCTCCTCGCCGACGTCCTGTTGATGATGTTCGCGATCGGCATGCGTTTCATCAAAATACGAATGCATCTCGTCCTGGAACTGCCGCCAATTCTGATGTTGTTGGGCAGCAGAGTAAACATGCCACAGGATTAACTGTAATAGATCAGCAAGTTCCTACCGAACTAAAAGAAGGGGTCCCAGCTCCCAACAAAACGCCAAGCGGAATTTCAAGCGCGAATTCGCCACCCAGGTTCCAGTCGGGCATGGACACATCTGCTACTACCCAGTCTGCTTCCCCCTCCTTTGTTCCTCCATCTGCCCAGCAAAGCTCCTGTTTGGAACTGATGCCCTTGTCTTCAGCTCCAAAGGTAAACAGATCACCGCGCAGGTTTTCGCGTAAGAAATCGGTGCAGTCTATCTCTGAGTCGAGTAAGCAGGCTCAGGTTGGTTCAAAGAGGAGTGCTGAGGGGATGAATATAGAATTTGAGAATGTGGTTAACAAGAGGATATGCAGCTCGGAGGTTGGGGACCTTGCAGCTGTGCAGGAATCTGACAATTGTGTAAAGGCTGGGCTGCCTGGACAGCCCGGCCAGGAAAGATGAAGATCGTGGCATGGAACTGCCGGTGGCTGGGCAACCGCCCGGCAGTTCAGGGGCTTCTGGAGCTCCAGAAGCAGCTATGCCCGGATGTGTTGTTTTTGTCAGAGACGCATCTGAATAAAGTGAAGGCAGAGAAGTTGAAGAAAAGATTGCAGCTTGATGGGATGTTAGTTTCTTAGAGTGATGGCAGTAGTGGTGGTCTTATTTTGTTTTGGCAGAAGGATTTACACATTCAGTCAAGTGAAGTGCACTCAAATTTCATTGATATCTGGGTTGATGGCCTTGGGGAGATGGGATGGCGCTTCACTGGCATCTATGGAGAACCAAGTGGCGAGCGTAAGTTTTTGACCTGGAACTATATAAGATATCTGCGTGCGAAGACTGACCGACCTTGGCTGATGGTGGGGGATTTCAACGAAATCTTAGCGGCGTATGAGAAGGAAGGAGGTATTCACGGTCCCAGTGATGTATGCAAGCGTTCCGCTATGCCTTGGACGATTGTGATCTGATGGACATGGGCTACTCGGGAGACTTAGGGTCCGTTTGGTTGGAGGGCGAGGTGGGATGGGATGGGGCCATCCATTTTTTTTGGGATGGGGTGATCCATTTTGTTGTTTGGTTACGTGGATGGGATGGATCAATCCCGCGTTTGGCTAAACCTGGATGAACTCAATTTGGATGGGTGGATGACATGTGGGGCCCATTCGTCAGTCTCCCTCCACCTCTCTCCATCCTCTCTCTCTCTCTCTCTCTCTCTCTCTCTCTCTCTCTCTCTCACCGGCAGGGGAGCCTCGGGCGGGGAGCGGCGGAGCTCGGGCGGCCGGGGGCGGGCTCGGGCGGCCTCGGGCGGAGCTCGCGCGGCCTCGGGCGGAGCTCGGGCGGCCGGCGGGTCGGGCGGGGCGGAGGCGGAGGACGCGGGGAGCGGCCGGCACGGAGGCGGAGGACACGAAGAGCGGCCGGGGAGGACCGAGCTCGGGCGGGGAGCGGCGGGGCCGAGCTCGGGCCGGAGAGCGGCAGGGCGGGGAGCGGCGGGAGGCGGCCGAACTCGGGCGGGGAGCGGCGGGGCCGAGCTCGGGCCGGAGAGCGGCGGGGCGGGGAGCGGCGGGAGGCGGCCGAACTCGGGCGGGGAGCGGCGGGGCCGAGCTCGGGCCGGAGAGCGGCGGGGCGGGGAGCGGCGGGAGGCGGCCGAACTCGGGCGGGGAGCGGCGGGGCCGAGCTCGGGCCGGAGAGCGGCGGGGCGGGGAGCGGCGGGAGGCGGCCGAGCTCGGGCGGAGAGCGGGAGCGGCCGGCGGGGGCCAGGGGGCGGCGGGGCGGGGAGCGGGGGCCGGGGAGCGGCCGGCGGTCGTGGAGGCGGGAGGCGAGAAGCCGGCGGGGAGAGAGATCGCGCGAGAGGCAGCCGGAGCTCGGGACGGCTTCATCCGGGAAAAAAAAGCCGGATTGCCTCATCCAGCATCTCAAGGCAATATTCTCTGGGTGGATATCCCCGTCCATCCTCATCCAGTGAACCAAACACCGGGATATCCACAAAAAATGGGATGGGATGGCCCCATCCCACCTCATCCAGTGAACCAAACTAACTGTTATTCACTTGGCGGAGAGGCCGTATCCGGGAGCGTTTGGACCGTGCGGTTTGTGACCAACGATGGGCAGCTCTCTTCCCTTCGTATGGAGTCATTAACGGTGATTTCACCAAGTCTGACCATAGACCCGTTCTTGTTGATACAAATTTTGAGGAGGCTATAAGACAACAGACCGGGGATGCGCTGAAGTTTGAGGCCCGTTGGCTGTGTGAAGAATCGATAGAGTCTATAATCCAGACCGCCTGGGATCATGCGAAACAGTCGAATGCAGTATCATCCCTGGCAGGTAAGACTGCTGCTGTTCATGTTGCTCTTCATGACTGGGATAAGTCTGTTTTGAAGGGTCCAAGGAATCGCCTTCGCCAACTTCAGAGGAGTCTGAATAAGGTTATGTCTAGGCCGCTATCTGATGAAGCTACTATACGGCAAAAAGAAATTCAGATGCAGATGGAAAATTTATTGGAGCAAGATGAGTTATATTGGGTTCAGCGAGGTCGGGCGAATTGGCTTCTTCATGGGGACCGAAATACGAGTTTTTTTCCACGGCTGTGCAAATGCGAGGAAGAAGAAAAATTTTATAAAGAGACTGCAGTCAGCTTCTGGTGAGTGGGTTGTTGGTCAGGGCCAACTCATGGGCGTTGTCTCAGACTACTCTGCCCAGCTGTTTACCTCTCAAGTGCGCGAGCCGGACCACGATGTTCTTGACGCAGTATACCCGTGTGTGGATCAGGGGATGAATGAGATGCTTAATGCCCCTTACTCTAGAGAGGAAGTAAAGAAAGCTTTGTTTAATATTGGTGACCTTAAAGCCCCTGGCCCTGACGGCCTCCATGCTGTGTTCTATAAGCGTTTTTGGCATATCATTGGCGAGGATCTAACTGATGAGGTCTTGTTAGCGGTGAATTCAGGGGTTGTGCCGGAGGGCTGGAATGATACTACCATAGTGTTGATTCCTAAGATGGAAAGTCCAACTCTTGTTTCCCAGTTCCGGCCAATCAGCTTATGCAACGTTGTGTACAAGGTAATCTCTAAGCTTTTAGCAAACCGCTTAAAATCTTTGTTCCCGGGAGGTTGATTACGGACAATGTTCTTGTCACATATGAATGCTATCATTACCTGAAAAAGAAAAGGGAGGGACGTGATGGGTTCTGCGCGGTTAAACTGGATATGCATAAGGCTTATGACCGGGTTGAATGGAGCTTCTTGGAAAGGATTCTCCTGCGGCTGGGTTTTCAGAACAATTGGGTTCGGATGATAATGGCTTGCGTTTCCTCGGTCCGATATCGGGTTCGTTTCAACAATCAAGACTCCGATCTTATTTATCCTACCCGGGGTCATCGGCAGGGCGATCCTTTGTCGCCATACTTGTTCCTCCTGTGTGCTGAAGGCTTAACCCGCCTGTTAAAAGCAGAGGAGGAAGCGAATAATTTGAATGGCGTCAAAGTGTGCATAGCTGCTCCATCGGTTTCTCATCTCTTATTTGCAGATGACTCCCTGATTCTGATGAAAGCAGATGACAGAAATGCTACTACCTTTCGTCGTGTGCTGAATATGTATTGCTCTGCATCTGGCCAGTTGGTGAGCGATGCTAAATCGTCAATCTTCTTTAGTCCTTGCACATCCGCTGATACAAGGGCTTCAGTGTGCAATATTCTGAATATTCAGACGGAAGCCATAACAGATAAGTATCTTGGCCTGCCCCCTCTTGTTGGAGTTGATCGGATAGACTGTTTTAAACATTTGATTGACAGGGTCTGCAATAAACTTAGTGGCTGGAAAGAGAAGAGATTATCTCTCGGAGGGAAAGAGGTTCTTCTGAAGGCAGTAGCTCAAGCTATTCCGGCGTATGCTATGTCAGTTTTTTAAGCTCCCCAAACAAGTGTGTAACGAGATCACGGCTGCGATGTCCCGATATTGGTGGGGGCATGATGATGGACAAAAACACATGCACTGGTTTGCCTGGTGGAAGATGTCTGTCCCAAAGAAGAGAGGAGGTATGGGATTCCGGGATTTACACTGCTTCAATTTGGCTATGCTAGCCAAGCAGTGTTGGCGTATGCTGTCTGTTCCACAATCCTTATGTGCTTCCGTTCTTCGGGCGAAATACTTTCCCTCGGGCGACCTGTTAAATTGTCAGCTGAAGAAGGGGAGTTCTTATACTTGGCAGAGTCTGTGGGCAGGAGTTAATACGTTCAAAAGAGGCCATATTTGGAGAGTGGGCGACGGCGATAAGATCAATATATGGGATGATCCATGGATACCGGCGAGTCTGACTAGACGTCCTATGACAAGAAGAGGATCGATTGTTTTGTCAAAGGTTTCCGACTTGATCGTTGCTGGATCTCGAATGTGGGATGAGGAGCTGATTCGGGATCTTTTCTGGCCGGTGGATGCTAATCGCATTTTAAACATCCCTTTATCTATGAGCATGATGGAGGATTTCGTCTCTTGGCACTTTACGAAGAATGGGTGCTTCTCAGTAAATCTGCTTACTACGCTGAATGGGATCACCAATATGGTCGGAAACTTCACCAACAGCTCAGTCTTAGCACCTCTGAGAATAAGTTGGTGTGGAGGATAGTGTGGTCTTTAAATGTCCCGGCCAAAATTAAGATTCATTGTTGGAGAGCACTTCTTGGGGCTCTACCTTGTTCAGGGGTTCTTGCTAATCGTCATATGATCAATACAGGCCAATGCATGCTATGCAATCTTGATTGCGAGAGTATCTGTCACGCATTGTTTCAATGTCCGAGAGTTCAGGAAATGTAGGCACGCCTGGGGATGGCTGATGTTATTGATAGTGCCTGTATGGTGGATCGAGCGGGCTCCTCTGTGTTGGAGTACCTGCTCCTTGGTGAGGCTGCTCAGGCGCCTTTGCTCCCGGGGATTAACAGATCGGATTTGATTGCGGTGGCGATTTGGTATATCTGGTGGGAGCGACGTCAGGTGACTCATGGCGATTCAATCCAAAGTCCTGTTCGTTCAGCTCAGGCGAATTCAGCACTGGTGACAAATTATACAAAAGCAAAGCTGAAGAAGTTGGGAATTCCTCGACATGGATGGACTCCACCTCCTGAGAACTTCGTCAAACTAAACGTTGATGCTTCCTTTCATATCAACGCAGGCAGGGGTTCTACAGGAGCAGTCCTCCGGGATGTCAGGGGTCATTTCCTGGCGGCCAGCTGCTGTGGCATTCCTCATGTTAGTGATGTTCACTTAGCTGAAGCGCGAGCTCTTCGTGACGGTCTTCTCCTTGCCGGACAAATGGGATGTAATCGGTTAATTGTCAATGCGGATAACTTGGAGGTGATTGAAGTGATGAAGAACGGGGGGTGTTCTTTCGGTCAAGCAGCAGCCATCTTTGATGATTGCGTTCTCCTTGCTCACAATTTTACTTCTGTTAGCTTTGATCACTGTCCTAGGGAGGCTAATAGGGTTGCCCATGTTTTAGCTCAAAAGGCGGAGGGATCTCAGTCCATTGTTTGGCTTGATGATCCACCGGATTTCATTACTTCTGTTCTTGCGGATGATATAACCCTTTTATGATCGTAATATATCCCGCCGGTATGTCATTCCCTCAAAAAAAAATACGACAGCTCAGCGTGCAGCTCGAGGGGGACCCGCTCCATCTTTAAACCAGCCATCATCACGTTGGAGTGATAGCGCCGTCCCCAATCATCACGTGTTCGTCGTGCCAGACACGACCAAAAATAAACATTTGACAGCGACTTCCCGGACAGCCCACAGGACACTCGAATTCCTATAAATCAAAACCCATCGAAAATTTGTTCCTCCAACCAACGCCCAGTCGAGCAGATCCGGTGCCCACGAGACATTGCAAGTTTGCAACGCAAGAAAAATTAGGCGAGCTTAGTTCAGAGGATCGAGCGGCAAGGATGGCAGCGGCGGCGCCCAGCACTAAGGCACGCCGGTTCGCGGCGGCATGCGGCGTGCTCAGCCGCTGTTCGGCCGAGAGGACGGCCGAGGCGCGGCCGGTGGCCCTCCCACTCATGCCGGGAGCTGACATGTCCGTGCAAGAAGAGCGCGCGGCCGCTCCTGCGCCGGCGCAGATGACCATCTTCTACGGCGGGCGGGTCCTGGTGCTCGACTAGTTCCCGGCGGACAGGGCGGCCGAGCTGCTCCGTTTTGCTGCCGCGGCAGGCACCGCACAAGGGAACGGCAAGGTGGCGGATGACCTGCCCATGGCGAGGAAGGCATCGCTACAGCGGTTCATGAAGAAGCGCAAGGGAAGGCTCGCCGCGCGTGGCGTTCCCTACCGCCGGCCGGACGTCGCGCACGCGTGCAGTGACCATCTCACACTTGCGCTCTGATTCGTGTACACGTGTAGCGTAGGCAGAGTAGGATGTCGAGCGAAATTTTGTGGTTGCTGTTTGGAATATCTCGTCGACTAACCAGGTTTCCCTTGGTGTGAATTATGACCAGAAATTAGTAATGTTTTGACAAAGTGATGATGGGGATCTCCATCCAGATACTAAAGTGTGTATAATCGATTTATACTTGGGTAAAGACAACCATCTTCACTGGACCAAATTGACAATTTCGTCTTAAATGATTTAAGACAGCAAAATGTACCCGTGGTCATTTAACTTACTGCTCAGTTTAGTCCCTCACTCTCAAAATACCCATTTAGCCCTTTAAACTTGTTAACGGGATTCATTTTAGTCCAAAACATGCTTTAATGGCTCTGAAAGTTGATAGGTCATGTTGACCAAACCACGATGACATCTTAGTCAGCATGGAACCCTCCAACCCTACCCCGCTTGAGAAATCGTCACGTTCTCCTTGTCGTTGCCGAATAACTTGGTCACACTATTCAAGAACTCGTTAAGCACCGGGTCTTGCACCGGGAAGGGCTACACGTAGTAGATCTGCTCAATGCCAACCTCATTGCAACCATGGACGTCCTGGGGCCAAGAGAGAGGACAAGGGAGATGACGGCGTGCTTCCCGATCTCGCTTGTCCGCGAAGCAACAATGTGGTCAACACCTACACTGGTGGTGCCACTCTCGTCCACAAAACAGATCATCGGCGAGATGCAACTCGATCTCCTCCAATTCGGCGAACCGCAGTCAGCATTTCACCGTTCAACACACATCCAGACCACTCGAAGAAGGCGAGGAGCTCAACCAGTTAGATGTGTGTTCTAAAATGAATTCATTATTACAATGAATTACCTTAGGTAATTTCAGTTCATTCTAGCAAAAAGAATGGAAACACTTGCATTTCATGCGGTCCAAAATTTTTAAATCTATATGCATCATTGCAACAAAAGCAAGTACACGAGGAATCCCGTCCATGAACGAGCTCCTATCTACGTACAGATCCTACACCTGCCAACTACAGTTGCCCACGACGTGTCCGATCTTGTCCACCATCAGCTCGCGGACGCCCACATCGTGAGGAACCACGGCGCCGTCTCCTCCGCAACCACAATGCCAACGTAACCTAGTAGCCCCCGAGCTTCCGTGAGTTCAGCGAGGAGTAGGACGAGCAGTACGGCTCGGCACGACGTGGCCGCACCAGGTACTGTGCATTGAGCCTAGACCTCGAGGAAGCCTGCTGCCCCAACCTCAACGCCAGCGCTACGCTCTGCGTCACCTGCGCCTTCCTCGATGCGAGCTCAAGTACTACGACGTTGTCCTTAGATCTGCTACGTGGCCAGCGCCTTACGAGGTTATTTCAAGATGCAGTGGGTGTAGTGGGGTAGTGGTTTACAAGGAGCACATCCGCGATGTTGGAGAGCAATGAGGCAGTATAGTGGTCTCAATGTGGCCTGAAAGCAAAGGACCTGCCAAGACCAGCGTGGGAGAGGGAGGAGATAATGGGGAGAGAAATAATAAAAAGTTAGCTAACGAGGTGGGTTTATTGCTGATTTAGATGCCACCTAATATATTCAATGCGTCACGTCACTAGTTAAAACCAAAAAAGCAACGTTTTGGACCAAAGTAAACTCCTTTAATAAATTTAACCTGCTAAACGAACATTACGAAAGCAGAGGGATTAAACTAATTTATCATATAAATTAAGTAACTATAAGTACATTTTACTCTATTCATTCTTCACTTTCTATAGGCAGGAGGAGTATCTGAATAGTCGATTGCTAGATTACGGAATATGCGAATCCAGTACCAGATTAACTAATAACTACCCGTAGCATTTCGCACGTCTCCACCCTTGCTAACTACGAAATTTGGCCGCTTGATTAGAATACATAAACATTCGTCTTCGCGTATGCACGCGGCCGTGTCGCTTGATTAGCGCAGCTCGACACGCTTTGCTGACAGATAATCGCAAGTTACAAGCCTGCGTGCCTCATTGCAGCCGACATGCACGCGGCGCGCCCGGCACATCGCGATCGCATGGTAGTATTTGTCGCGCGGCCTTCGCTGAAGAGTCCGATCCCAAGATGAGACGTAATCGAGAAGCAGATAAACACACGAACAAGATATAAATACAAAAAAGGTAAATGAGCATAAGGTAGAGACAGCTTCTATTCCTTTATTGATCAACTAAAAATATATATAGTATAATTGTTTTCTCTATCTATAACCTAAATGAAATCAAAGGGATAAGATTTAACTTAAGTGACTAAGAAAGAACCTATCCTCCTTTATAGAGATGGACCCGCTGCAAATAGGCCAAATGTTCCCAAACACTCTCCTTTTAGAATGTCTAGCCTATCTATCTTTTCAACTATACTATATTTTTGGCTATTTTGCCTTCTACTACTGCTTCAATTATTATGTCTAAGCTTCATAATTCTTAGACCAGATTTATTGGCATGAATTGTAAGATAGGAACTACCTTTGTAACGAACCTCTAAGGACTCATTTGGGAGACCGGTATTGGGCCTAATACCAGTGTAAAATACAGGCCTATATAATATTTTGGGCCTTATTAGAAATGAGTGTTTGGAAGCCCTGTTTTCATTTTAAAATACAGTTCATTTACAACCCATTTAACCCAACCCACCCGTAAAACTTCACACTGCCCCCCACCCCCCTTTTTCTTTTCCGACCGCCCGGCTCCGTGCGACCATGCCGCCACCGCCCTGCTCCTCTGCGTGGCCATGCCGTCGCCGCCGCCGAGTTCCTCCCGTTCACGCATCTCCACTCCTCCGCCTGCCTCTTCCCGGTCTGCCTTGCTCCCACCACCAATCTCTCCTTCTCCCCACTCGGTGGATCTAGTGATGCCGCGGACTCCAACAACGACGACGACCACGGCATCCTCGATAGTTCCTCGCTGGGTGGGTGGCCCGCATCGCTGTGGATCCCCTGTCCGGTGGCGTGGCGGAAGCCACCTCTTCCCCGCCAGCCTTCGTGCCGGAGCTGCTTGGGTGGAAGCTGAGCACGAGGATCTTGGCGCCGACGTCGCCGGTGATGCGGAGGTCGACGTGATCATTGAGCACGGCGTCACGAACGAGGTCCTGGGTGTCAGCTTGGAGCACGGCCGTCACCTCGAGTGGCGAAGGGGATCGCGGCGGCCGCAGTGGCTGGCAACGCGGTCGAGGGCGGCGGGGCGACGAGGACGTACTGGACGGAGACCTAGAAGATGACGAGCACGAAGATGCAGCAGCAAGTGTTGTTTCTACCCAAACACTAGTTTACCAATGAAAATATATTCAGCTGTATTTGATGGTTTTATTGGTGCATAATATTATACAGGATAAGTTATTTATAAGTGAAATTTTTTACAAGGTTGTCAAACGGGCCTAAATGGTATTTCCGAAAATGATCATAGGCGTATTTTAGCTCTGGGGTTAGATGAACAACCATAAACTACGACTCAGTCGACAATTAAACGTGCTAACACAAGAGGGACCCGCGCCATCCCTATTAAACGAGCCGCCACGTTGGAATTATCGCGCCGTCCCCAATACATAATCTATTAATCTCCTCAACCATCACGTGTTCTTCGTGGCAGAGACGACCATAAAGAAACACCCCGCATTTGACGGGAGGCGCCGCGCGATTCCTATAAATCCGAAACCCAACTCACCATCTCCCTCCTCGATCCCACATTCCCAACCCCGAAGACATCGAATCTGTTCCTCCAACCAACACCCGATCAAGCAGAGCCTGAGCCCACGAGACATTTCGAGTTTGCAACGCGAGAAAATTAACGGAGCTTAGTTAACGCGCAAGGGAGAATGGCAGCGGCGCCGAGCACTAAGGGCCGCCGGTTCGCGGCGGCGTGCGGCGTGCTCAGCCGCTGCGTCAAGGCAGCCGAGAGGGCCGCGGAGGCGCGGCCGGCGGCAACTGTGGCTCTCCCCTTGATGCCGGGAGCGGACGTGTCCGTGCAAGAAGAGCACGCGGTGGGCACCGCGCCGGCGGCGGCGCCGGCGGCGGCGGCAGCGGCGGCGGCGAGCGGGGCCGCGCGTCACGCGCAGATGACCATCTTCTACGGCGGGCGGGTGGTGGTGTTGGACGAGTTCCCGGCGGACAGGGCGGCCGAGCTGCTTCGTCTGGCTGCTGCAGCAGGCACCGTGCAAGGGAACGGCGAGGCGGCGGATGACTTGCCCATGGCGAGGAAGGCGTCGCTGCAGCGGTTCATGGAAAAGCGCAAGGGTCGCGTCGCCGCGCGCGGCCTCCCCTACCGCCGGCCGGACGGCTCGGACGCGTGCAGCGACGGTCTCACGCTCGCGCTCTGATTCGTGTACATGTGTAGCGGAGGCAGAGTAGGAATGTAGGATGTGGAGAGAAAATCTGTGGATGCTGTTGGAGTCCAAATTGTTGACCGTCGTGGGACCGCGTCTCTCCTTTCCTCTGAATTATGATCAGAAATTACAATTGTTTTGACGAAACCATTTAGACTGACCAAATCGGCAATTTCATCTCAAATTACGCATCATACGCTTCCCGTAGAACGATGGGTATACCCGTCATTAGTCGAGGCATCGTCTAGAACACGGGAATTCTTTCATGTTTCGGTCGGAGATAAGCTGCTGAGCTGCTTCATATGCAACCTGCACAGCCACAACAATATATTTGCTACAGTAGTTTTCTTCTTTTGATAGTCAAAAAAGAGAAGAAATTTATTCATTTGATTAGAATACAACAACAGTTGTTTTCGCTTAGCCACGCGGACGTGTCGGAATTCTCTAGTGCACGACTTGCTTCATGTTGCAGCTGGACACAAGCTTTGCTGATAGATGCTTGCAAGCGAGCGTGCCTGGTTTCCGCCGACACGCAGCATGCCCGGCACATCGTGATCGCTTGACGCTTGGTGGGTTGATTTTGGTCAATTTGACCTTTTCATGGAACTAGTTTTAAAAGGAAAAATGGCATATTTGGTACCTTGACCGGGGTCAAAGCCGAAATTGACCCCGCTTTTCACGCAATGGCAAAAGAATCCGGGCGACTCGGGCGACAGGCGACGCGTGGCTCGTATCGCCCCGAGCGAGGGCGAGCGGGAGCCTCGCACCGGCCCACCACGACACGGCAGCGTCGGGCTAGCTCAGAGCGACAGGCCACCTATTGCCTTGGCCAGGGGCGACAGGCACCTATTGCCCTGGCCAGGGGCGACAGGGCCCTATTGCCTTGGCCCAGGGCAACAGGAGGGCGCTCCGATTTTATTTTATTTAAGTCATTTTCTTTTTTTTTGGGTACTGGTAAGCTTTGATTAAATTGATTGCTATTTTAAAAAAAATATACCTATGTTAGTTGGTTTAGAGAGAAAAATATGAGCATAACCGCAACAAAATAATTTTAAAGAGCTCTAACAAAGTTTAATATTTACTATAGCATGTATTAGACGCAACTATAAATTATTTTAGAACGAAGAATAATGTGATCCAGAACGACATGACAATATTGCACACATAGTTGTACAGAGCTTTTGTTGACAATAATAATTTGCTCCACAAATAGTTTGCTACACATTAATAGTTTGTTACACAAATCGTCGCTACATCATGCAATTATTCGGTACTACTTCTTGTACGACTACATAAAATCATCTTCACTATCGCTTGCCGCCTTTTTCACTTCGGCGGGGGCTTTGAAAATAATTCTTCGTTCTAAAATAATTTATAGTTGCGTCTAATACATGCTATAGTAAATATTAAACTTTGTTAGAGCTCTTTAAAATTATTTTGTTGCGGTTATGCTCATATTTTTCTCTCTAAACCAACTAACATAGGTATATTTTTTTTCAAAATAGCAATCAATTTAATCAAAGCTTACCAGTACCCAAAAAAAAAGAAAAACAACTTAAACAAAATAAAATCGGAGCGCCCTCCTGTTGCCCTGGGCCAAGGCAATAGGGCCCTGTCGCCCCTGGCCAGGGCAATAGGTGCCTGTCGCCCCTGGCCAAGGCAATAGGTGGCCTGTCGCTCTGAGCTGGCCCGACGCTGCCGTGTCGTGGTGGGCCGGTGCGAGGCTCCCGCGTCGCCCTCGCTCGGGGCGATACGAGCCACGCGTCGCCTGTCGCCCGAGTCGCCCGGATTCTTTTGCCATTGCGTGAAAAGCGGGGTCAATTTCGGCTTTGACCCCGGTCAAGGTACCAAATATGCCATTTTTCCGTTTTAAAAATGGATCTGTTCTAAAACTATTGCTAGTTCTGACCCCTGCGTCTAGCCGTCAGAATCGGAAGCGCCGAGGTATCGGCAGGAGGTCGGCGCCATCCACCCTGACTCTGAGGTACGTTTCGGCGCCGGCCAGTTTGGCGCTGCGGATGCAACAGTACAAAGCATGCGTCAACCTGAAAGGGAGTACGGAGCTGCTGTTCATCTGTGGGGTAAGCGCAGAACAAAAGCAAACACTAGATAACTCTACGCATTCCAAGCTGCTACAGTACTGCTTCGCCGCCTGCAACAGCAAATACATTGACACATCAAATGCACCAATAAGCGAGTTACTCTCGAACAGAGTTGCATGCACCATAACTAGAACTTTCGGAACATCCAAAATAAATGTCAGCTTTATAACTTTTTGGTGAGGAAAATAGTTAATAAGTGCTCCAATGGATTACAGCAATTCTTAATGGTGGATGATGCACTACTAGAGAAATTAGTTCCATAAAAAGGTCAAATTGACCAAAATTTACGCTTGGTGGTATTTCCGGTGAGTATCGACATGACGACATGGAAATACAAGCGTGCATGCCCCTACGACACTGTACTCCAAATCAACCACCAGCGGAGAGTTCCTTTAGACTATTCCATGGCATTATATAGCGGCACCTACAGTACCGCACACAGTGGCGTACATACAGTTATAACGAATTATCTAGGGCCATGATGTTTCTGATTAACAAATTTCATTCCGATGGCCATTCCGCTTTGTTTGTTGGATCTTAATAATAGAATATAGAAATACTACATAATAGCTGTTGCATATGTACAAGCTTGTGGTCACACTCAAATGTTCTGTGCAAAGTATAGAAGTAAATTTCCTCGAGAAGTATATAAACTTATTTTTAGAAAGAAAACCCCATTTTCTAACATGTTAAGATCAGGGATTAAACCTCACAGATACAGAACAGGATATAAGGACAAAAACTACCCGAAACACATGTGTTCTCAAGCCCACACAGGGGAGAGACATGTTAGGACACACTCGTGGAGCGGCAAGAGCCGCCTTTGACTAGGATGCACACAACAAAGACCAACGACAGTGGAATGTGCCACCGCACCACCAACATGATTGAGTTGTCGAGGATAATGATGAAGGCCAGTGATATAGTTGTTGCCTTCTATGGCGCTCATGCTGGAATAGGAGGAGGAGTGCATCTCTTCAGGGCACCAAATCTTGGAGTAATTCTTCAACCAGTAACGGTAGACAGCCCTTGGACAGCTAGATGCAGCATGCAAAGCACGGTAAATCTAGCAAGACAAAATTGGATGATGCCTCGCTGTTGGCATCAATGATTTGGGCCCTATTCTAACCAACTGGGCCGGCGATGGAGGAGAAAGCAAGAGGAGATGTTGGAGAGGTTGGGGGAGGCAGATATAGGAAAGAGAGCAAAGGAGAGGGATCGAGAAGAGAGAGAAAAAGAAAGAGAAAATGAGCCCCCTAAAATAATTATACTTCTCGTCAAGCTTATGTTTATAGGTAAGAGGTGGACATCCAAAATTCAACTATATGCCAAATAATTGTTAAGAAGCCAAAATAAATGTCTTGTCATTCCGGCCGCATTCTGGTCGAAACGGCTAGATTTGTGAAAGGCATAAAATGTAGGCCTATTTTTTTTATTTTGTTGGCCAAAACAGGACATACCAATTGTACCAACAAAATGTAAAGAAGCTAATAAGCTTTTCCTCTGGTTTAATTATCACGAGGAGGAAGAGAGCACGCGGGACGGAGGATGGGTTTGGCACGGGGAAGAACAGACCCTAGGGAGAGGGAGTCGGGCTCTCGGGTGGCAGACGAATGGGTCGACCTATGTGTCGGCCTAATGTTTGGTTTCTATTAGGCCACGATGCAGGAAACCTGCAGCCACGGACGGCGACCTAGTCGACGTGCAGCACGATCGGGACACCCCTTCTGCCACGCCAACTATATATACTACTCAATTTTCACGTGTTCTTCGTGCGCGTGCAGACAACCAACCGCGCGGCGCGCGCGCGCTCCACACTCCCAGCCACGATTCCTCCCACCTATAAGACCAAACTCCAAACAAACCACCAGAAACCAAACTCAAGATTCCATTCCGAGCTTGATCGAGCACAAGAAACCAACCAGGCATCCTACGTACACCAGAGCGCAGGTTCATCCATCACCGGCGATGGCAGCGGCGGCGGCTGCTCCAGGCACCACAAGCGGCGCAGGCGCAGCAACCAACCGGTTCGCAGCGGCGTGCGGCGCGCTCAGACAGTACGTGAAGGCGGCCGATCACAGGATGCACCAGGCGCGGCCGGGCCCGGCCGTGCGGCCTCTCCCCCTCATGCCGGGCGCCGACGTCGTCATCCCCGACGGCAGGGAAGAGCCCGAGGCCGCGCAGCTGACCATTTTCTACAGCGGGCGGGTGGTGGTGCTAGACGATTGCCCAGCGGACAGGGCAGCCGCCCTGCTGCGGCTCGCCGCCGGCGCAGCCTGCTCGCGTCGGACGGAGCCAGCTGCAGGCGGTGCGTGCGGTGAGCTCGCCGCCGCAGACCTGCCGGTGGCGAGGAAGGCGTCGCTGCAGCGGTTCATGGACAAGAGGAAAGGCAGGCTCGCCGCGCGCGCTGAACCGTACCGCCGGCCTGACGCACCACGCCGTGATCATCTCGCGCTTGCCCTCTGAATTTCACTCCATTTCTTTTATTTTTGTTTTCTTTAGTGGATGTAAGTAGGCATGATCATCTGTTGAAAAATACTTGCAGCATATACTCGTACAGTGTGTTCATCCTTGCAATCATATTTGCAAGGCTTGTACAGGGACTTCGATGTGTGATGTCGAAGGAAAGAGGTCAAAATACAGATAAAATACTGATTAGTTTTGTATACCGATTGAAATTCAAACATCAGAAACCGGAGAAACTGGACCAGTTCAATGTTTGCAAATGATTTCCCTTCAGAGAACACAATAGCAAAATTTTATTTCTGATCTTTAAGCCAATTCAATTCAACAACCACATATTGTATGTAGCTTCCCACTTCTACAATAATTAATTCTTGATTAAATACGACGCTAACAATTTTTTTTGAGAGAATAACTTCATTTATGGAGATAAGGAAAACACTCCAGATGAAACTAGAAAGGGACAGCTGTCCCTACAAACTTACAAGGAACCCCCTAAACAAAAGAAAATTATAAAAAGGTCCCTAGGGGATATCTCCGAACTTCCGCGTCGCCTCGTCGGCTTGCCGGAGCAAAGGAAGACGATCAACCAAAGGTCGCTCGAGTACCTGCAAAGAGAAACAGAGGACAAAGCCTCGGCAAAGGAGGAATCCTCGGTAGAAGGCCGCAGAAGAGGACCGCCGCGAGAAGCGGATCTAGAAGCCGTTGGGAGCATCGGCGGCAGGGGCGAAGCCCTAAATCTGAGCAGGAGACCGAGCACCTCTGAGACATCGCCGTCGCACCGCCAGACGAACCCACATCGGCAACGCGAAGAGAGCCTGCAGGGAGCAGCTGGACGGAGGCAGCTCATGGCCGGCGTCGCCGCAGCCGGCGGCAAACCAGAGCAGACCGTCGAGGAAGCAGACCTCACGGGCTCCACGATGCCGCCGAGAACGACGTCACCGCGACGGGGCTGGAGCCGAAGGACCAAAACGCCGAGCGTTGCCGCCGCCGCCACCACCGCCAAAACGACGACGCACCGGCCACAAACTCTAGATACACTAGAACTAACTGTACACCCGGAGGAGGCCGCGTTTCCCCCCACCTCGCGGTGCCCGAAGGCCACCGGAGGGGAGGAGAAACGGCGACCTTGCCGGGAGGAAGACGGTGGAAACGAGAACGCCGGCTTTTCGCCCCTCTCTACTGTAGCAGGGGAAAAGAGAGAGAAGGGGAGAGGTCGGTGCTCTGCTTTTAAATGATTACGAGCAGAACTTTGTTTTTCTCGAATTTTTTTCTTCAATTTGCAGAACTGGTCCAAGAAGCTTCCTCGAACTGGTCCATGAAAGGGACTCTGAAGAGAAAAGCGAGGGTACCGAGTACTCTGATCCTGAATGGCGCCATGGGCGCACGTTCTTCTTTCGCGCCACACGCATCGTATCTTAATTAATTCAACTCATACCGTCCTAGATCAGCAGTTGCGAAATTTCTTCATGATATTTTTCTTAGCCGGCAACTGACTAGCGTCACTTTTATATGCTACGCCGACTTGCTTGGAAATTTCAAATAAGCAACCTTCTCCTGGTTTCCATCTCCAAATGCTTTCTGGACAAACAACACTTTGCCTGCCTCACTTCGGCCGGCGCACAAACCTGTGTCCCAACCGTGTTTTTTGTTTTCCTCCACATCCGCAAAACGTTTCTGAGGAGTATATTTCTTTTCTGAACTCTGAAATCATTTAGGCCCAGAGGGACTAGTGTACGGAAATATTGCACGTTCTTAGCAATGCATTTGCACGAAATATATACATCCATGCTACAACTCTAGTGCTTTATCACGGAAAAAATATAAGTACCTCGTAATAGATGGATTGATTCCTACTAGAGAAATGATCATCCAAGATGTCTTATCACAAACGGGTACATAAACCCTCAAATACCATCTATAATAAGTCTTATCATGAGCGATTTTTTAAATCAAAATCTATATCATAAGTATTCTTTTTAAAACCGTCTATAAAGAGTAGGTCATCGTAGGTGGTTTAAAAAACCCATTTGTGACGCCACTGCTTATGGCTTTCATCAGCTTTGTATAGTTTCAAATTCACCATGTTGAAGGGCGGTGGCATGACAAACGTGTCGGAGAGCCGAGCGGAGCCAGTCAGACACGGGGAGTAATAGGCCGACTAGACAAATGGAAGGAGGATTAAATGTGCAATTAAAAATTAATTTTCAAGGTCCAAATTTGTGAGCCATTAGACGAGGACTGGATGGCCAAGATGAAGTATGTCAAACCGACTGGATGGCCAAGATGAAGTATGTCAAACCTTAATCCATACTTTCATAAGTATAGAAATTTTGTTAAAGATAAAATAAAGCAAACAACTAAAAAAAATTACAGCTCTTCTTCCCTTCTCCTCCTTTTCTCCTACCGTATCCTCTCCTTCCTCCACCGAAGCATTTTTTTTTCCTCCCCCTCTGACTCCTGTGAAGTTGATTTGTCGATGTGTCCGGCCGGGTCACTATAAAATTGCCACAAATCGATTGGGGGACATTTTTGAATCAAGGTGCATTTCTGCCATGCGAATAAAAAAGTTGAATTTGTTTTTCAAATAACATTCCCAGGGAAGGAATCTACTAAATCAAGTGCCCCATTTGGGCATTATTTAGAGTTTGAAGTTTGAACAGCACAGTACACATTTATACGACTACCTTCGGGTACACATGAAGCATAGCGGAGCTGCTACTTGATAATTAAGTCATAGCAAAATTGAACGGTTAACCAAATGGTATAAGGTGGATTACATGTCCAAAGCAATAATGTTATGTAATTACGTTGCACCATCAACAGTCTAAGATGATGATTATTCCATGAGTCAGCATACACGACGGCATAGCTGCCTTTTCTTTACCAAATTACAAGATAAACCATGACAATTTATCACATGAAAAGAACATACTTATTCATAAGCACAATTGGTTATGTAGCAAATACGTATCTAACAACTTTAGTTTAAACAAGAAAAAGAGTAGTTCGGTTGAACAATGTTTTTCTCCCACTACTGAGCTCCTACAGGCACTATTTCCATCAACTACAATCTACATCAGATCCTAGCGAAAATTCGGTTCCTCCAGAACAACTGCATCTATAGGTTATAACTTACAGGACACCTAATTTAACCTCATCTACCACAACAAACAAGAAAGCTGTAGCGATCGTTGTCGGTGTTTATACCTTCCATTATTGTGTATCTCCAACGCTGAATCAAATATTTGCAGTTACTACATGTTACCAGGACCTCCTTTATTGGCACCTTGCAGCTGTTCCATTGGAGAGTTTGCAATGCTGTTGACTGACCCGTGGGTCTGTGAGTGTGAGCTCAGCTGCGGGCTCGGAGGCGGGCCTGGCGTCCCTACAGGATTGACGACATTGTTATTCACTTGTTGCAGAGTTCCTGAGCTCAATTGCGGGCTCATTGCAGCCATTTGCTGTGGGCTTATTTGCTGCTGCTGCTGCATCACCAGTGACTGTTGTGAACCAGCAGGCGAGCCTACCTGTGCCGCCTGCTGTAAAGGAGATCCAATTTGTTGCTGCTGCTGTTGCTGCTGCTGATGCATTTGCTGCTGCTGCTGTAGTAGTTGTTGCTGCTGCTGCTGAAGCTGTTGCAGTTGTTGCTGTTGTAGTTGCTGCTGTTGCTGCTGCTGCTGCTGTGGGTTCTGTTGTAGTTGCTGCTGCTGTTGCAACTGCTGGAAATGCATTTGCTGTTGGGCATTCACCTGAAAATTACCTCCTGGCATCTTTGGTGGGCCCATCGAAGACATCATGGCCCTCTGCAGGGGGCTAAGGTTGTTTCTGTTTAGTGCATGGCCCATCATGGACAAGCCAGCAGAACTAGGAAGCATTGGAGAGCCGCTGCCAGGCAATCCAACCATTCCAGTTTGGGGATACACGCTCGCTGCCCTTTGCTGCGCTAACTCCATACGCATCTTGGCAAGAGCAGCAGCGCTCATACCTGGACGAAGCCCACCTGCAGCAAGATTGGAGGCCATTCCAAGGCTCATCTGATTGGGATTGTTCCCTAAGCCTGACATGGATCCCATTGGGGAGGACATTGGCCGCACGTTGCCCATTCCCATAACATTTCCAAGACCACTGAGGCCTACTACATTGTTAACCATATTACCCATGTTCACGGCTGAGCTAGGCCCCATCATCACTTTCCTCGACATCTGCACTGGCTGTTGCTGCTGTGCTTGCTGCAGCATATGAAGCTGCAAGGAAGCAGGAGTAGCCTTGGTGTTACCCATGTGGCTTGAGCGCATTGGAAGATTCGAGCCAGGCCCCAGCATCTGAGATAATGGACTCGTTGGTAGCAGTTGAGGTCTCTGCATCTGGTTGAGAGGAAGAGATGTTTGTTGCTGAAGCTGTGATTGGGCAGTTTGCTGCAGCTGTGGCTGCTGCTGCTGCTGCTGCTGTTGGTGAACCAAATTTTGGTCGAGTTGTTGACTCCTCGGAGAGATGGTTGCACCCTGCATATACCCTTGCTGCATCTGGTTGCTATTCCCAGATGGAAGCATCCTATTGGCAGAAAGTTGTTGTAAAGGGGTTCCAGGTACCATATTCGCATGGGCTGCAGTATTAAGTTGCTGGCTTATACCTCCCTCTTGTTTCACTTCATTTGCTGTATTGTCTGGTAAACTTCCTGTTAGTCCACTGAGGTTACCAGGAGGGTTGATAGGCACAACTTGATCGTCTGCCTTCTCATAGCCTTCTTTCTCCATCTAGCATCAAGGGTTAAAAAAGTTCAGAATTCAGACATTGTCTTTTAGCTATTAGTTCTATGGGAAAGTTAGGGTAATGCAACTCACCCGGGTAACAAGTTGCGTTGCAAGCAAGTCAGCATAGTACTGACAGAAAAACCAATAGAGAAGTTAGCTATAGGAAGAGAAAACACCAAATATTGTAACATGCTGTTTTTCAGTTGTTGGTACTTGGTTCTCCACAGGATAATTCAATCAATAATTAATGCATACCTTGGTGGGTAATATGAGTATGCACTCGTGTGAGTTCTGATTGTCAAAATCTTCTGGGTCTCCATACTGCATTCCCACTGTCCCATCAGGCTTCTCTTTGAAAATAATCCGGAACGGCTTTGTAGGACCTGTAGAAAGTATTGTTAATCAAATTAATTGAAGGTGTCAAAATTTTCCCTATTTTGGGGACAGATTTCGGATGTTCTGTGGAACACATACCTTGATATGCACGGTTGGTGACAACAAAGTTCAGTATTCTAGTCTTGAACGAATTTATAGTTCCACTCAACATAGAATTACAAAGAGGCCTTATCTCATCTTTGTAATCCTCGGTATGGAAGCAACTGGAGAGAAGTGTAACAACTTCCTCTTGGCTTGCATTAATTATGGACTTCCTTTGAGGTAACTTGTCAGCTTTATTCTTATTGTGCAACTGATGCCTGAAATAAAATATGCCAAGGACTTCAGCTGCAATCATAAACAATCCTATGCACATGAAAAAGATCGTAAATTTCAGTGACCCAGAGGTAGAGGGATTTCCAATCTTCTACTATAACTAAACAACTCTACCAGGCTACCGGATATGACCTGCCATATGATTGGATCTACGTTCAAGTAAAACACATGTCATGCCAAACAGGTACACAGAATTATAAGTCAACTATACACAACTTGAATTGTCTTAAACATAATAACAGATGAGGAATAACTAACGCAGGGGGAAGTGACATATAGTATTCAAAGCAATGTTCTAGAACTGCAAGATTACTCAACAGATTCTTTTTTGGTTGTTGACCCAGTTGCAAAAAGGAAGTGACGTTTTACACTTTCCAAATTCAAGAAGATTCAAGTTGAACTATTAGACTTTTATATCATACATTTGAAAAGGGAAAATTACAACTGTTTAATATTATGAAAATATTTTACAACAAATTTATTCATATCACTTTTTTGGTTGTTGACCCAGTTGCAAAAAGGAAGTGACGTTTTACACTTTCCAAATTCAAGAAGATTCAAGTTGAACTATTAGATTTTTATAACATACATTTGAAAAGGGAAAATTACAACTGTTTAATATTATGAAAATATTTTACAACAAATTTATTCATATCACTTTCATACATCCCAGTAGGTACTCTTGATGATATCATTTGTCAAAGCCAAAACTATTAAATGCACGAATTCTAGCAGTTTGTCGTATGGAAGATGGAAAACAGATACGGGACAGTCTAGAGAAGCATCTTCCAATTGATTTACTTAAGAATAAGCTCTCCTTTTAAATCCATTGCGATTTTTTGATCTTCTTTTCCGAGTTAGAATAAAAAGAAAACAATTTTGCATCTTTGGCACAACCTATATTTTCGTGAAATGGATCAGGGTCACCTTTTTTTGTGACAGAAGGAAGTAGTTAGCAAGTGTATTAAGATTGTGCAACCATAAATTCCCCACGACACCCAAAATAAAGATAAAATAGATTGTCAAACTAAAACCAAAATGTAGAGTTTGCAGATGCTGTCAATGTTATTTCATACCGACGGGATATAGCATCAATTTTTGCAAATTTCTCAAGGATTGATTGGTCGCCCATAGATGCAGTGCCAATCGATGGGCTGCTAGCATTCGGTGCAGCATGCATGTTTGAAACACTGGCTGGGGACCCTACACCGCTCACAAGTGGTTGAGTCTTGGGGACCGAATTTGTTTTTCTTTTTGAAGGGGCAACAGAAGGCTGCTGCATCCGGTGCATAGAATCACTAGGACTGGAAGCCACAGAAGGGTAGCCTACTGCAGCATTGGAACTTGCAGCAAACTTATCTTTCTGTGATCCAATTACAGCAGATGTCACAGCAGAACCAAACTGGCCGCCCATTGAACTGCTTGATATCTCACCAGATTTAGAGGACACTGGAGATTGAACCATTGGTGCAGAAGAGACACGAGAGGCAGCAGCCAACTTTCTTCTCTGAAGCATTTCTTCTTTCTTCATGTCCTTCTCACCTGGAAACCGAGGATTCTGCCACTGTGCCATGTTCTGTAGATTGTTCCTTGCTGCTGCTTGCTGTGACAAATGTTGAGCCTGGGATTGCTGCTGATCCAGCACAGAATTTTCAGGGGCCATAGCCTGCAAGGTTTCTTTGGATCTGTCCATGCCATCCACCTGCTCTTGCTTAGCACCATATCTCATACCCTGCTGATTGAAATAAAAGGAAGCCCCTGAATCTTGCATATTGTTCACCATTGGGGAAGGGTATCTCTGGCCATTCAATGAAGGAGCATACTGCATTCCCTTGACATCTAATTGTTGATGCAGCTGTTGATTCTTCCATTGCATGTCCTGCCCACCAAGGGCAGCTGACTGAGACCTTATCTGCTGCTGGATATCATCAGTGCTAATTGTTGGTTTTACTCTCTTAGGATCTTGCAGTGGAGCTTCTTGCAGTTCCCTCTTCACAGATAGAAGGCCATTGTCATTGTAAGCCATCATGTTCTGAGACGAAATGCTTGAATTGACTCCACTAAAATTGACAGGAGGTCCTGCCCCACGATCATTACTAACAGCAGAATAATTGATGTTTTGCTGGACACCAGATTGGGACAACATTGACATTCTAGCTGCATCTTGTGAACTAGTTGGTCTAAGTGGTTGAGAGCCACCTGACATAGTTTGGGATGGCAATGTTATCAAGGACTTGGTGACCAACAGTGCCACCTGCAATACCCAGCTCATCTGCTTTGGCATTTTCAGACACCCTTTCGATGCATACCTTTTTACCATGAGACATGTAATGGATATGACAACAGCTTCAGGATTTTGCCTCAACCTCCTCTTTTTTCCAATACCAAGGTTCAACTGCAAGAAATGCAAAATATTTAGTTCCAACACAAGTATCGCTTCCATAACAGTGTTTATCTGCTCTGCATGTGTTTGTACCTTATGAGGAACAGGATCCTGACAAAGTCGGTCCAACTTAGGAGTAGGGTCTAAGCAAAGTGCTGGTTGTAGAGCTTTGACAATCCGTGCCTCAGCTTCCTATAGAAACAAGTATAGCATAGAAGCAGATATGGTTCAGACTTCAGAGGAACAGATTATGTTGTTACATTCCGGATCCCTCTATGTAAAGCAGAAGTCTACGTAGGTCCTCAACTCTACATGTATTTTACTTTACCATGTTATTTCCATCGTTATTAGTAAGCCAGTAAAGAACCGGTTTGACTAAAAGATGTAGCTACTTGCATGATAAAGTAGGTGCACAAGCTCTGAAATCAACAATTTTAAATACAGAGATTCAAGTGGAAAAACTAGGGAGTAGAGGAGCAGAATGAACAGATTTTGGAGTGAAAAGGAAACAAAGACGTGTGAATCCAATTTGCCATAAAACAATAGGACACTTTTTACAACAAGAGTACTTACCATGAAATCCCTGTAACTCCAGGAATGGTCAGATAGCAGCGTAATGTCCCTAACAACATTTTCAAAGGTCATTTGCAGCTGCACTTTATTCACAACAGGTAGTCCTAACTCAGCAGACGGTGCAGGCACTTGATTCAATGCATGCTTTCGGTAGTCGCGTATCTAGAAATAAATACCATAAGAAGAACAATGAAGCACTTCAGAACCAATAGAAGCTAAACTGCTAGAGGAGTAATTGATATCTTAACAATAAGATACACAAACAGTCTAACAAAACAAGTATGAGATGAAACATCAGCTTTAAATATTTGTAATTGCTGCATTACTTCTAGTGCACAGTTCACATTTGTCAAGGTCAAACATAAGCACTATGGTGGTTGGGGTGGGGGGTTGCAGATACATAGTAGTTATGTTACACAATTGTTGTTAGTGCCTCAACAAAATATGGTTAGAAATTCGTGGTAGATTGCCATGATCTATTCTAGGATATGTATGTTAAAAATATAGGGTCGTTTTAAAAGATTACTGTTAGAAACATGACCTTCGTGGAAAATTGGCATGATCTGTATATGTATATGCATGTGAAAAGGCCAGCCAACTTCTAGTTTAAAAACATAAAATAGTATATAATTCCCCCCATATAGGGTAGATAGATTAGATACAGAACATGTAGGGGAAACAGAAATCAAGGTAGGGCTGACGAGAATGATTTTCACGTTCAGCAATGCTTAGCATCTTACAGTTCAATTACGTATTTGCGTACATAACATGCCTCAAATCTGATAAAATAACTGACCTCACAAATAACCGATCCATTGTAGTACTTGCTTGGTATCTCGTCAAGAATATCTCCAGGCAGCCTTCCAGCTTCAATGGCCTGCAGGTGATGAGGTAAAACAGTTCATTTAACTGTAAGAGTTACAATCATCCTGACATGGTTTAACTGTTTCTACTAATTTTAGCCAGCTATTAAAGGATGGTTTGCTCCATCCATTCGGGGGACAAACAAAAATAAAGGAAAAAATATGTTTGTGTTGTTCACAGACTCATTTTTGGGAAACATTGACACACAATGCCTGTCATATATGAAAAGAATCAGCTGATCTCCTACTGCAGTTATTGATCTTTTTTTAAAATGGGAAACGATAGGGGACACCCCAAAGGTATATGCAATAATAACAAAAGAGGGTTTATGTACAAACAAAAGAAAGGGGAGGATGTCAGCCCTGAGCCCTCATAGAGGGAAAATCAAACAGCGGCATCTATCCCGAACAAAAAAGAGAGATTTTCGGTGCTTTCCTTTACTTGGTACACATGCAGAGTGAGATTGTGCTTTTCCTTTACTTGGTGCACATGCAGAGTGAGATCTTGCTTAAATAGGTGCTTCCAGTTGACTAGGCCTGGAGTTATATTTTCAAATATTCTACCACTACGTATTTCTCAATTCCCAATTTCCAAGCCCCTATTGAAACTTCCATGAAACAAGGCTGACATAAGGCGCCTCTGCCATGCCATAGTGTCTACTTCTATCAATCTATGATCCATTGTCCAAGCATAGGTTTACATTTTGGTACATGGTTTGTCCTTGTAAAACATCTTAGTTCAAAAGGCTAGGTAAATTATAATCCCAAGTCCTGAACTGCGAAGAAGCATACTATTAAACCAAGCCTTTACACAAAGAAAATTTGCTCTGGAGTTAAATTTATGACAATGTAAAATCGTATTTTCAGATAACACTTCCAAATGTTAATTGTGACATGTATATATATACATGATGACTTAGCTCATCCGGTCTAGGTTTGGCCCATGTGGCTTGTTAGTGTGACCAATCAATCAATAAGCATACATGAACATAGATTTATCTTCTACATTTACATTGATCATTACATGGTTACATCTGGTGTACAGCTCGTACATGTAACTATACAAATATTTCATTATATAACTAGCCAGGAAGGCATCAACTCTTTATACACTATGCCACCAAAAGCCTTTGACCAAACATGAGACTAGAAAATAATTAAGAAACCAACAAGCAAGCAATACGATACTTACAGAGAATAATTTTTCTGACGCCCTATCATAGGGATGCAGTGTTTTTCCATCCTGAACTGAGGGCTGGCAAGGATCCAGCTGAACATAAATGTGTTAGATCAAAGTATATTCATAGCTCAAGATATTTTTCTCTTGAACATCAATATGATGCTTTAGGTTTTGAAATTCATTACAAAAACTTCTAGTTGGAGAACGCACCACTGCTGACTTTGCGATAAGGTAACCTCTATCATAGAGACTGAAAGTGAAAGAAACTTCATGCTCTGCAATACAATGTTGAATGCTTAGCACAAACCGTGGATATACAAATTATATTAGAACAAATATTTTCTCAGGCAATACCTGGCAAGATCGCCCTAGAGCATGCTGGCGAAATCTTGATGCCATTGGCATCATTCGCTCTCTCAACTGTAGCATCCTACATAAAGAGAACAGGTGAGCATTTCATCATAGATAGGGCAATTAATTCTGAAGGAGAGAAGATTGCACATCACAATCGTGCCAACAGAACAAACAACCAAAAAAAAGCAGCCAGGAAAAAAATCAAATAAATAAAAAAACAGCCAGGAAAAAGATCAAATAAACAAAAATCTGACAAAATGAGACCCTACCTAATCCTACAGAACAAAGTTAAGCTAAGTGAACAGCAGGGATCAGAGATTTGAACAGGCTACTCTCTAGTGGAAGTGCAACACTCAGGGTCAGTTGATCTCACACCAACATTAGGGCATGTTGGATCCATAGTATTTTGAGTTTCAGAGAATACTATGGTTTCTCAGAAAGCATAATATTAAAAAACTGCGGGGTGTTACAAGAAATATTGTGGTTTCAGAATTGTAATTTCCCAAATACCTATGTTTTCTTGGAGCTTTCTAAAATCCACTCACGGCCTCTCTTTTTCTCAAACAAGAAACAGAACACCAACTATATGACCCCATCTCTAGTATTCTCGTATGACTATAGTACAAATGGCCTTCTTGCTCCCTCAAATTAAGCACTGTTCCTATAAGCGACTGTGTGAACTTGAGAACAACAAAATACATGGGTACTTATTGAATGAACAATGCTCAAGTCAGGACATCACCCATACCTATGATCTACAAAGTTACCAATATCAGCATGCCATTATTTTTGAACTTGGATTGAGTTGAAGCAGTTATTGGATATGTTACAGTAAAAACAATGGAACTTCTAGTGATAACTATAATGTATAGATGTGCATATCATTAATTATAGCTACCTTTTACAGGAAATACGTATTAAATTCTGCAATTACCAAAAAACACCATAGTTCCTCTCAAAATTGCAAAGAACTGTATCCATAAACCATAGTATATAATAGGCCGTGCATGGAAAATCGTGGTATGTAAATGTTGTAGCAGCAGGATAGGCCCTTAGCTTTCATTCTCGCTTGGCCTAAAAGGGTATCCTCGTCAACCCGCCACCATGCCTCCCATACACAACAACCCACCGCCGGGGTGCCGCCACCCCCAGCAATCCATCTAACCTAGGGGCACCAGAGAACATCCAAAAATAAACATAATCCTAACATCCTGTCGCCGGAGGACACCACCCTCACCAGAATTGCGGTGGAGAGCGAGTGCGCGTTAGAGCATTTCAATAAAGAGTGAATTATTTGGTCTCCACCAGAATGCTATCCGGTAAACTTGAACAAAGAACTCTTAAGAATATATTTTTTATGTTTCCACTAATTACCTTGAGCTCAACCATATGAACACAATCTGCAACCGTAGCGCGCACCAAAATACAATCTTCGAACGCGCAATGGCACCGAAGAGATTAGTCCATTCGAACAAAAACGTAATTGGCCCCGAAATCCTCTACACGGAACCTACAACAAGAGCTCACGAGTAGAAATCACCGGAAAAATCCGACCTTTCCACCGCAATTCTGGCGAGGGTGGAGAGCGAGTGCGCGCACAACCGCGGATCATCCCGACAGCCGAAAATTTCCCACGCGAACCCCGAAATTGCAGGCAAAAACCCGAATTCTCCTCTTCCACACAAAAAGCCCCGGCCTTTGCGCACCCAGATCGCCGGCACCACCGCTCGACCACCCGCGCAACCAAACCCAACCGAGCAAGCAACAGAAATAACGGCTCACCTCGCGTTTGGCCTCCGGCGTTGAACCGTCCTTCTCACCGACGCCCGGCTTCTCCATCTCCGCCGCGGCCGGCAACGCCGGCGCGGCGCGCGCGAGGTCGGTTGCACGCGGACGCCGACCTTGGATAGCTTGAACGAGATCCCCATCTCACGGGGCCGGTGCCCACGTAGAGGAGCTAGGCCTCCCCCAGAAGCCTCCGCCGCCGTCCCCCTAGCCGTCGCCGTCGACGAACTCCTGCGAGCGAGACGAGGGATATAGGGAGAGAGAGAGAGAGAGAGAGAGAGAGAGAGAGAGAGAGAGAGAGAGAGATGTGACGAGGTGAACTCGGTGCATGGAAGAGACACGGTTGTATGGCTTTGGCAGGGAGAGCGCGTGGGGCTGACATGTAGGGCAAGAGCAGTGGCGGCTGCGTCCGTTGGTGTACAAGGCAGAGTGGTGGGCTGGGTGTACAGAGGGGAACGAAATTCGGCTGTGAATCGGCCTCGCCTGTGTGCGTGAAGTCGGCTCATCGGGGTCTGCGAGAAAGCTTCAGCAGAGGCAGAGCGGCTATTGGATGGGTGCCATTAATCTGCCCGCACTTAGCGACGTGTGATCGGAGTTCGACGGTCCGGATGAACTTGGCTGGCATTCTTTCCTTTTGCCAGTGCTTTTGCGAAGTACTCGCGAAAACATGTCGCTTTTGTTGCAGTCAAATATAACAAATTTGGCTATCAATGTCCTTTTGAATATGGGTAACAGCTTCTAAAAATTATATTTATTTCTTTTTGTTCACAGGATCATGTCTTTATATAGACACAGTTCTCAAAATATAACTTTGATCATTTAAAATATATTTCAGCAACTAGTATTGTACATGCTACTCATTTTGTGACCTTATAGATTTACTCGGATGATAATCTAGATTTAATTTAGTCTAAATGGGCCACGCCACAGTGCTCATTTACATGTTATTATTTAGAAATAATAATAATATTGATGGTAGCATAATCTGGTGTGCAATTTCCAACCGGCGGGTCCTCTGATGAATTCACGCTTGTTGATGAATCCAACCGAGGTGAACAAAAACCATCCAACTCCTTCGACTGTTTTGCGCAAATGGGTGATTCTAATGGGAGTGGCATGCTTTGCCACTAATTAGCAGCAAAGCCTTGATCCTGGCATATATGCACAAAGGCTTCATTTTCTGATTAGTGCAGGGGAAGCCTGAGGATGATCTGCAGTTGCATACATGGCAAATCTGAATGTCTAATCTGATATAATCATAAACAAATGGCGGTGAGGATGGGGTCTATGTTGTACTGGCCTATCTGAAATATTTTCTTTTTGAGAAGACTTCACCTGTTGGTGCTTTGGAACTGGACTGAAAATCAAAGATTTATGGAAAAGAAATGCAATTCCTTCCTTGTGACTGTTCATGAAAACTGCAATGCTTGGCTGAGAATCACCAAAACATTGATGAGTTTTAAGTTCATAAACACCAGCACGTAAGGGCTTAACAGCTGATACCACAAGATTATGTCGATGGTTGATACAACACTAATACAACTTGCTGAAGATCAGAAATCAATAACTGGTGAAATGCAATGAGCCAACAAGATTGACATTGGACAGAACACCCTGTACATATTCACAAACATAGAGGAGATTTGCAGTGGAACATAAATTTTCAAATCTAAACTCGATCCGTACACAGAGAAACAAAAGAGAGAAATCTGCCGTGAATAGTACCTATCAAACATTGTTCACAGCAAAATTTGGATTTGATATTTGTCTGTTTTGTTTCTCGGTGTGTAGATTAAATTTAGATTTGAAATTTTTGGCATGGTAAATACATATCGTGTCAATCTTGTGAATTGTTTTTGAAAAATTTCAAACTTGCTAATTAATTATGGTACATTCTTATCCATGAGAGACTAGGAGCAGGGGTTGACCTGCTAGATCAGCCTCTAGTCTCCTCCAATCCTAGAAGTAGATCCTTATTACAGATCAAGGAAGCAACCATGCAGATCTACACAGAAAAACAACCATGCAGATCTACACAGAAAAAGCAGTACACCATAATTCTACAGACTTGAAGCATTACCATGAACTTAATCTACAGGGCTAAGCTTGTCAGCTTCATTTTCACTTCTTCCCCATGCTAGCAGCAGTCTGAAGGCTGCTCCAGTCGATCCCGCCAGCAAAGCGGAGCGTCCTCTTCCGCCAATCTTCTTCGGTCTTCAGTTTTCTGAACAGAACGGATCACAGCAAAGACAAGTTCAGTTCTTGCAGCACTCCGTTGTCAAAGAAAGTAAAACAGACAGAAATGATTAACATGGCTTACCTCTCTTTGTTCACTTTTTCCATGTCTTGCCAGGTCAGTCTCGGGCCTTCATCCAAGCCCTCACACACCAATTCACCGTTCTCATCGGTGTAACAGAGGATGCCCACATTTTGTCTTCATACACCTGAAAAAATGATGTTTCACATTAGCAAAAAAATATAAATGAATAAATAATAGTGGTGCTACATATGCTCGCATAGTTAGTCATAGCTTGGCAAGAACAGGTACCTTGTTAACCACCTTGCTGGTGAAACTGATAGAACTGGAAGGTTTCTTGGATTCAGAACTTGAGCAGCTATCCATGGAAGCTCTGATCTGAGTCTTTGAGCTAATCTTCCTTGAAATTATGATTGCATTAGAAGGGTAGCACCTCAAGGCAGCCATGGCTGGGTTGTCAGACCTCTGGAAACCATAGAACATCTAATCATGCAGTTGCTGTCATGTAAATGGCTATTAATGAGATGGTGGTGGAGACAGTTTTGACCAGGAATGTTAGGTCAATGAAGCTGTGGCAAAGCAGATGATTGGTTAAGATGTTTAGATTAAGTCCAGCTGCTTAGCTATTGAATTGGCAAATAATTGGTGGCAAATTCCCTTTTCTAACTCCTGTAGCATTATTGGATATAAATATTCAGGTCATGACTCATGACAATGACTTCCAACTTGCTTCCCTCCAAGTTTGCCCACCTCAGCTTCTACAGCACATCGAAAGAAACACAACGAGTTTTGTAGTGATAGGATTCTAGAAGAATGGATGGGGTGTGCTATGAGACAAATTTGTACTGGTTTGAAAGGTTTTGCAGTGTTAAACTGTAAACAAGTTTGGTAATAGTCAAGTGGAGAAGGAAAAATTCAAGAGTTTCAGATAGATATCATGTACTTGTCAGTTACAAAGCTCATGTTTTGGTCACGAATTCTAAGTCGTGCTACACAGGAAAAAAAGCTGGTGACTTTTAATCGCGAAATTTTTCCATAAAAGCTTCATGGAACGTCTTCAAGCGGTAGATGATCAGTTGTATTTTCTCCTCTTTTTGCAGGATTGTGCATCTGAAATGAATTGTACCAGGTACCTTCAGAGTATTAACATAGAAAATAACACAATACTAGAATGCCGACAAGAAAAGAAAAAGAATTCTCTCTGCAAGGACATGCACTCAACCTCCATAGACTAGATAATCTTTTGAACAACTATACAAATCAAGTCTCACAGTCCTACTTTACTCTGCAATAAAATAAGTTCCTAATTTTGTTTCTTATTTAGTCACAGCTGTTATAAAATGTTCCAAACACAAGTAGATAAACGTAAGTGCATCGTACTCACTTGTCCAAACACAGAACTAGGCACGACAACGATCCCAGCGCTTTCAAGAAGCAGCGGGCGCAGAAATGTAGAATACATCTGGCGTGGCGTTCATTTGCCTCACCACCTGCAATAGCCTTCGTAGGCAGTCGAACAGATGGGAATACAAACACTGCCCCTTCAGCCTTGCTGCAAGTCACGCCTTCCAGGCTGTTGAATGTTTGCACCATGGCCTACACCCGGTGCAACAATGTGATATTCAGAGTTAACGACGCTGCACTTTTTATCACTGTACTATAGAATCAGCAATGAAGTCACAGAACTGAATGTTACAAAGGGAACCTCTGCACGGTGAGATAAAGATGATAGAATGCCATCTCTTTCTTCCCGATAAGAGGCGTATGACTCATCTCCAACCTGACAAAAAGGAGGCCTATTAAACTGTATATATAAAAGTAGTGATGCAAGAAGGCACATTCACTGACCTTTGGTGGGTTCATGACTAGGCTCATGAGGATCTGGCCGGAGATGTTGGAGCATGAGCTAAGGGATGCCACTTTGTACACTTGTTTCCGAACTTCAGAATTGAAGCCAGTGACCTCGATGTAACCGCCCCCCCTTCTCCCACATACTCCCTTATGGAGAAATGAGGCTTTTAAAGAAATGACGCGACATTGATAAAGAAACTGTGGTGTTGGAACATGCTTCATCCTCTAACAGTTCAGATTACTTGGAAGTTGGAACAAATGATTTATACACGAGATTTGATTGGATATAATACAAGAGATTATGCCAGCCATTCCTTATTAATCAAGGACAGAAGGCTGTAGTGCCTGGAAAGTGGAATAAAAGCCAACATACACAGAGTGCATCGCATGCTAGATGGAGTTAAGTCCTCTGTTCATATAAGTAATGGGTTCAAATTAAAGTACACCGTTCATTACATTCACATAGTTGCATTCATGTAATCAATATGCAAATGTGCTTTGGCAAGTGCTTCATTATGTTTGCATTTTACTCGATGAGTTTCAAGATTCAATGTTAAAATAAACCTTACTCATAAGTTCAAGTAACTCATAGCTCTCTCCCTGTCCCTCTCCTTTTTTTGGAGGAACTACAAAGAGAGTTGCATATAACGTGAGAAGGAACATGCATGAAAGGAAGTAACCAATGTCATACACCATTAGAAACCGAATGGGACGATATTAAAGATATATCTCCTTCGCCATAACCCATGGACCGTGCTATCTTCTTGAAAGAGTTAAATTTCTTTTCATCCGTCCGTGTAAATGTTTTCCTGGTAAACCTACCAGATAAGGTTAGGGAAGGATACACTGGGTTCTACTTACGAAGTTCAAGCAAATTTAAATTAGTTATGATTAAGATGCAACAACCTCGCCTCATCTGCTAACAGAACAAGGTCTTCATTCTTGCAGAACTCCACTATTTCGCGCTGGTTTCCCCCCACAAAAACCTATACAGAATTCAATCACATGTGGACTGATAAATCTTTATAAAAATAACATGAGTCAGTGATCAGTGAACACACATGTCCAATAGGGTTGCCTGGATTTACACCACAAGTGCCCTCACAGAAATGCCCTTTGATCGGGCACCATCCAGATGCTTCTTAAGGTCTGAAACACTCACTCCACAACCCCCAGATTCGTCAAGGTAATATGGTACCTGAGAAAGCATAACTTATTGCTTACATCAGATCGGCGCAACACATAAATTAATTGATGTGGATTTATTTATATCTAGTGAATGTGGTACATACAAGAGTTGCACCACGCAGAACCATGGAATTTGTGTATAGGAAGTGTGATGGAATTGGGCAAAGGATGCCATCTTTTTCGTCCCGTATCAATAGGTGCATCACCATATGAACCTATTGGAAATCGAACAACACAATGATCTCTATTGTCAAGAATCACATCAAAAGACAAGGCAAGGAAGATATCAATAATTTTCATCTTGGGTATTTAGGCCCCGTTCGGATGTCCTCCGGCGCCGTGCTCCGCAGACTCCGCGCGAAGAGCCGGGCCGAACGACATAAATCCAGGGAGCCAGCTCGGAGAAGCTCCAACGGGCCGCTGTGCAATTTGGAGGAGTTAGAGAAGCTGGCAATTCGCAGCGCCAAGCTCCTCAAAAATGCAGAGTTGGCGCTTTTTACATCCCACTGCCACCGATAAGTGAAACTGGCCGGTTTGTTTCTTCGCGAAATTACGCACGCCTGCCACTGGAAAAATCCGGAGAAGCCGGCCTCACCCCACACCACCCGCCCGCTCGTCACAGCCACCCACCGGAGCCCCGACCCTCTCCCTCCTCTCCGTCCTCTCGGTCGCCACTCCATCGAGCCGAGCCGCGACCCCGACGCCTCCCTCTCCTCTCGGGCGCGAGCACACGGACGCCCAGCTGCCACCCCGCCGCATTTCCGTCCGTCCACACCGCCGACCAGCCAGAGCCCCGCCGAAGCCCCACTGGAGCAACGCCGCCACCCCGCCTCCTCTCCCTCCTCTCGGCCGCCACCCCGCCAAGCCAAGCAGCGACCCCGCCGCCTCCACTCCTCTCGGGCGCGAGCACGCCGACGCCCATCCGCCACCCCACCGCATTTCTCTCCTCCCGAGGCGACCTGCCGACGTCCAGCCGTCACCTCGTCGCCTTCCTCTCCTCTCTATCCTCTCGCCGGTCGCCTCCCTCCTCTCGCCGGTCACCTCCCTCTCCTCTCGCCTCCCTCTGCTTTCACTGTTTTGGGGAGGAGCTGGACCTAGCGTCCCGAACGGGTGGAGCTCCTCCACTGAAGCTGGCGCGCGGCGCCGAGCGCTGGAGCTGAGGATTTGGTGAAGCCGGAGAACATCCGAACGGGCCCTTAGTGAGATACTCCTGTTATCATGACATATTGGGTGCTTGTGTCATTCGTATATTGATGCTAAGGACTAAAGTGCAAAAGGAAAAAAACTAATCAGATCAAAGAACCAAGTTTGGTGAGCCAAATCAAGTTTTTCCACACTACCACCACCATATTTTTCCTATCTCCACAGAGTATCACTGCCCATTTGATGCTTTTTGACTGGTTCATTTTTCTTCCAAACCGGAAATTTCCCAAAGCTGTTTCACAGCATATGAGATATAGTAGTCTCAGGATTTCCAACAGTTAGCAGAGGAATAAAAATATCTCGAATTATCATTCATTGTGTTTCAAATTATCATTCATCGTGTTATACGTAAGAACATGGATTGAGGAAACGCTCCGTGTATGCTGGATTGACAGTACCGGTGGAGCCGCTCCATCTGTCAGAAAAATATCATTTGCATAACACGGGAGCAGCAATTGCATCGTGCAATCCTTTTTTTAGGAAAAAACTGTAGGAGAGGCTCTGTCGGCAGTACGG
>JAGXJF010002026.1:0-33221 GCA_019208055.1 Stipa capillata | reverse complement strand
AAATCACTGACGGGCACGATGGGGCAGGTACGCTGATTATGCAAAACGCTGAAGGGCCATCTGGAACCCGTCAGTAAACGTGGGACACGGGGCGATACCTAACTTCTACTGACGGGGGCGTTATCTAACCGTCAGTAAAAGTGGACCGTGGGCATTAACGCTGACAGCAACCTTCACAACGGGCACCCTAAAAGCACCCGTCAGTAGATCTGTTTCTTCAATGATGGGTGGACATTACTGCCCGTCAGTGAAGGTCAGCTCCGGGGGCATATTTATCAACCGATTCACTGCCGGTAGGTAATAGGGCCCGTAGTGTATCTAAGCGTCTTCAGTACAGGTGATTATTTGCTTGTCAGTGGGAAGACCGCTTCGTCGTTGGCCTTCGTGGGCAAGATTTATCCACTGACGGTGTTTGTTGTGCGCACGTTAGGAAAGGTCTGCGGTCTATAAAAACAGAGGCGCCGCCAGCTGGCCAGTGATCGAGCGCTGCGCACCTAACCGGCCGCTGCGGCGCCTCTTGCTGTGAATACTGTGCGGCAGCCTTGCCCCTCCTCAACCCCTAATCCGTCCCACGCCACCCTACATCCTCCTCCATCCTCCATATGGATTGAACCCTAGATCTAGCGAGATCTCTCCAACTTTCCCTACCTAATCTCCACCTCTCCCTTTCCTCTACCCCTCCTCATCATCCTCCCTCCTCCATGTGGATTTAACCCTAGATCTAGCTAGACTCTCTCAATTCTCTCCCTTACTCCTCTCCACCCTTCTTTCCCCTCCCCTACCTCCTAACTCTCCCCTAGATATATAATATAGATTCTAGATCTATCTTTTAACCCTCTCTCCTCCCCTCCTCTCATTCCTCCTCCCTTCCTCTCTTCCTTACCCTATTCTGAAAGCTCTCGAATCCGCTCCTTGATGCCGGCGCTAGTGAGCTCTCTTGGACGGTGTATGTACATGGAAGAAAGAATAACTTTGTGTTCATTTGTAATTTGGAATTATAATAATTAGTTGTTGGTGTGTTGTAGGGATCGGATGGATCAAAAGTTGATGTACGGCGAAGGGACAACACAGAGTTTCCGATACTTTGAATGAGTTCTAGATGTGGCCGAGGAAGATAGGGAGAAAAGAAAAAGGGTGCGAAAAGATGTGTGGTCCGTGTTGGGGATGCCAGCCATGAAATGTTCAGGAGAGAGGCATGTTGCAGCTACACTTGTGACTCGAGGTTATGGAAAGGTATACAAGTTGGACAAGTCCGTTATGAGGAGGCGAAAATTTTAGCTAGTCTGAAGGTTAGAAGAAGGAGGAGTACACGAAGACGCAGAAGAAGAGAAGACCATATTTAGGAAATGTAGGGAGACTTGACGGGAGGGTGAGAGGCTGGGGATAGCAATTTGGCTGAATGTTGAGGGACAGTCACATGGGGAACGTTTAGGTCGGAAGACCCCGAGGATGAAAGAGAGGTCGCAAGTTTGCGAACTGATGGAGACTCGGACAAAACCACTATATCCTACCTGTGATCCTGAGCACACGCGTTATGTCAAGTCACGCTAGAACTTCTAAGGATCAAGTCAGCCCACAACTGTCCCGACGCAAGCTTCGATGAGCCACTCGGCTTACCTTGCGACGGTTTTTTCCAAAGGAGAACATGTTGCCGACGAGCCACCGAGGAAGCCAAGAAGTGGTCTGCCCCCTTGGATGGATGTAGAGAGACTCCACGCTTGTCGGAACGACTGCATTATTTATCGCAAGGAGTATACAGAGCTGCAAAATGTCCGAGCAGGTGATAAACACATCTTGATATAAGCGAGGCAGAAAACCAAGACCGATGACGAGGAAGAAGTGATGAGTGGTGCCTCCTGCAAAGGTTGTATGGTTACCTTACAATCCTCCCCCGTATGAAGGTATTATTCGGTAAACAAGAAGTAGGAAGCTGTGATGCGGTTGGCACGAAGAGGGGTGAGAAAGGAAGGGGTGTTGAGGACACCCAGCTGATGCTTGTCTGTGGAGGGCAATCGACGCGGAATACCCAGATTCGGTAGTGATCCGAGGAAAATTAGGTTTGGGCATCGAGTACGGGATGAATAAATCTCATTGGGCAACATGAGCAGCAGACACAGCACATGGCCCGTGGTTTCTTTGGATCTACAACACCTCCCTCCATGGTTGTGCATTGTGAATCGGAAGTACATGACCTCTCTATTCTCATTCAAGGCCAAAACAACCTGGAAGGTTCTTAAGGTATCAACAGCTACTGAAAGATGAACTAAACTACGCTGTGGAAAGAAGGGCTTAGGTCTGGGACGCGGACAGAGAAGAGTATTCACCCTGAAAGGCCTGTGTTCACAACGGTACAAGATTATCGGCATGACGGGAACAACGAGGTCAGTGCACCAAAGGATACGAAGCTTGTGTTAGGTGCATGAGGGAAAAACCACAGTGTTTTTCTTAGAGGCTCTAGAAAAATCGTGTCATGGGGGACACGAAGGTGGCTGCCTATGAACGACCCATGGAGAGAGGACACAAAAGGGTTCGACGGAACAAACGAAAACTGTCCAAAGCCTCGCAGAAGATCCGGACAAGAAATTCTAGAAGCTCTTGAATGAAATGAAGGAAGTTGAAGCCAGGAAGGAAAAGGAAAAAGAAACAACCTCCGGTAAAAAAGGCGTCTGGAAAAGAAAATTTGTTTCTGGGAACTGCCTTACGGCGTCACCTAGACACACGTCAAGCATGATGTAAATGCATGTCGAGAAAAAATATCTGCGACAGCTTGCTTGCGTCTCCTTGCTCAACATTCGGAGAAGCCAAAAGATGGGCCGAAAGCACGAGCAGACACTGCACAAACATGAATATAAGGGGACCTGGAAGCTGTGGGCAACCAGAGAAACGACAAGACGGGAAAGAATGGTCTATCAGAGTCAAGACACAGCGGTCATGTGTCCTAACTACAATCTGAGTAGAGAAGAGCTCCATAGGCCTGTGCGAAATGCCTCCATGGTGTCAAAGTTTCTTAGGGTACTCCGCAAAAACATCTGAAAACTTGTTGACATGAAGGATCACCGACGATGGCATGAAGTCTCATGACTGCTACTGATGATCACACAGATTCTTGACTGTCGCAATTAGAGGTAATCATGGAGCCAGGTGGTCGGCCCCCCCCCAAGACGATCACAGGATCTTTGCAACTTCTTCAACACTATCTGTCAAGAAGTCAATCACGGTGCACCGTGCCTGAAACTGAAGGCCGATATCACTGTCATACTATGCGAACTTGAGATGTATTTCCTCCAGCATTATTCGATGTCATGGTTACATCTCATGATCCATATCGGCCCGGAGATAATGGACCGAGGTCCCTGTATTTGCACAACATATACACGTTGAAAGGTACAACGGGGTATCAAGCGCTACGTTTGGAACTAGAGCGCATTCAGAACGGTAGCATCATCCAGACTATGCTACGGTAATAGAGGCGTCGAGTTATGCACGGGGATAAATGCGTGGACCAAAAAACAAAAAAAACACAAACAAAAACCTATAGGAGTCCCAGTTTCGCGGCACAAAGGAAGGCGCGACGTAAGGTGCGATCGGGCATAAAAGTTTACACGTGTATCGATCGAAAAGATCAAAATGACTACAACAGAGCACATTTAATGGTATTGCACCACTTGGCTATTGGTACGACTTAATCAGATCCACATGAAAAAAGTTGCGCGAAGCGAATCCGAAAAAAGCCCCACAGTTGCGCCACGAAAGAGCATAACGCCAAAGTTTCTCCGGGGGCTAAAGGACTACTGGTTTGAAAGGGAGCGTTTCAATGGAGAAGAAGAAAAACCGTCCGAATGTGTCACAAGAACCCGATAGCAAGTCGTGACGTGGCAATCATATGATATCAAAGGAACAAATTCTTGACACGAGGCTCAAGACCGGCGCCAGTTAGTACGTTACCAGAACTGCGGGTAACGCAGGAGTCTAGACTCAGGGTCATCATTGGCAAGAAGTGTAGGTACTACGTCGTGATCGAATAGATATGGGAACTTGACTACACCGTGACTAAGATCCCCAGTTTCGAGTCAGATGGCGCGAAAAAGACGTCAGAAAAAGATATGAACCACCAGTAACCATGGGGATACCTACACCGATCACTATGGAGCTCATGACAAGTCAAATCAATTAGTCCCAAAGATGAGCCATGGGTTATTAGCCAACAACTTGCCCACGTCTTCTACCATAAAGACCCCCAAAATAATAAGAAGCGCTTGGTGTCGTGAGGAAAGGGAAAAGGAAGTATTGTACGGAGTTGATTGGTATAGTGACGAAGAGGACTATGACCAATTCGATGATCCGGACACAGAGAAGAGATGTTGATGAGCGAACGCGCAGAGGCACAAAGTGTTCTCAGGAAGCGTCTAGCCCCTAACATAAGACGCAGTCATGCGAAGGCTGACGTCTACCAACAAGAAGATTAGAAGTACTATGAGAAGCGTGGCGAAGACGACGGAAATTAGGTTTCCGATCAATTTAGAAGGAATCTCAAATATGTAATAAATCATTGTTTACTGAATTGATTGCGTTGATATATATGTTCGGGGACTGGGTTGTCGCAGCATGTATATCTCCTCGGCCCTTCTGCGCTTAAAAGGGCTCCAGGAGAAGGGGCGCCGGGTGGCGGTGACATACGTGACCCGAGTGAGAAACACACAGCAAGCTGGCCGTTGTTTGCTTGATGACTTGATGTGGCTGTACGAGGACGTACCTCACAGCTCATCACCTAAGGCTGTAGCGCCAGGTGCGGCATCATAGCTATCCCTGTCTCTCTGCTGCTCCCAATTTAATATGAGCAAATTATTTCAGCATCACGAGTAGTAGCCCTTTGCTGAGAAATGCAGTCTGCAAACTCCAAAATCAGCCCATACCGCAAAACCTAAAATCAGCCGCCCCGTACAACTGGAAATCAGGCAAACCAAAAAAATTACTAAAAGAACTACACTGACGGCAATTACACACAGCACGTCAGTGGAAGATCTATCACTGACGGGCATCCCTGTGAAAGCCTGTCAGTGGAAGTTCTAAAGCTCCCCCTTGATCATAAACTTTCACTGACGGGCACCATTTACTCGCCCATCAGTGGAAGTTCTTCACCTTTGGATATCTAGTCCACTGACGGGCACTGTTTACACGCCCGTCAGTGGAAGTACTTCCACTGACGGGCCGTTCATAGATGCCCGTCAGTGAAGTTTTAACCGGTACTATAAGGATGGGAGTTCGCAAAATTTTTCATTCATCGCGTTTTCTAATTTGAACCAGCCGCGAGCCCTAACTTCCGCCGCCAGGTTGCCGCGCCGTCTCGAGCCCCCGCGCCGAGCCCCCGCGCCGCCAGGCGCCGCCCCAAGTCCTCGCGCGGCCGCCCCGAGCCCCCGCGCCACCGGATGCCGTCCCGAGCTCCCGCTCCGCCGGACGCCGCCCCGAGTCCGCGCGCCGCCCGCCCCGAGCGCCCGCTCCGAGTCCCCGTGCCGCCGCCCCGACTCCCCGCGCCGCCCCGAGCCGCTCCGAGTCCCCCGCGCCGCCGCCCCGACTCCTCGCGCCGTCGGCGTCGTCCAAGCCCGAAGAAGAGAATCGCCACCGCCGTGGTCCTCTCTCTCCCTCTCCCTCTCTCTCTCTTCGCGCTCAAAGGACCCAGCCATGGTTCAAGCATGGATGTTCTTTGTAGAACGACCAACTCATCGGATATGATTTATGAAGCGACTATGCATGTTCTGTTCTTGCAGTTGAATTGATGGTCATGTGTTCAATGCCAAGCACTACAACACCATGTTATGTTGATATGCGTATCCAAATCTCATCCCCATCAGTTGTCAATTAACCAAGTTACAGTCACTACTAAGCCAGTAACTAAGGGCCATTTTTGACACGTCAAAATTAATCACAGGAATCATGAAACAGTGCTGGAATTTTGAGGATTTATGGAATCTTGTTTCTTTCAGTATCATCGCACCAATGTCGATCAAACCCATTGGGCAGACTCTATTTATTTGCACATTTCTTAATTGAAAGCCAAGATCAACATGATCAACCAGCAGTATATGGACTAAAAAGAGTATCAGATAATAAGGCAAGTCACTCGATAGACATGAACATCACACAATACAGGATCGAAGGACTACATATGAATTATAGGAGTATTTTAACTATGCAAATTAAATTTTTGACAAACAGTTAATCCAATAATATACTGGTTCTATGACACATAATTGATATTATTGGATTTTTTTTCAAAACACTTTCTTATGGTTGTAATTGATAAGTGGTAATACTTTATCTAGTATGACCTAAATATCTAGTAATTAGGATGGCTGTAGCTGAGCGTTCTTACTAATATGGATCTGTCTTGATAATTCTGAAAACATAATATGATATATATATCGGTATGCGTGCAGGATTAGCAAGGCTCAAGGAGGATATCAGAAGCACTGAAGAAGTATTTGAGCTAGGCGCATCTTATTTGAGCTAGTCATTGGATAAAAGTTTAGAGGTATCTGTTGCCCTTTAGTTGTTGTTATGTTACATGGGTTATTGTGATGTCCGGACTTCAGATTTAATCTTATGTAGATGCTTTTGCTGCACGACAGCAAATTGTAAATTCCTACTATTCCCTGCCACTGAATTGCCTTTTCCATATGTACTGATGATTAGCTATTGATTGGACATGAATCTGATATATAGTTGATTCTGTTAAATTCCACACTCCCACTATTGATAGTGCTGATCCCGTAGAATATTGATCCTACTGCATAAATGCTAATATATAGTTGTTTTGTATTTTCATTTTTTAAGTTTCTTAATCAAAAATGGACTCGTCGCCAACCCGGGAACTAGCCCGCGTAGATGATGGCAGGGCGGCGCCCCTAGATGTGGCGGCCCCGATTGACGCCCCGCCCCGAACCGATCAAACAGCCCCTGAGCCGAGTAGTGAACATGTTGTCGAGCCGGCCAGCGTACCTTCAGCACCATCACCTCCCTCGGCGCGAGATGAAGAGAGTGCGTCTGGCTCGTCTGATGATTCTTGGTCTAATGAGTCCGGATCGGAAGAAGAGGCAGCGCCCGAGCAAGCACCATCGAAGCCGAAGAGACGGTACAACCCTAGAGAAGGGAACTAGCTGATGAACGAGACATTCATGGTCACTCGAGTCAGTGCAAGTCCCGAGAAGGCTGCGAGGTCGTTCAGCAACACTTGTGGGTGTGTTGTCCACGAGCATGTCAGGATCACATGCCAGGACTTCAAGAAAATGACCGACGCTCAGAAGAAGGTCCTGTTCGACAAGCTCTGGGATAAGTACGTTGTCCCAGAGGCTGACAAGGAAAGAGTGCAGCGGAAAGCCGACAGCATCATGTGTGCTGCGCTAAGGACATGGCGATATGAGGCAACGAAGCTGCTAGATGCCGATTTCGAAACTGCTGTTAAAACTAAATGGCTGAAAATAGAACTCGAACACTGGGAGGAGTTCGTTGCCGACAAGAAGAGTGACTCATTCAAGGAGAAGAGCCACTGGGGGAAGGAGCTGCGCGCGAAGAACAAATTCCCCCACCACCTTGGCAGCCAAGGTGTCCTAGGGAAGAGACCGATCTGGGCCAAAGAGGACGCTGCACTGATAGCGGCTAGCAAACCAGTTCCCTTCGCCGATATCGAGCAGGTACGCGCCTAGATTTGGATGAGGGCGCACACAGTTTCTGACCCAGCTACTGGGTCACCAATTATCATGGACCCCGAGCTTCAGGCGGTCTCCGAACATTTGGTATGATCTAAACCCAGTCTCTTCTTGAAATATACTATTGTGCTTGCATTACGCTAACGGAGAGGTGGGAAGACCATCTCTCGAAGGCTCTCGGAACGAGGGAGAAGACAGGGCGTGTCCGAGGGATCGGGAGCGGGGCTATCTGGGACGAAGTATTTCTGTAAGATCACGAGGCTGCCCGCCAAAGGAGGAGAGGAAGGCAAGCATCTCTTATGCAAGAGATGATAAGGGCAGCCCAGGAGGCTGGCAAGCTGGCGGCGCAAGAATTTTTAAACGTCCAGAGGCTATGACGCCGCCCGCGATGCATCTCGTCCACCTATGCATCCTCATGGACATCAAGGCTCCTATCCCGCTGGATGGAGTAGCTGCGCCTCAGCCTCCGATGTCGCCCCCGAGTCGCCAAGTCCCGTCGAAGACATCGCTGTAAGCTTCCTCGCCACCTTTATTAAGCAGGGCTCTAATTCACTTGCATAGTGCGGATAACAATGGGTACCTTTATTATGCAGGGGCCTACGAAATGCCACCTCACTATCCCTTTGCCCGGCGTGAAGAAGACGGTGGCACATGGCGTACTATTCCCAACAGTAGGGGGCGCGACATGCCACAACGTCCCTGTACCTTCCCACATGGCGAGGGTGCAGGTGGACCACGTCGTCGCCGAGTTTAGTGACGTCACAGTCCCTGTCGCCCCTGAACAGGATGTCACGAAGCTAGGAGACTGCAAGGGGTACTATATCCTGTGGCCGAAGAGCCAGATAACTATCCCCAGGGTGTCATCTCCTAGTATGTCAGCCATCCCCTCTCCGTCAGCCGGAGCCGGCCCGTCTCCGCTTGGCCTGTGCAGTACGTCGGTTTCGTTCGATGATCGGGACGACGATCCTGCCGGGCATCAAGACACGACGATCCTTCTGTCCCAGGAGGAGGAGCAACCCGAGACGGACCCGCCGCCCCGTGAAAACCGCTCCAAGCATCACCATGACCCGAAGGTAGCAGGAAAGACGGTCTTATCTCCAAGCACGCTCAATGCCGCAGTGGGCAAAGCATTGACGGGAGGCAAGAGGGCCTCCTCTCCGGAGCCAGAGAGGAAAAGAAAAAGACCACACAGACGGGGCGGCACCGCTACGAAGGAGGCAAGCAAGGACAACAAGAAAAGGCCTTATCCTTCCAGACATCTACCGAAACCATCATGAAGCATCGATGATTAGTGTACGACGCAGGTGAGCCCTTGCTCCCAGATGATGAGGTGCAGAGGTTGCCCGCCAGATGAAACTGCTCCATGACACGATCATGATGAGGTCACGGAATCGGGACGATTATGTGCAACACTTTAAGGTCGAGGTGCCAAAAGATTTCGGTTTCTTCCTGGACAGACATCATGACACATTCGACATCAATTTTGAAGATATCTTCAATTTGTTCAACCTCTTTCGGCTCGACACCATGCTCATCAGGCTGTGGGCGCTTTACCAAGCCCAAGAGTCTAGGCGTCGGCCCAACTGCGCTTTTGGAATAATGGATCCGGTCCTCATGAATGAGTACTATATACGAGAAGCGAAGCCGGTCCTAATAAACTTCATCACCGAGTCATTGCTATACCATAAGGACAAGAACCACGTGCTCATACCCTACAACCCCCGTCAGTTACTTACTACCGTCCCTAGTTTACTTTTCTTAAGCACGTATCCCCGTCTGTTTATATTGGTTCCTTACCTTCTACGCAGCGACCACTGGATCCTCATTGTCATCCACAAGCCTTCCAGAATGATATACTATTTTGATTCTCAAAGAAGTGCCAAGCGGGACTACTTCAAAATTAAGGAAGTTCTGGAAGCCGCCTTTTGGGAATACAACTTGCGAGGGGGAGGAGCAGAAAGCAAGAGCAAGAAGTTGATCCACAAATTCAACTTCCCTTGTAGGCAACAGTCGAAAAATAGCGTGACATGTGGATACTACGTCTGCACTCACATAGACGCGTTCGTCATATCCCACAACCCGTAATGGAGCCAGGATCAATTCAATAACTTCATACACGACCTGGCCGACGATAAGTACGACTGGAGGAAGGACTTTGCCCGCATCCAGAAGACCTTCGCGTACGTCATCAACAACGAAGTCATCCGACCAAGCGGAGATTTCTACGCGGGAGTCCAATTACCCCCTTCCCGCCGCCCTGCAAGTACTAGCGAAGCGTCGTAGACGTAGATTAGTACGGCTAGTGAGAATAAACATTGTTAAATTCATTTCTTTGTCATTTTATTTCGGTGTAAACTTGCTTTTATATGTGTATTTACTATTTGTGATATTAATAGGTATATGTGCTTAATTTATGTCATATTAATTGCTATATATGCTATTAAGATATGCTATATATGCTATTAGTTGCTATATATGCTATATATGAAAACAAAAGTCAAAAAATACTTCCACTGACGGGCAGAAGAAATGTACCCGTCAGTGGAAATGCTCACCACTGACGGGCACATATTCCACGCCCGTCAGTGAAGATCTAGCTCAGATGCCACCGCTGCTGCCCTGGAGGTCTTTCCACTGACGGTCCTTTTTCGCCCATCAGTGAAAGACTATATCTGCTGACGGGCCCCTGCGCACTGACAGGACGTTACTGACGGGCCTTGAACCCGTGAGTGATTACCGTTTTGGGCCCGTCAGTAATAGTCTTTTTTGAGGTAGTGCCGACTCGAGCCGGAAGCTCAGGGGCAACCGCCCCCAGAAGCGGAAAGGTGGCGGTGGAAAACAGAGTCGATGGAGCCGACTTGGTCGCGGCTGCAGAGCACGGCAGCCCGCGCGGCGACGCTGGCCGGAAGAAAGATCGCCCTTGGCAGTCGCGCAAGGCACCAAGGCTGTCCTTCGAGGAAATCCTCGACAAGCCCTACTCCTTCCATAGCACCCCCGACTACCAGGCAGGTCACTTGACTAGGGAATGCAGCTTCTTAAAGCGCCTCCGGGAAGAGAAGCAACCCATTTCTGACACCGACAATGCGGATGGCCCTCCTGCGGGTAGCGGCGCTCCGCAATATCCCCCGCAGAAGGGCGTCCTCATGATCTTCCAGGGATCCGATTCCAAAAGGAATCGGAAGCTGCGGTACCGCGAAGTGAACACGACCGTGCCTGCAGTTCCCCAGTGGCTGGACTGGTCCAAAGTGCCAGTCAATTTCGACCGGCTCGACCACCCGGACCGCGTCCCGCATCTGGGCAAGCACCCTCTGGTGGTGGATCCGCAGGTTGGCGGTTTCAAGCTTCGCAAAGTCCTTATGGATGGCGGCAGTAGCATCAACATCATCTTCATGGACACCTTGAAGAAAATTTAAATCTCGGAGTCCCAACTCCGTCCCAGTAGCACTACCTATCACGGGATAGTGCCAGGGAAGTGTGCTAAACCACTGGGCCAAGTCTCCCTAGAGGTTGTGTTCGGCGAGCCGAACAACTTCCGGGTCCAAACCCTGACCTTTGAAGTTGTCAACTTCAAGAGCGCCTACCACGCCATCTTCGGCTGCCCGGCTTACGCCAAATTCATGGCTAGGCCGTGCTACGTCTACCTCAAGCTGAAGATGCCAGGTCCCAAGGGGGTCATCACCGTCATTGGCGACTTCAAGCATTCCAACGAATGCGACATCACCAGTGCAGACATAGCCAAGTCCCTGATCGTGGCTGAGGAGCTGTAAGGCATCAAGAGGACTGTCGACCTCGAGCAGGCTCCACCAAGCAAGAAGGTGGTAACCGAGTCTGCTTTCCAGTCAGCCAAGGACACTAAGAGTGTCCAGGTCCACCCTAATGACCTGTCCAAGATGGTCCAAATCGGGTCCAACCTCGAGGCCAAATAGGAAGGCGCGCTCGTCGACTTCCTTCGTGAGAATTGGAACATCTTCGCATGGAAGCCAGCTGACATGCCCGGAGTTCCAAGGAAGTTCACCAAGCACTCCCTCAACATCGCCAAAGATGCGAAGCCGGTCAAGCAGTCCCTCCGCCGCTTCGCCGAGGACAGGCGCAAAGCCATCGGAGAAGAGATAGCCTGACTCCTTGCGGCCGGGTTCATCAAAGAGGTTCTTCACCCGGACTGGTTAGCAAATCCAGTCCTGGTTCTTAAGAAGAACAAGACTTGGCGAATGTGTGTAGATTACATCTCGCTGAACAAGGCTTGCCCCAAGGACCCGTTTGCACTATCTCGTATTGATCAGGTAGTCGACTCCACGGCCGGGTGTGAGCATTTGTGTTTTCTGGATGCCTATTCAGGCTACCACCAGATAAAAATGAAAGAGTCGGATCAAATAAAAACTTCTTTCATTACCCCGTTTGGGGCTTCTTGTTATATCACGATGCCTTTTGGTTTGAAAAACGCTGGCACTACATATCAGCGATGTATGCAGAAATGTTTGCATGACCAGATTGGCAGGAACGTCCAAACTTATGTAGACGACATCGTGGTGAAGACAAAGAAAGATGCTGATCTCCTAACTGACTTGGCTGAAACCTTCGCCAATCTTAGGCGGTTCGACATGAAGCTTAACCCGGAGAAGTGCGTCTTCGGAGTCCCCTCTGGGAAGCTACTCGGGTTCATCATTTCCGAGCGGGGTATCGAGGCAAACCCGGAGAAGATTGAGGCCATCCTCAAGATGGCAGACCGAAGGATCTGAAGGCTATCTAGAGGCTGAACGGGTGCGTGGCTGCACTCAGTTAGTTCATTTCCCGACTCGGTGAAAAGGCCTTGCCTTTCTACCGACTCCTCAAGAAATCCGACTCCTTCGAGTGGACCGACGAAGCTCAAAAAGCCTTCGACGACCTCAAGCGGCTGTTGTCCACGCCTCCAGTTCTCGCTGCACCGATGGGAGGGGAGTCCATGCCGCTCTACATTTCAGCCACCAATCAGGTGGTCAACGTCGTTCTGGTGGTAGAACTCGCAAAAGAAGGCCGAGTGCAGAAAGTGCAATGACCCATCTATTATGTCAGCGAGGTCCTCTCCGAGTCGAAGCAGCGCTACCTGCACTACCAGAAGCTCGTCTATGGCGTGTTCATGGCAGTGCGAAAGTTGGTTCACTACTTCCAAGCCCACTCGGTTACTGTGGTCAGCCACGCTCCCTTGTCAGACATCATTGGCAACAGGGATGCCACGGGCCGAGTCGCTAAGTGGGCAATTGAGCTCATGACTCATGACATCAACTACGAGCCTCGCAAGGCTATAAAATCCCAAGCTCTCACCGACTTCATCCTCGAATGGACATAAACCCAGTCCCTCCCGCCCCAAGCGCACTCGGAGCACTAGATCATGTACTTCAACGGGTCGAAGATGCTTGCGGGCACGGGGGCTGGAGTCGTCCTCATCTCCCGCAAAGGCGACATGCTCCACTATGTGCTGCATATCCATTTCACGGCATCCAATAATGTCACGGAGTACGAGGCACTGTTGCGTGGCTTGCGCATAGCCATCTCACTCGGTATCCGCCGACTCCTATGTCGCAGCGATTCAGATCTGGTGGTGCAGCAGGTGATGAAGACGTGGGACGCCAAGGACCCCACCATGGTGGCGTATTGCGCTACCGTGCGCCGATTCGAAGGTCATTTCGAAGGCCTCGAGCTTCATCATGTACACCGAGCCGACAACGAAGCGGCCGATTCCCTCGCCCAGATCGGCTCCGCTAGCGAAAAGGTACCACCTGGCTTTTTTCTGCAACAACTACATCAGCCTTCCGTCAAGATGGAGTCCGCAACCAACTCATCCGAGGCCACGCCCCAAGATTTCAGAAACATTGACTCGGCCACGAAGGCATCCTGGCCATCATCCCTCTCTGGACTCAGCCGTTCCTCGCTTACCTCTTGAGGAAAGAGCTCCCTGAGGATCAGGCCAAGGCATGTCGCGTTGTGCGCCGCGCTGGGGCCTACACCGTCATCAACAACGCGCTTTACAAGCGCAGCACCTCTGGCATTCTCCAGAGGTGCGTTTCGCCAGAGGAAGGCAGAGAAGTCCTTGAAGAAATTCACTCGGGAACCTGCGGCCACCACGCTTCTTCGCGAGCACTCGTCGCCAAGGCTTTCCACCATGGTTTGTTCTGGCTTACTGCTCTTGCTGATGCGGAGGAGCTTGTTCGCACCTGTGACGGCTGTTAGTGATACGCACGTCAGCCGCACATGCGAGCTACCGTGCTCAAGACTATCCTCATCACATCGCCCTTTGCAATATGGGGACTCGACATGATGGGTCCGCTCAAGACAGCGCGAGGAGGGTTCACTCACCTCCTCGTAGCAGTCGTCAAATTCACTAAGTGGATTGAGGCCAAGCCTATCATGAAGCTCGATGGTCCAACTGCCGTCAATTTCATAAAAGGGGTCATCTTCCGATTCGGCATCCCCCACAGCATCATCACCGACAACGACAAGAATTTCACGGCTGACGTCTTCTGCCAGTTCTGTCAGGACCACGGCATCCGACTCGACTATGCCTCGGTGGCCCACCCACAGTCCAACGGGCAAGTTGAGCATTCCAACACGCTCATCCTCCAAGGCATCAAGCCGCGGCTGCTGGTTCCTCTACAGCGGTCCGCCGAGTGCTGGATTGACGAGCTCCCCTCTGTCCTTTGGAGTTTATGGACTACTCCAAACCGGTCGACTGGCTACACGCCCTTCTTCATGGTCTATGGAGCCGAAGCTGTCCTGCGAGTGACATCCTCCACGACTCCCCGCGAGTCACAGCTTATGTGGAAGCTGATGCCTAGTCGGCAAGACAGGATGACCTCGACCTCCTTGAGGAAGTACAGGAACTTGCTCTTTCCCGCTCGGCCGTCTACCAGGAGAACATGCGCCGCTACCACAGTCGACAAGTGCGAGGCCGAGCTTTCAATGAAGGCGACTTGGTCCTCCGACTTATCAGAACACGGCAGGCATGCACAAGTTTTCCCCACCGTGGGAAGGGCCATTCATCGTCAACCAAGTGCTGCATAATGGCGCTTACCGACTCCAGGACCCGGCAACTGGAGAGGTCACCAAAAGGACTTGGAACATTGCCCAGCTACGTCCCTTTTTCACTTAAAACTTGTATTTACAATACTTAGCAGTTTTGATAATGAATAAAATTTCCTTATCCCGAGTAGCACTCGGGGGAAACACTTTTTCCACAATTTCAAGTTGGGAAATATTTATTTTACTGTTAAACTGGTTTGTTCCCTTGGGCAACCCCCGGGGGCTACACGAAACATCTGAGTGGCTTGACTCCCCTGGGCACCCCCAGGGAGCTACCTCGACCCACTGGGTGTTGCCAGTCGGCTCAAGTTATTTTGACTCCTCTAACTTTGTTTTCTCCGTGAACGTCTAAGTAAATATGTACGGTACCTAAGGCCCACTCTTCATCCCAAACTATAGTCGCAACCCGGCTGTCAGATTGGCAAGAGCAAAAGCTAAAGGTCGGCCTGCATATGAAAGGACTTAACGCAGAAACAAAACTAAGACGAGCAAAATAACTTGGGCAAAATGATACAACACGTTCATTGCAAAATAACACATATTCAACTTAGCAAGTTTTTACATCATTTTACTCGGCATATCGAGTCTAAATAAAAACATTTATTCTTCTGGAGTCGCCTCCACGCGCTCCTCCAGGTCGGTAAACCCGGTGATCTGGCTGGCGGCACGGCGAACTCGAGGGAGCAGCTCCAAAGGATCATTGGTTGGCCCTCCGCATTGATTGGAGCTCCGGCGGAGATCACGTCAACATCCACGTCGGGATGGTGTGCCAGCACCATAGCCAGCGCCATACCGGCTCCCGAGCGGGCCGCTGATTCCTTCCACTGCTCCACCTCCGCCGAGCCTTGCGTAAGCTTGTTGGTGAGGGTGAAGATGCTGGAGCTCGCTTCCTCGTTGGGCCACAATGTGGTGCAGAGGTCCTGCGAAGCCGACTTCATGCATTGCACTAGGCTCTTCACTTGGAGGAGTCGGTCCTCCAAAGTGACGACACAACTAGACATCAATTCGGGCGTCCAGAAGGCCTCAAGCCCTGCTTTGGCCAGCTGCGATAGCGCCTGGAGTCGGAGTGCCGCTTGTCTCGCCTCCTTCTCCAGTTCTGGCAAGTGTCTAGGATCGAATTATTACAAGGAAACTGACAAGGAAATGTGCGAAAGAAGCTGGTGAGGCACTCAGAGGCTTACTGAGCAGGGTCTCGTTGGCAGTCTTGAGGTGCCCCATGAGCTCTGCCTCGCGCTTCTTCCACTCAATGATGGCCGCTGAATGCCGCTTCTGCGACTCGGTCATTTGTCAACCTGCCCCTACAGCTCACGATTGGTGGCTTTCAGTTTTTCGAACTGATCCACCAGCTGCTGGTGCTCCGACTGCAGCAAGGTGGCGGTCCTCGTGCTCTCATGAGCTTGCTTGAGCTCGTCGTGGAGCTCGGCCTCGCGAGCGTTGATCATTTCCTTCGCCCTCTCCAACGAGATGGAGGCCTTCAACTGTCCCCAAGGCGGGCGTTTTCGGCCTCAACGTCTGCCGATTCAAAAAGATTAAAATCAACAAAATCTCAAGGCGAAAAACTATTATGACTCGGATACTTAGTCCCCGTGGCGGCGAGCTTCTCTTCGAGCTGCTGAGTCCTGGTCCTTTCATTAGCCAGTGCCTTCTTGAGAGAGGCGTTCCTCTCCATGAGCGCTTGGCTGTTTCTGCCGAGTCGGACCACCATCTGGACATAAGGGAAGTCCGGGTCAGCGAGACCCGAGTTAGCAAGTCTCAAGCCGACTCAAGACTCGGGGGCTACACCCACTGGGTGCACTGATCGTGCCCCCAGCGTTAAAAAGGAAGGAAATTCGGTTGCAAAGACTTACCCCGACGGAATGCTCCAGATCGCTGGCCGAGTTGCCAGCGTGCCAGCCACGTCCGCGAATTCCCTCAGCTTGGCGCCAAGGGCTACGACTCGTTGCGTGGCCTCCTGTGCCGCGCACTCCTCCGCGCCACAGCCTAGCAACGTAAGTTGCCGGATGGAAGTGGGGACATTCGGCGGACCGGGTGCTGATCCTTCCGCCATGGACGAGGAAGCCAACACAAGGCATCGCTCAACTGCCGAGGGAGACTTGATGGAGAGCTGACCCTTGTTTTTCTTTGCCGGCTCGGAGGAGTCGGCGCCGACAGTGACCGTCGGCACCGGGTTCGGCTCCGGAGACGGCTCACTTGCTGGAGTTGGTGGGGGCTGCGGATCTTCAGCCGGAGTTGACTCCGGCACCTCCGGTGCGGGCGCGGCAGGCGGCTGCGCGTTCGATGCAGCAACAATCGGAGCCAGGAGAACCGGCTCCGACGGTCGGGTTGTCGCAGCAGCGATCGGAACTGGGAGAACCGACTCCGATTGCTCAACGAGCGCGGCAGCAACCGAAGCCGGGGAACCGATTCCGACTACTGAGCGGAAGTCGGCCCCGAGGACGCGCCGAGCTGGAAGCCTCCTTTGTCGGAGAGCTTCCTCTGGACACTGCAGCAAACAAGTTCCACATCATAAATTTCTACAAAAAGGTCAAGGGCAAGCAAAAGGACGGCGTACCTGGTGGTCGTGGGATCGTCTTGAGCACTGTCTTCTTCTTGAACCTCCCCGGGGAGGGCGGAGCTCTGGAGGAGGAAGGAGGCGCCGACTGGGCGGTAGCCGGCGTAGAGGAGTGGGTAGCAACCTGCACTGTGGGGCTGGCGGTTTTAGCTCGCGCTCGTTTGGAGGCCGACTCGGCCTGCTCCGACTCCGCCACATCCCACGAGGCTCCGGAGCCGGAAGCGTCGTCTAGCCGCCTCCGTTTCGAAGCCAGAGAGGCCGAACCTTTGGCCTCCTCGGATTCGTCGCCCGAGTCGGCCGGACCTCGGCCCCGTCCCGAGTCCCTGCCCTCGGGGGCTTCTTCGTCGACCTCCACATTATCCAAGACTCCCGGAGCTGGATTTAGCTCGGGGAGGGGCGGCATGGAGGTCAAGTTTAGCAGAGTCTGAAATGTAAAGAATTCGGTTTCAGAAGAAAGTGAGAAACAAAAATGAAAAGAGTTCGACTCGAAAGATGAATTACTTACAGTCGGCGGAGGGTTGGTGGCAGAATAGGGCACCACATGTGGCACCCTGTTGAGACCAGAGCGCTCCTTGGTCAGGCTCTTCAGGAGTTCCATGAAATTCTGATCCGAAAGCTCCTGCGCCGACACCCTGGTCGAGTCGAAAGCACCCGAGTACTCCCACATCGGGTGCACCCTAGCCTGCAGCGGCTGGATCCGCCGACTCAACCAGGTGATGATGAGGTCGACACCAGTGAGCCCCTTGTCCTGGAGCTACTGGTCCTCCTCATGAGGCGCTCGACTTCGGGCATCTCTGCGTTGGAAGGCTTGGCGCTCCAACGATTTTGCCACACCGGGGGACCCTCGACGTACTTCGGGAGCCCTTCCTGCGCACTCGGCGTGCGCTCGTCCGGGCAGTAAAACCACCCGTCCGGGCAGTAAAACCACCCGTCTTGCCACCTCCGCATGGTGTCGGGGAGCTGTAGCTTGGAGTACTTCGCGCCAAAATTGACCTGGACGCCAGCTCCCCCGCAGACGGAAAGGCGCCCGCCGGCCTTGATCGACTGCGCCTTCACCACAAAAATTTTCTTCCACAGCCCCCAATGGGGCTGAGTCCCCAAGAAGCATTCGCACAGCGTGATGAAACACGCAATGTTCAGAATGCCATTGGGGTTGAGGTGGTGAAGTTGGAGGCCGTAGAAGAACAGCAGCCCCCGCACGAAGTTGTGAGGCCACAGCGGCAAGCCCCGCTCGACGAACGGGAGGAGCAGCACTCGCTCGTGCTCGTGCGGGGCGGGCTTCACCTCTAGGTACGGCGACCTCCAGTTGCTGATCGCCCGAGGTGGGAGCATGCCCTCGGTGGCGAGGCTGGCCAGGATCCGATCGGTCACCACCGACGGGACCCATTCGCCCTTCTTCCAGTCATCGGGAAGTGCAGCGGTGGAGGAGGATCCAACGTCGCTCTTCTTGCTCTTGCCGGCGCGCGACATGAACGAGGTCGGAGGGAACGAACGGAAGAGCAAGCGGAGTTTCTGAAAGAGGAGAAAAAGCGGTGCATGGTGACGGGCGCCGGAGGCTTGTGGCGGTTTGAGTGAAGAAGACGAAGGAGCAGATGGGAACCATCCCCCCTCTGCGCACGCTTTTATGCAAAAGGAAGGCGAACCGCCCGCCTGGAAATACGCTCCACGTGGCCATGAAGTGCTGCCGCGACAGCTGCCCCGCGTGCGCCTCGCGTGAGACTCGAGGAGCAATCATCGCGGCCCGGCGCTCCAAGCGCCCCGTCGTGAAAACTTCGCCCAGTCGACTGAGTGCATTTAATGTGGCAGTTGATGTGACAAAAAGTTTCCGCATGATGTCGCCTGTAGTTGCAACGGTTCGTATGACCGCGAGCCGGCTTTGACCGGGTTGGACGAGACCAGGTGGCAACACAGGCGGCTGCTGAATCGAACAGGGGTCGGCCTCGGCCCGCAGCACAAAGGCTGCACCGGCTCTACCAAACAACCCGAGGCGCACCGGCTGCGCACACTCGGAAGCAGACCAGCTCTGCAAACGGGTGTCGTTGACCGGCCCGACTGGGTTCACAGGTCACTCGGCAACACCCGAGCTAAGGACGGTCTCGGCATCACCAGCGGCACAAGACGGTCTTTGATTCAGAAACAAATGCCGGAGTTCGAAGACTCGGTTCCGAAGCTGAACATCGAAAGCATTCCCCTTCGGGTACAAGCTAGCAACGACCAACTCGGATAAGCCCAGACGTTGTTCGAACTCACTCAGAATTTATGATACACCTCCCAACAGGCCACTAGCCGACTTCCCCAATAGGAAAACACGGGTACCACCGGGACTTAATCCACTATTAGCTCAAAACTAACCTTTTCAGCTACTTCGGGAGTCCATCAAGGTCTCTCTACGGTCAACTCAGAGGTGCGCGCAGCTCGCCCTCCAGACGGCGCCTGTATCGAGTCCCTGAAGCACTCGGGGGCTACTAACAGTAGGATCCCCAAGGGATAGGCCCAAGACAAGGAGTCGGTCCAATAAGCCTGGGGTGGCCCAAATCCACTGCAGGAGGCCCACTCGGCCAAACGCAGCCCACGGAATCCACTCGGAAGTAATGGCCGGGTGCCATCAAGTCCAGGCGTTACTATGGCATGAAGGCGGATGTTACCAGGGCACAATAAGTAGAGTTAAGGCTCCAATTAAGTGTGCCATTACCACGACTCTGCCGACTCGGCAGCTGTAAAACCTAGGCCTTGCCGGGTCTATATAAGGCAAGGCTAGGGCACCTGTGCACGAGGGGGAGAACAGAAGCAAGAATAGGAGCACTTCTATTAGGATTTCACACCCCATTGTATTCAGAATTTCCTCACGCGAGGCTTGATAAACATCCATCAGGAGTAGGGTATTACCTCTTCCATAGAGGGCCTGAACCTGGGTAAAATCTCTCGTGTGCACCCGTTTGGATCATCCTCTTGCGCCCCTCCCCAAATCCTACTTAGAAATGTATACCGTTGCGAAATCCCCGCGACATGCACGCTCCTCTAACGATCACAAGGAGCATTCTAAGGTAGAAACATTCACCAGCAGATGGATAAACATAGTAAATGCAAGCTATTCTGTCATGACAACTTCTATGTTTCCAGCATTTCTTATCAGCTTCCCAGGTCCACTTAGTTGGGAATTCACAGTAATTCAAAGTATGGCATGTGGGAACTTTATATTGTCAACAAACATTCGGTAAGCATACTTTTTTGGAATTCTTTGCCATTTCATACAATGTTATGCAAATTGGTGTTTGATCTAAAATTAACCGTATTCATCACTGGCAAATGGACATCTAACCGTTCTATAGATGGCATTTTATAGTGTAAAGGGAAGGCAAACAACCCCCACAATGCTTCATGAGGCACCAAATGCCTAGAATCCAGATAGTCCTCTATTTAATCTATTTTCACTCTTGACTGCATCTCAGCATTGCCACCTTTGCCACGCACATCTTTGAAATGGATACGTGATCTATCTTTTCCTTTATGGACATACTTAAACATATATTTGATGACTTTATTTTTGTTACACCATTCTATGTTAATATGAGCCTGATACTTTTTTAATAGGAACATGTTATACGGTACAACCAATCTGTTATCAAGTTTGAGACCATTCTTATACACAACATGGCAATCATCATGACGCCTATATACTGGAAATTCTTGACCATCAAGTTTGGTCGCATCGTGGAAAGGTTTAGGATAGTGTATTGAGCAAATACCCTTTTTCATGTAAGGACATTTTTTTGTTTGCATTACCACATGGACCATGCATCATAAACTCTTCAACTAATGCATATCCTAATGGGTCAGTGAATGCATTAGGTATTTTGGCACTTATTAGGAAATCAATATGAGCTAATGGCATGCTTTTTTTGCTGTCCTTTAACCATGTTAAGATGTGGTCGTGCAGAAGGCCTTTTTTCTAGAACTCAGTGCAGTGTAGCACTGCAAGAGGGGAAAAAAACTGACCATAAAGATAAAGCAAACAACAATCAGAAATAGATAATTCTATAAGAGAACACAACCTACACACATAGGACCAAAAACTGCCCTAGATTTAATATCCCGCACAATCTCTTCCTGTTTCATTCTGTGTATCCTAGTTACAATATCAGCCCTATCTGAGGGATGCTGACCTGACTTGTAACGTAACGCATCAATAATTTCTGGCCATTTGGGATTGCACGTGAAGGTAGCAAATGTGTCAGGACCGCCATACCCTCGAAAAATGGCAATGGCGTCATGGTCATGCCGTGTATAGTACCTTCTACCACTAGTATACGATGCTGGCTAGACAATTTTCCTCCCTATTTTATCACCACCTATGCACCCTTGCCCCACAACATCAGTTATGTTCTGGAGTTTATTAGATCGCAATTCATCCTGTTAACTAAGAATAACCAAAGGCAATTTTCCTCCAAACACGCATAGCAATCAACCTGGAGCTGTGACATGACCGTACCACAACATGTGTATGGGTATACTGAAAGGGTCTATAATGGCAGCAGTATGAGTAGTAATCTAACACGATCCATGTTTTGCAAGCCTTTTCTGGAAGTAAGTGCGCATCAGTATACTCAACGCCTAACTGGAAACCACGATCACCAAACAGAAACAACAAAGGATATTGCAATGAAATAAGAGCAGGATGTAGATTTGACACAAATGAAGTTCATGGTCCTTATCGTGCACTATAATGTCATGCTTGTAAGCATTGACCAAGAAATCACCAACAATGAGCATGGCAAGATCATTAGAGGTTGGCAAATTGTATTGTATGTTAGCATGATCCTTAGGAGCCAGGATCCTAATGGCTAGCCGCTAAAGAGGAGACTCCTTTAAGCAGTATCTAGTAATGTGAAATTGCTTGACAAGTGGATTAACATATTCTAGCATAATCAGAAGCCATTTAATGATGCGGCGATCGAGATCACCACGCAAATCACCATCATCATCCAAGGCACGTATCCTATGTTCAATCTCATGGTCCGTCTCATAGATATATAGCTGTGCGAATTTAGGCTTTTCATCATTAGCAGGGAGCAGCGTACCAATCCTATGATGTAGCTGGCCATTAATACGGAAAACATACGGCCCACCACCATTGTTTATAGTTTTACCTACTTTAGCTCCGAGAGACGTAAAGTTGAACCAGCAATTGTATTGCCTTATGTGGTTCATAAATTCATGACTCTCATGGTCACCATTAAATCGCATTAGGCGCGCAAGCATTGGTGGAGGAGGCAAAAATGGAGGAATACGGATGCTGCCACCACTACAACAGGCATTGTAAACTACACACCATTTTGTCCAATTGGATTCTCATTGTACCCATTCAGCAAAGAAACAGCACAATGCTGGCCGCGATAACGTGGGCCTCCAAGATGGGACCTCTTGGAATAAGTAGCTGGGAGGCCATGCAAAGAACCACACAAATGGACAAGCAAGAAACGATCAGACCACGGCTTATAGAAAGGAAGGACAAAACAGGAACAGGCCACAGCACAAACACCTTTAAGAGCATCCACATACTCAGAAGGGAACAACAAGTGTGCCTGACCATGCTCATCACATGGCACACCCCTCCTCTCTAATTTTTTCTCTTTTTACGCCACATACATGCCTCCCTATTTTCCTTAATATGGCGTGCCATGATGAAAGGGAAGAATCCTAATTAACATACATGTTCTATGTCAATATAAGGGGCATGCAGTACAGAATATGACCACAAAAAACAATAGGAGATTACAAACAAAGATAGGCACATGGAACATACTGGATCTTTTCGGTGGCTTACTAACAGCACTAACGGTCCAAAGGATCCATCAATTCTTGCACGTTTCAAGCCAAAAGAATAATTGGTAGCACGAATGGATGGTCCTGAATCCAGAAATGAAGGAGCATCCCTCGCCACAGCCAAACGCTAACACCTCGGCATCTCTATTTCATACAATAATATAATCTAAGCATGGAATAGGCAACGCGAGAAGGAAAACCAAGATGTAATCAAGAAAAAGATACATCCATGGATGAAAGGAAAAAGGCAAGAAAATAGCATATAAGTTCACACAATAATAATGGAACACATAACAATAGGGAATACAATAACGACGAACACCACAGGCATCCATAAAGGAAGGAAAACAGGCTCAAGAGAAGACCTTTGTAGTTTCCATCTTCAGTAGTAGGCAAACTATAATACCCACTTTACAATAAACACGTATTTGCCCTGCATTCACGCATACATGGCATTATCATCACCCACACCTTATCTAAACCTAGTTGTATGTCAACTTTACGTTATAGAATATGTTAATATCTCATCCTCGGTGGATAATTGTTGCAAACACCAATCAATTTATTTGAAGTAATTCAACTAACAATGTCAAAACACCAATCAACTTATTTGAAGAAGTTGAATTGACAATATGGTCGATAAGGGTGGTAGAAGTCATCGAACCCTTCAGAGAAATCTCCGTCCCTAACCCTAAAACCCTAACGGTGCCAGAATTAGGGTTTTGCCGACAGAGTAGTTTCCCAGTAATACAAACATTCAAACTTCATAAATAGTTTCAAAAGAGATAATCCTAGTCCCTGTCCAATATTTAGAATTTTTGGGCATGTCTAGGACTTAATTATAGCTCAAACCCGCATTCGAACCCTAATTCAAATTTGAATGGGAACCTAAGTCAAATCAGTCCCAAATTGGCCCAAACTCCTACAGTAGCTCAAGAATAATATTATGAACCTCCTGTAAAAATTTCATAAAATTTGAGGCAAGATTCGCACATGAAATGACAAGGGGGGTAGCACTGGTTTCAGAAAAATCAAAAAAAAGAAACATAAACCCTAATCTACTCGGGCTGGCGGCCTACTCGGCCGGCCCAGTCGGCCGGCCCACTCCCCTCCTGCGCGCGCAGCGCCCGCGCCCCCTCTCTCACTGCCACCCCGGGTCCGCTCGTCAGCCTCTTCCCCTCTCTGTACTGCTCCCGGGGCCCCACCTGTCGGGGCGCGTCGGCCACGTCCCCTGACGCCCGTGTCGCCGGCGTGGGCGGTGCCCCGCTCCCGGTGCCCTCTGTCCGAGCGCCGCCGCCCCATAAGTACTCCCTCCCGACCGGCCCTCTCCTTCCTCCTCCTCGCAGTCCCCGCCTCCCCAAACCCTAGATCTCTGTCGGAGCTCCCGAGCTTTTCTTCCCCGTCGCCGATCCAACTCCGGTGAGCAATCGGCGCAGCTCCAACCTTTTCCTCCCTCCAATCCTCGACCCATTGACTAGCCCTTGTCCTCCTCAACACCCTAACCTCTTCCATTTCCTCAGAGCAGCTCCCGAGAACCCGACACCGTCTTCTTCCCCGCAGCCGGCCATCTTCTCCGACGAGCTCCTACTCCGGTTCCAGTGGTCCTTCTCTCCCATTTTCTTCGCCCAAAGGTTTCCCTCACCTATCTTAACCTCCTCCTGTGCTCCCCGTTGCAGATCCACGACTGGAGCTTCTTCTACACCACCACCCGTAGCTTCGCGCCGCCGATCGCCGCTGCTAGCCTCCTCCCGAGCCTCCCCGTCGCCCCCGAGCACCGTGCCAGCACCGGGGTGAGCTCCTGGTTCTCCCACCCGTCCTCCCCGAGCTCAACCGAGCCCGGAACCCCTTTCCGGTGATCCTCCGGCGAGAGCTCCGCCCTCGGGCTCCTGTTTCCGGCCGAGTCCGAGTGAGAGAGAGAGAGAGGTGAGAGGGGGGAGGCCCGAGTGGCCTCCTCTGATTGGCGCCGAGTGCCCAGTCGGCACTGACCCCAGGGGTCCCACCTGTCAGTCGGCCGTTTTAAAGAGTTGGAAATCCGGGTGCGTTCTCGAGTAGGTTTAGCAGAGGTAAATGCGTAGCAGAGGGAGAGTGGGGTTAGTTCGGGTGCATTTAGCAATTAGGCTAAAAACTGTTAGGGTTAGATTTTGTTTAGAATTTCAAATGATCATATCTTTTGAACCGTGAATCCAAATTTGACAAATTATATATCATTGGAAAGCTGGTGAAAATCTCTACAACTTGGACGCATCAAAAGTTCATTTTGATTACATGCACAGTAGGTTATCTAGGGTTTAAATCTTTTACTCCGTCGAGTTCCAAAATGCGATAACTTGTGATCCATAACTCGGATTTTAGTAAACTTTATACCGTTGAAAAGCTTATGAAGTTTCCTACAACTTTACTGAAACCAAGATTAATTTTGGATACATGCACAGCACCATCTTTAGAATTGTTAATTTGCCTGTCGTAACCCGATAAAAACCCTAGCTTCGCAAGTTAGCTCCTCTTCGCACGATTCCACGTACCTTAGCATCCTATTGCATAACCTAACTTCATATGGACTTATTACACACTTTTGCAATGCTTCACCATTGGAGTAACAATCCTAACTCATCGGAGCACTTTAAATCGTCATGCATGCATTTTAGATATCACGTGTCTCCGATGACCTAAAATGAACCTAGGTAGATTATTACGACTCTTCGACACCACTTCACATCTAGTAGCTCACAGCATCCATACATGCATACATGCTGGTCTCAATACCTTCTTCTCGTTTATTTCCGGTGTTCGCGTTAACTGCAACAGAGGCCGAAGAAGAAGGTGACCACCCGGCTTACTACCCTTCTCAAGAACAGGAACAAACCGAATCAGGCAAGCAGAGCTTGTTGCATTTTACTTTCCGTACTCTTGTGTATGCCCTCTCTTATGTGTGCTTGTATGTGTATGTCTTCGTTGTATGTCGTATGAGTATGATCAGTTTAGATGTCATTAGGAGATGTTAAGCACACTAATACAAGCAGGATGGGTCTCACGTTGAGAACATCTGTGGCTCTTCAACCAAACCTTTAAGTGAGTTGTGAGAGCCGAGGGCGTGCACAATGGGTACGGTTGTTGCTAATAGCGGCGGGAAGGTGACCCAGGTGTAAGTAGAGTTTTGTCACCGCAGCAACCTTATCTTCAGCGTGTCACAATCCCTTATCACACGGGAGCGCTATCGAGAGCCAACACTGAGGTATAGTGGGACAAGCCTCCATGCCCCTTGGAGGTTCGCTACCTTCTTGCGGTTATGCACTCATTATATCAGCAGGGGTTGAGTCCGTCGGTAGCGGTCCGAGAGATTAAATCATAATATGTCTTTGATGGATTACATCGGATTTCGATAATGTATCATTGCTGGATCAATTCGGAATTGGATACAGGGCTGCCCCCTTGGATTGAATCGTTAAACGGATCGGATTGGATTGGATGTATGGGCTGCCCCTTGGATTTGAACTTGAGGAATCGGATTTGTGATGATTTGTTCATGTCCTGTTATTGTCTGATTTAGCTGGTTGATTTACTTGTCTCTATTTACCCCTGATGATGCTATGTTGTTACTTTACATATTGTTACTCTGAGAAGCATCATGTTTACTTATTGCTAAACTAGCATGTGTAGGACATCTAATCAAGCACGATTAAGTCTTGCGAGTACTTCGTACTCACCTAAGTTAATCCTAGAGCTTGCAGGCGAGCCGGTGGTCGAAGATTACTTTGACGATGCTTGAACTTGGGTTTCCTCGGTAGTGTTCGATCTGTGGGATAGGTGTAGCTTTTGGTCAGCGGACATGTTGCCGCTGTGGGTCTTACTCCCTTTGTTTCCGCTGTTGTTAAACTTCTTCGTACTCGGATATGTGTTCGGATATACCGACTGATGTAATATGTTGTCCCATCGTGGACTGTTATTAGTAATATCGTATTGTAGGGCTTTGTGACGATATCCGAGTTGTTATTCCAGGCTGCCCCTGCACAATGCGTGAATGATATGAAGTGTATGGGTATGCCGTGAAGGACCGAGGCCGTACCATTTCCTACTAAGTCGAGCAGGTGTTGGTTGAGTGACCCGCTGGCTGAGATGCAGTGCCGGCCCGGCAGGGTGTAGGCGTTCTACCGGGCTTTCGAGTGACCCACTAGCTTCCGAGCTAGGTTAGGGTGTGGGTAGAACCGCCGGGCTCCTCCGACCTTGCTAGGCGTAGTAGGATTCGGGAACGACTCTGACTCTTCACCGGATTATGGAATCGTATGTGGTTTTGGAAAGATTGGTCGCTTCCGTCCGGCTCGCACGTAGCGGGTGTCGGATCGTTCTACCTTGGTGCGTACGGCGCAGTACCGTGCCACCGGGCTGACGAGTCCTTCGGTCCTTGGCGACCTCGCGTTTCCCTAACATATGCAATTTCGGGTCCGTGACACAAACGATACAACCATAGACAAACCACACGGAAGCAGGTTCCTCTAGGCATGCAGAACCATAGCAATAGAGATAGAGCGATAACGATCATCAAAGGTACATAAGCAAGACAGTGAATGTCAATACATGGAAACCCTCCCAAACGGAGAGGATAACACCCACGCACGAAGAAAGCAACAAAGAGCACATACCGTCAACACCATTGGAACAACAGGAAACAAAACGTGAAGCCAACATGACCGGACCTACAATAAACCAACAACCAAGTAACCGCAGGTCCAGACAAACAAAATAAACAAAAGGCCCCAACAACCGACAAACTGAATGAACCAACCTTGTCTAGAGAACAGAAGGATCAACTCAGCACCGGACCACAGGCAAGAATCCTGCAAAAAAACGGAGCTCAGCAAGCAAACAGAATGGATGATTTTGTTCCGGAGAGAGCAGAGACTGATAACCCCTTACCTAAGAAGCAGCCATCCCCGTTCCAGCAAGAGACCTCTAATGAGCGAAAGGGAAAAACCAGGTAGCAGATAGAAGGAAGAAGAAGAGGCAGTGTAGCTCACACATCTTATATAAAGAGATGAAGAAAATGAAGAGGCAAGAAGACATAATTGTTGCAAAAAATCCAACGGTCTTAACAGGAACAGGAACAAAACGATATGCAAAGGGAAAATGAAGAGGCATGAGAGCAGAAATTGCATCGAAATCCAGTGCCCCTGATAGGAACAGGAACAAGGCGGTAACGGAGAAAGCATGCGCACCTATAGCAAACAGAACACCGCAACCCTCGCAACAATCGAAAGGTCAAGAACATCTACGACCAGAAAACGAGAGCGATACATGCCATGCCGCAATGCTTGTCTGGATGGCAGACATGTGGCGTAGGACAGCAGAGGCCCGTATAGAACAAGGAACACATCGGCAACATGGGGCTTCCTGAACAAGGAACATCGGCAATGCGGGGCTCAAGCCAAGCAGCCCTCAGCACAACAACGCACCCAGAAGGCCTAACTAAGAGCAACAATCCTAAGCCATTACTGTCTCCCAACAATCTGAGAGCAAAGAAGAGCAAGCAAATTGGATCCACTGTCCGGCAGAAAATGCGCAAAATAGCAGACAAAACTAATAACATACCAACACCATAAAGCACAATAAGAGCAAAAAACAATAAGAGAAAAATCTAGACCATACACGGATTAAGAGAACTAGGCAGCTAGGCAATGCACAATCGATTATAGCAACAAATTAAAAAGAGAATCACCTAACCTGGCTAGGGAGAGAAACCGCGAGAGTGCTAGATAGGACAGCCAAAAACGCACTATGGATGGTGGGATGCAGACGCGACGTCGGCGGCTAGCCCACAACTAGATCTAGGCAGGGCACTAGGGCAATGTTGGCGGCCAACCCGCAATTGGATCTGGGCAGGGCACTGGGGCAAACCAGCCACCGCGATGACCTTGCATCCACTGAGGCCACCAGCTACCTCTAGGAGCTCCGGAGGGGGAGGCAGCGTGGCAACCTGGAACGAGAGCGTGCAACCGGATCTGGGCACAACACAGACACAACCCATCCCACCGTAGACGAACCCCAAAGGCCGCACGCTCTGGACTGGAGGTAGCACTGCTAGAGGAGCTGGCGAGGGCAAGCAGGAACTGACAGAGAGAGGGAGAGAGAGAGCATCAACATGGAGAGATATAGAAAGACATTGAAGTATGGAAAGAGGCAGTTGCGCTCGCGAGCAGCCCATGCGCACGCTGCCGAGGCCCAAGCAACCAGGGAACACGCTTTTTGTCCCAGGAGGGGAGGTCACGCCCAACAGGTCCCACGACGCAGGCGACGGAGCAGGGCAAGCTTGCATGGGGAGACGTGGTAGATCCAGACCGTCTACGGCATATATGATAGAGATGGGCGCGTGAGGGGCTGAGGAGGCTTCTGGGGCGTGCTGCTTTACTGTCTCTCAATTCCATTCTAACTCCTCCATTCCTAGAACCAGCCTATTCTTAATTTTGTGTCTCCTCACCATGTCATCACACCCCACACCATTCAGCACCATTCTTTGTGAATTTGGGCTGCCACTATCTTGGACAGCATGCCCGTCCGCCACTACAAAAAAGCTCATTAGAAGTGGTTGAAATAGATCATATGAGGCGGCACTACCTTAGGAAACACCTCCACTGACGGGTGCAAAACGATATTCTCTGACGGGTTTTGAATCCCGTCAGTAAGCTCCTGTCAGTGAAAGTTATACTTTCATTGACGGGCGGAGTGCCCATCAGCAGAGATAGATTTTCACTAACGAGTGGATCCTGCCCGTCAGTGAAAGGACTTCCAGCGCTGCCCGGGTGGCATCTTGAGAGGACGTTCCGTGGAACATGCACCCATCAGCGGTAACGATTTCCTCTGATGGGTACATGGCCTGTGCCCGTCAGTGGAAAGTATTATCATACAATTTTTTTAAGCATTTGGAATAGACAATATTTAATGTCACAAATATTAAGCATATAGCATTTAACCACATATATTAAGCACAAATATTAAGCATATAGCATTTAATATCACAAATATTAAGCACATATAGCAAGTAATATCACAAATATTAGTACGTAAAAGCTGGTTTAGAATGAATTAAAACGACAAACAAATGAATTTACACTGTTTATTCCCACTAGCCCTACTCTAAAGTCTATGATGCTTGGACTAGTACTTGCAAGGTGGTGGTAGCGGGTAATTGGACTCCCGCGTAGAAATCAACGCTTGGCCGAATGACTTCGTTGTTGATAATGTACACGAAGGGTGCTTCTGGATGCGGGCAAAGTACTTCCTCCAGTCGTACTTATCGTCGGCCAAGTCATGTATGAAATTATTGAATTGATCCTGGCTCCATTACGGGTTGTGGGAATGACGAACGCGTCTATGTGAGCGCAGATGTAATACCCACATGTCACGCTGCCTTCCGACTATGCTACAAGGGAAGTTGAATTTGTGGATCAGCTTTTTGCTCTTGCATTTTGCTCCTCCCCCTCGCAAGTTGTATTCCCAAAAAGCGGCTTCCAGAACTTCCTTAATTCTGAGTAGTCTCGCTTGGCACTTCTTTGGAATCAAAATAGTATACCATCTTGAAGGCTTGTGGATTGACAATGAGGATCCGAGTGTCGCTGCGTAAAAGGTAACGAATGAATATAAACAGACGGGGATACGTCCTTGAGAAAAGCAAACTAGGCACGGTAGTAAGTAACTTACGGGGGTTGTAGGGCATGAGTACGTAGTCCTTGTCCTTATGGTATATCAATGACTCAGTGATGAATTTATTAGACCAGCTTCGCTTCTTGTGACATAGTAGTCGTCATGATGACGCGGATTCACTTATTCCAAACAGCGCAGTTGGCACGATGCCTACACTCTTTGGTGCTTGGTGAAGTGCCCACAGCCTGACGAGCATGGTGTCGAGCCGGAAGAGCGTAGACTAACATAAAGATATCTTCACATAATATTGATGTCAAAGGCTGTCATGCTGTCTCTCTCAGGAAGAACACTGTAACTCTATGTGTCGCACCCTCGCACGACCTGCTAAAGCAGTGTAGCATCATAATCATCCCGATTCATGACCTCATCAGGATTGTGGAACTGGAGAAGTTCATCTGTGCGGCGAGAACCTCTGCACACTCATCATCTGGAGCAAGGGACTGCTCACCTAGACCTCGTACACTACACGTCGAGGCTTGGCTCATAGTTTTGGCATATGTCTAGAAGGATAAGGTGCTTTGTTTCTTGCCTTCCATGTTTGCGACACCTCGACAGCGGCTGCCGCCACCGTTATGTGCTCTTTTTCTTTTCTAACTCCAGGTCTGGTAGAGTGAGGCCTCCTCTGCCTCCTGTCAATGCTATCGCCCACTGGCGCATTGAGCATGCTTGGAGAGAAGCATCCCTTCTTTCCTGCTGGCTTCGGGTCGTGTGATGCTTGGGAGCGCTGCACGAGGCTAAGCGAGAGTCCATACTTGGTTGGTTTACTCCTCCTCCTGGACGGAAGGATCGTCGTGTGTTTTCTGCTGGGCTCGGCAAGATCATCGTCCCGATCATCGAATGAAGACGCGCGTATCGGCATAGCCGAGTGGAGATGTGGCTGCTACCGAGTTGATGGACGAGCATGGTTGTGACGTAATAGGAGAGGAGGACCCCCGAGATAACTATCATGACTCTCGCCACATGATCATATGTATCCCCTATTGCAGTCTGGGCCTAGCTGCGTGTTGACACATCCTCTTTAGGTGCGAGTAGGACAGCGATGTCACTCAAACTCAGTGACGACGCGAGTCCATCCTACATCCTCGCCAGGGGGGGTGGGGGGGGGGGGTTTGGGGGGGGGGGGGGGGGGGGGGGGGGGGGGGGGGGGTGGGGGGGGGTGGGGGGGGGGGGGGGGGGGGGGGGGAGGTATAACAGCGATGTGGCATGTCGCGCACCTCCATACTGTTGGGAAGACACTTAGCCGAGCTTGTGCCAACCGTGTCTCTTCACGGCCGGCAAAGGGCGATAGTGACGGTGGCATGTTTTGTGGGAGCCCTAACATAATAATCAATGTGTCACTGTACCCATTATTATCCGCACAATGTCTGTGAATTATGAGCCTCAAACAAGTGATTCAATGTGTGCGACGAATGCTACAGTGATGTCTTTCGACGTGGACTTGGCGACCCGCAGACGTGTGGAGGCTGAGGCGTAGCTACTCCATCACAGTCATGGATAGGAGCCCTAATGTCCCATGGTACGATGCATAGAGTGGATGAGATGCATCGCGGCATCTGTATGCTCTAGACCTAAAATATATTGCGCCGCCGATCTTGCCAGCGTCCTGGGCTGCCCTCCTCATCTCATTGCATAAGAGACTGTTTGCTTCCTCTCCTCCTCTGGCGAGCAGCCTCGTGGTCTTGAGGAAAGACTGCGTGCCCCTAAAGCCCGCGCTCCGGAGTCCCTCGGACACGCGCCCTGTCTCTATCACCTCGTTCCTATAGAGCCCTCGATGCAGATGGTCTTCACCACCTCTCACTCTCTAGGACAGAGTACGGGAGCTCTCAGGCTGAGCTAGGACAGCTGCTCTGCAAGGAAACGGCGCACAAAGTATGAGGCGTTAGCGTATGGAAGCACAATAGTATATTTCAACGAAGAGCATTGGTTTAGATATCACCAACGGATCACGGAAACCGTCCTGAAGCTCGGGTCCGCTTGCTACTTGTGGTGACCACAATAGCTAGGTCAGAAACTCAGTGTGTCACCTCATCCAAATCTCCGGCGCGATTCACCTGCTCGATATTGGCAGACAGACAACCGGTTTGCCAGCGCGACGCTATCAGCGTGGCGTCCTCTGTGGCCCATATACGGTCTCTTCCTTGGACTACACCTCGACTGCACCACAGGTGGTGGGGGAATTTGTTCTTCGCGTGCTAACTCCTTCCCCACGTAGCTCTTCTCTTGAACTTGTGTCACACTCTCTTGTCGGGACAACGAACTCCTCCCAGTTGTTTGAGTTCTATCGGTTGGCCATTAGTGTTTCGAATTGCAGTTTTAAAATCGTCGTCTAGGAGCTTCCCTGCTTCATACCCACATCATATCGCCTATGTACCCCTTTAGCAGAAGTAACACACATGCAT
>JAGXJF010002025.1:0-154261 GCA_019208055.1 Stipa capillata | reverse complement strand
GTAGTGATGGCAATGGCAGCAAGATGCAAGACACGATTAACTAGACACAGACTCTAAACTATGACCAGCAATGTGACACGACAATGCAACACAAATTTAACTATGCAAAATTACTAAAAGATGATGCATAGTTTGGACAGGGGAAAAATGAATCTAATGTACTTTTTTTGGCTTTTTCTGGACAATAGGATGAACAGATCTAATCTATGAAAATAGTAAATTCTCATCGATCAACTTGAGCTCTGATACCACTTGATGAGACGGTGGCCCGATCTTTCGATGAGATGTTGGTAGATATCGATTTGGTGGAGCTGACCTTGATGATCCGACTATACCGTAATAGATGATACGCCTTAGTATGACCTTGCTGTAGGCACTATTAACCTGAACAACGAGGTTCGAGTTCCTGCAAGCAACCAAAGAACCAGCAAGAACTATGATAATATGTAATCTGAAATGTGAGTATTAAATTGGCACAAGAGCTAGAGGAACGAGTTCGAGATTCCACTGGCAATCTGAATAAGGCGGTAGTCATACACGACTTGTAGATGTGAAAATTATAGCAGTAGCTAAACAACTCAATGAAACCCCTCTAATCCTAGAGATTTGGAGTGTTTTATGTAGGAGAGGGTGGAGAGGAGGTATTGTCATGACTAGGACTCCTTCTCCCTTATGACTCGAATATCTCTAAGTTTGCTGAATATAAAAGATATATGGCCCTTGGCAAAAAAGTGACTCAGCATAATTCATAACTATGGACGAAAATGCAAAGTGAAAGTTTGTATAATTCATCCATCATGGCGGCTCCAAAGTGCTGAAATAAACTTGACACCATCTTGTAGTGTTGCCATTCTTCTCCTCACTTGAGCCCATGTTCCTGAGTAATATAACATCATCTCTTTTAGGCAGCATCATGAAGTTCAGAGAAAATGATGGACCTCCAAATCTCACGTAGAGGCATTCATAATAAAAGGTGAATCTAGAATCCAAATCTCACGTAGATGCATTCATAATAAAAGGTGAATCTGAAATCCAAATCTCACGCAGGAACCAAATATGAATCTCGCAGCAAATTCATACACAAGCATCACTGGCTAGCAATGCATACAGAGAAACATACACATGCGTGCAGCACCTTAAGATGGCAAACCAAAAATCGAACCACTTACTGCGCGTGAATCAAATCCGATACAATATTGTGGTTCTAGCATGCGGATGCAGGGGAACAACAGTAGTAGGAGCAATAGCTTACCTTGGATTCAAGGATGAAAGTATAACTTCTAACTTGGAATCAAAGGGCATGTTTACTTGGATCTTAGATGGGGAAAGGGGAAAGTTGCGTGACAATCAAGAAAACATCATAAAATTCACATACTCACCCAATAAAAGACTAACTCGATAAAGAAGATCATCAAATCCACATGCTCACCGGATCGGTTGTAGGAAGGCACGAGGTTCACCGTTGCTGCTCACTGAAGGAGGGGACGACGAAGCAAATTAGGGGGTGAGGGGATTGGTCACCGGCGCTGCTTCCCCGGTGGCGTGGTTGCTCTACTGCTTGCTGGAGGAGGTTGCATGGAAGAGATTGAGGGGAGGAGGGGATCAGAGAAGGAGGGGTTTGGATGAGGGGATTGAGAGGGGAGGCGAGGAGGAGAACAGGGCTGCGGTAACGTAATTGGATTGCAACAGGGGATACGTGTAATGAGCTGTGAGCAGTGGTGAAATTTATTTATGCGGTATTTCATTACGGCACATTATTACCAACTGAAAATAACGGTTTATGATATCGCTATAATCTAATAACGGGCTAAAAACTACGAACCAAGCGTGTCCTTATGAACTATCTGGAGTGACTCACTTTGTAAGTTTAGTAGTTTGGTATATACTTGCAACTAGTCTAGAAAGGTAAGTTTATAGTAGTTTGGTAGCACACTTGCAACTAGCCTAGAAAGTTCGGTGATCCAAAATACACTTTTCTCTGTTAAAATGCCAGAATGGAACTGTGGGCGCTGACATATGGACCCGGCAGGTCGTCGCCGGGCCCAAACCAACCCCACCGCGGCACGAGCCCTCCGTCTCGGCCGCGCCGGACGCCCACTGAATCTAGGAAAACCACACAGATCTACCCCTCTCCCACCTCCGATGGCTTCCGCCCTGTCGTCCCCGGCGACGGCGCCGTCGCTGGTGGACACCCTCTTCCAGCGCTCCCTGGACGACCTCGTGAAGTCCATCCGCGCCGACCCTTCCGCCGCCGGCGAGTCGGCGGCCGTCGCCCCGCGCCCTCTCCGAGATCCACCGTGAGATCCGCGCCCCCGACGCGGCCAGCAAGGCCGCCGCGCTCCAGAAGCTGACCTACCTCTCCTCCCTCCACTTCGCCCCCATTTCCTCCCACCCGCTCGCCTTCCCCGCCATCGAGCTCCTCGCCTCGCCGCACCTCCCACACAAGCGCCTGGCCTACCTCGCCGCCTCCCTCTCGCTCCACCCCGCCTCGCTCTCCCTACTCCCGCTTGCCACCCACCAGCTCCACAAGGACCTCTCTCCCTCCACCTCCGCCGCCGCCTCCCACCACGTCTGCGCCCTCGCGCTCCAGCTCCTCGCCTCCCCCGCCGCGGGCGCGGCGCCCGACCTCGCCGTACACCTGGCGCAAGACCTCGTTCCCCACCTGTCCCGTGGTAGCCCACGCGCTATCGCGGCCGCCGCGCGCGTCATAGCCGCTTCCCCGTCTTTGGCCGTGCCGGTCCTCTTCAAGCCGCTGGCTGCGTGTCTCGCGTCGCCCGACGCACGGGCGTCTACTGCGGCTGCGGCCGCCTTCTGTGAGCTCTCGGCGCCGCCAGCTGACGCGGCCGCTTTCCTGCCGCTCGCGCCTGACCTCTACAATCTGCTCGCCACGTCCCGCTCCAACTGGGCGCTCATCAAGGTGCTCAAGGTGTTTGCTAGACTGGCCCCTCTGGAGTCGCGCCTAGCAGCACGTATTGTTGACCCAGTCTGCCAGCTCCTCGCCCGTTCTTCAGCCATGTCCCTGACGTTTGAATGCATCCGCATGGTGCTAACTGCACTACCGGCACATGATGCTGCTGTGAACCTTGCAATTGGGAAAGTCAAGGAGTTCCTTGCTGCTTCTGATGATCCTAACCTGCGGTACCTTGGGCTCTTGGCACTTGGTATGCTCGGCCCATCATATGCATCAACTGTGAATGAGTGCCGTGATGTGATTTCCCTGTCACTGGGTGATGCCGACTTGAACATCCGCAGAGAGGCATTGTACCTTATGATGGGGATGGTTGATGACAACAATGTCATGGACATTGCTGGCATGCTGGTCAGTCATGCCGCAAAGTCAGACCCAGAGTTTGCAAATGAAATTCTTGGTGCTGTCCTAGCAGCATGTGGGCGCAACGTGTATGAGCTTGTATCGGACTTTGATTGGTATGTCTCACTACTCTCAGATATGGCAAGGAGCCTACACTGTGCTCAGGGGGATGAGATTGGTCGGCAGCTTGTTGATGTGGGACTAAGGGTGCAGGATGCACGTCCAGAGCTTGTCCATTCAGCTCGAACTCTCCTAATTGACCCTGCTTTGCTTGGGAACCACCTCCTCTGCCCTGTTCTTTCTGCTGCTGCATGGGTCTCTGGTGAGTATGTAGATTTCACCAAGGATCCTGTGGAGCTTGTCGAGGCACTCTTGCAGCCAAGGACCAGCCTCCTGCCAATGTCAGTGAGAGCCGTCTACATCCAGGCAGTATTTAAAGTGATAACCTTCTGTTGCAATTTATATGTCGAGAGGTTGAATGATTCAAACAAGGAATCGGATCTACTGTTTGATGGGTTAGCTATTGATCAAATTGTTAGCAAAGGAAGTGAGGCTGCAATTCGATCTGGTGAAGAACAAATTGTTATGCCAATCGCAATTGAAAAGGACCCTTTTTCGCACAAATCAATAATTTACATGATTAACTTGATTGAAGCAACAATTGGGCTACTTGTTGAGTGCAATGAAGTTGAAGTCCTGGAGAGGGCACGCAACCTAATGGGTTTTGTCCATTTGCTAAGAGAGATTCAGGAGTTGAAGGAAAGGAATGTTGGTGATCATATCATGCATAACCAGGTCAAGGAGCTCGTTAAGAATATGCAAACAGTATTCTCTCAAGAATTATGCCCTGTTTCTGCGAATGCCCAGAAGAAAGTGTACCTTCCTGAGGATCTTGTCTTGAATGAAAATCTTAATGAACTTGCTGACATTGTAAGTGAAGATGACACTACTCCCTCAACTTCGATCTTTTTCTGCCGTCACAGCAGCCGTTACGTGGAGACTAGAGATGAGCCTGCAGTGTCAGTTGGTTCATCTTCTCTTCTTTCTGAACACCGAAAACGGCACGGGATCTACTATCTCCCAACAGGAAAAGCTGAGGTTGATGCAAACAATTACCCTCGTGCCAATGATCCTCTGCTGTCTGCTGACAATGGAAGTGCTTCGGAGGATAAACCGGAGACTGTCCAGCCTGTATCTGCTGGGAAAAAATTGAAGGCCACGAGGTCCAGACCAAAAGTAGTGAAACTGGATGGTGAGGATTTCCTAAGTTCTATTATGGCTAGTGCAAAAGTTCCAAAGGAAAATCCATTGTCTGGGGCTTTACGTGGTGTGCTCTTGGGAAGAGATACCAAGCCATTATCTTCACTGAAGGCTTCAGATAGGGCCTCTGGAGGAATGCTAAACAAAATGGACACTGGTGAATCTAGTTCTCAATGGATAGAGAACATAGATGCTGATTTAGGAAGCCATCCTACTTCAAGTTCTAGGACAAGTAAACAACATAATCATGACAAAGAGAAGAGTATAATCCCTCCTGAATGTGATGGGAAAGAAGCAAGAAAGCATAGAACCTCCGGTAGGAGTGGGCATCGTCAAGGAAAACATAAGCATAGAGAAAGGCCTAGTACTCATCCTGATGTTGCACCTCAAGCTCCAGTAATCCAAGATTTCCTTCTCTAGCTGCCAAGAGATTTTCTTTTTTGGTATATTACTATTACGAAATACATGTTGATCTTTGGTTCTGTCACATTTTGCGCATTTTCATTTTTCTTATTTCTTCTATTCGTGTTGTTAGTAACCTACTTAGTTGATCAGTGATGGTTGATGTATGTCTTCTTTGGCAAAGCACTTGGTGTTCTTCAGTAGCTCTATTGCAATATATCAGTTCATATTGTACAAAGCCAGACTCAATAGTTTTATCTATTAATGTTAACTTCTTTTGTGTCCCTCTTGTTTAGCTCTAAAAGATTGTTGAAATATTGCAAAAACTAAATATGCACGGATACTAAATGACCATGAGAACTTCCGATACTAATAGACTTACTAGAATGTATGTGTCAGTCATTTAGAAGTTTTGACTGCCAGAGTACATAGATCATTTAGGCTCAGTTCGTGGTTCCTAAACCGTGACATGCTAAACTTATTTTGACTGAGAAATCTACATTGAAAATGTGCAATGTCTTCCGCAGCTGCTAATGAAGATGCTCGAAATTAAATGAAAAATGTTTTAAGTAAGTCACTTTTATTCCTCAATTAAAATGGAGAAAGATTTAAGTAGTGACTGCTGCAAATGACTGTATCGCATGTAACTGTAGCATGCGCCAACGGCAGGAGATTTTGTTCTTATCTCCTGCTTAGTTGATATAAATCAGTAGTAATTTCATTAGGATGATGTTTAACTAGCCCATATTACATAATTGCATAGGGCCTAGGGAAGGCAGATTGGATCTTTTCAAGCGAAATAAATGAATTATTTATCAAGTTTCTATCTCTAGCAAATTTGCCGCAACAACCCTACAGATCCAAATGGCATGGATATCTCTTTATGCTCTGAACTAAGAGTAGATACAATGAGTGCATGCATTCAGGGCTTTTCCCTCACTTGTATCCTGAGTCGCATATGCCAAGCTTAATGACAATTGTAGCTGTCAGCCTCTTCCTGTTCCTCACTATCCAACCAGGTATGCCCTCCCATCAGACCAACAAACCTGTATAGAATTTTCTACCCCAACCGTGTGGCGTCTCCTCTAGGTGCGGTTCTACCTTCAAGTCGTCGTCACCTTCGGTCTCTTTCTATGGTGTTTACCCCTGTTATGAACTTGCACAAGGTACTTGATATTTGCACACTAAAAACATGTTAAGCATTGCCCTCAAATTTGCGTATCAAAAGCTGTTGAAATTTAAAGCAGAAAATGTTGCAACATATAGAAGAGTATGAATTCAGGGTGTGTGCTCTCTTGGATAATAAGGCCTGTCTCAACTCTATTTATTGAACTTCTGGTATTTAATATATTTCTGTAGAAACGTGAAATTTGCAGTCTGCTGGGCGTCCGCCTACACGCCGTCCTGCCGCCTGCCTAGCGCGTTCTATAGCATTGCCTATGAGATACTCCATGCAACTATAAGAGTTGCCTGCATAATTACACTGCTTGTTCTACTACATATGTTAATAGGTGGATATGGAAGAGCCACCCTCCCTCCCCCCCTTCCCCCTGTCCCCGGCTGGTCCCTTTTTCTGTCTTAACTAACGAAAGAGTTTCTCGATTTGTATATTAAGATAAGATCAACATGTTCCAAATAGTTAACGACTGCCTATTGGTCAACCACCTTTCAGAGCTTTTGTGGGTTAAAGACCTTTGTAATTCAGTATGAAGTAATGTTTCAAATAGTGGTTAGCAAGTGGCCTCCCACCTTCAAGCGCTTCTTCGGGCCAGTGGCCTTGGTATATGGATTAGAAGTGATGATATGCGTGTTTGGGTACCTTGGCATGAATGACCTGAAAGTCCATATTCCTTGCAAGGTTTGCAGAACTGAGAAACCAAACAAGCCTCATGTCCCTAACCAGAATGAACTTGATTTAGCCTTTTATTCCACGTTAGAAGTATGTACATCATTTTTGTTGAAACTATTACATTTTTTAATAAACCGCTCAGTTATGGATGAATGGTTGAAATTTAATACAAGATCATTTCGCTGTTTATCTTGAACTCCGGCTATAATTTTCTTTGAAAAACAAACATAGGCGAACCTCTTGATATGTAATATATATGCTATGTCTGTTACTATGTTAAGTGCTGAAACATTTTTTTTTCTGTTAGAGTACACTGGTACGGAAAAACTCATTCGAGGCGGTTGAGATAGATCATATGAGATAGTTATAGCCTCCGTCTCCAACCAGTGATTGCGGATATAGGGCCCGCATCGGAGGTGGTTAACGAAACGCCTCAGATGACAACTTACTAAGGCGGTTTGCAGATAACATGATATCCGAGGCGGCTGTTTATTTTGAACCGCCTCGAATAACAGTTCAGAAAACTAGAAAAAAACATTTCAAATATATGAGCGAATTCAACATATTTTTAAGCGAATTAAAATAGTCTATAACTTCAAACATGTAATTAAATATATAAACCATTGTCATACATACATAATTTATAAAATGAAAATATATAACTAAAAGTTCTCGAGCAGGAGATCATCGTCGATGGGGTCTGGCAGTAGAACAAGCACCTTACGGACCACGAAGAAGCTTACTCGGTCGACACCCCACTTGATGTACTTCGCGTGGAGGCGGCGGATGATGCTACGGCGAGTGGTGCGCTCCGACCCATTGGAAGTACAAACAACAAGGAATCGTTCTGGCTTGTGGTGTGCTTCCATGATGAACTTTGCTCGTGGGTATTTCTTGGCCAGCACACACCGGACGACGAAGGTGCCAGACTAGCGTACTGCTTCAATGTACACGTAGAGGAGGGTGCCCTCTGTGTTCCCATAGTCACACTAGAGAGCTTGCATGCTTGATCGGCAACGAAGGAGGGGCCAGAGTCGGTGACAAAGGCGGCGACGGAGGAGGTGATGGAGAAAGGGTCACCCTCTTGCACTTCCCGACCGTGCAGGAGGAGCTACCCACAGGCTCCATTGCAAAGCAGGCGGTCAATTTTGGAGCAGAAATCGAAGAGAGGAAGATGGGGAAATAGAGGAAGAAGAGGAAGATCGAGCACGTGCGCTTTGGCTGACGAAGAAGAGAAAGATGTACGATTTATATAGACACCGGCATGACTCCTCATGTACAGGCGCGACTCCTCGTCTCCCGCTGTCTGCCTTGTGTACCAACATGACTCCTCTAATACCGCCGCCTCGCCTGTACAGCTACCCACAAATGTTTTCAAGATAGTAGTATTTACAGTGACGACGCATAATTTTGCAACAATTAACAGAGGGAGAGGGAGAGGCCGGCTGACCTTACACTAGTGGTGGCGTTTGGATTGACGTTGACCCTCGAGGTAGTGGTGGCGCTCCTCCTCCTTGCGACAGTGGTCGAGGCCTCTTCCTCACGGCGGTTGGGCTGAATGGAATGGAGAAGATGCGAAGTAAAAACCCTAGTGCCTGCATGCCGCCACATATATATGTTTGATTATCCACGATGGTTGCTCAGATCTAACCGCCTCTGATAACATGATATCCGAGGTAGTTGTTCTTCCCCAACCATCTCCAATAATAGTTTAGAACAAAATAGACATTTTGAACATAGATTAAATAGATATTTCCAAAACAGATTAAGTAGACATTTCCAAACACAAAAGAAAACACGCATACAAAACATCACATAACAAAATGCCTCTTTCGGTTGTTGCGAAGAGGAAACATTACATCACATAACAAAAGGCTAGTTCAGCCTTTTGAAGCAAAACGAAATAAAAACTATCTAGATCCTCTCTAGTGGGAGATCTTCGTCAAGAGGTTTTGGCTTCAGAGGGGAGATGGTAGCAACTTTGAAGAAGCTCACCATGTAGGAATCTCACCAGATGTACTTCGTGTGGAGGTGCAAGACGGCCTTTTTGTTGGTGCAACGGATGAGGATACACCCTGACTCGTGGTGAGCTTTGAGGACAAAATGTTTTTGTAGAAACTTCTTATGCAAGATACACTGGATGACGTACGCACCGGAGTACTACAAGGGGTCAGCGTTGTACGCACAGAAGAGGGTGTCCTCAGTGTCACCATAGCGGTCGAACTCCAGTGCTTCAAACGTGGTGCAGGAGAGATCCATGTTGATGCACGCGCGGTCCTCGCGGATGGGCGAAGAAGGCGATGCTTCGTGCTTCCGCTTCCTTGAAGAGCTCCCTGCAGTGGCCATTGCTAGAGATCGAGGAGGTAGCTGGAGGGGAAAGGAAGAAGAGGATCGAGAGAGCAGGTGGCTGGAGGTGGCTTTCGGAGGAATGAAGAAGAGACATCAAAGAGATCGAGGTGGTTTATAGGGAACTCTTCGTGTTGCCCGTCGCACGTGACTCCGAGTTGGCTGCGTTCTGAAAATCGCCTCGGATACGAGCCTTATCCGGGGCGGTTGGTTTTATTCTCGTGTCTCCGATATGTTCGAGGTGATTGCCTTCTAAAAACTACCTCGGATATGAGTCTTATCTGAGGAGGTTTCTCAAAAGTCCTTATCAGAGCCGGTAGAACAGTGTTAACCACCTCAGATATCAATTATTCGAGGCGTTTCAGCCCAACCGCCTCGGATGAGCTTTTTTGTACTAGTGGTAGTATAATGTGCATCATTCTGATACTTCAGAAATATTTGAAAATTAGTTTCAAAATTGTCTCCAGTAGGATTTCTTTCTCTTTTCCCAGTCCAGATGTCTGGTGATTCTCTAAGTAATCCTTCATTGCTATATGTATCCATTACTTTCTGATACAACTAACCTTGTCTTTTGCCTTCCTATAGCTTGTCTTGCTTCACTATTTTCTTTGCTTGTAAGTTCCTTCTTCTAGGTTTATTGATCTATTTTCATTTGTTTATGTTGGCACTTGTCAGGACTATTATGAAATCCGAGGATATTTTTATTTGGACTGCGTTATTTAATTGCCATTCGCCACATACTAACATATCTATTGATATTTTATTGATATTGACAGAAATGAAGTGTTGGCAAATGCAATCCACGTACTTTATTCATCGACGGTTGGGTTTCAAATAAAGAATACATCAAAGAGAAAGAGAGAGGGATTACATGCACGACTAACAGACTCAACAACAGATTGTTAATATCCTATCTAGCTGGCACTACTACAGAATTGTCCATGCGAGGCGCCTTATCCGAGGTGGTTAAGTAAAAGCGCCACGAATAGTATATGCCGGAAGCGGTTAGTATGAAAAAACCGCCTCAGATAACGAGTTTGAGAGCAACCGCCACGGATAGCGACCACATCCGAGGCGGTCAGAAATAAGTAACCGCCTTGGATAACAGAGGCGGTTACTTATTTCTGACCGCCTCGGATAATGGCCATATCCAAGGCGGTTATATACCGTCAACCGCCTCGGATAAGTGAGTACATATCAGAGACAATTGCTGATATATAACCGCCTCCATATAAGTGATATCCGAGGCAGTTATGTAGATTTAACCGCCTCCAATATGATTCACAGTATTAATTGTGCTACGCGAGCAGACATACGACTAGAGGAAGATATGTCTTAAATGTGGTGATTTTTTGAGCTATTTGCTGGTGATTTTTCGGTGGAGAAGCTACATTTGGAAGAGTAGTTGGAGATAATACTTCCTTGTTGATTAGCAAAGGTTAGTGTTTAGTTTTTAAATCATTTTATTCAATAATTTGGTGAGTTTGCTTTATTTCTTTGACATTGAGAATATTCAATTATATGATCATAATTAGATCGATGGAGATCTTTGATTTATCGTATAGTGGAATGCATAGAAATTTAGTGTTAAGGTATGCAAATTTTGAAGGAATTTTGTGGGTAAAAAGGAAAAAATAAAGATGGATTTATTTTTGTGGCATATTTAATTTTTATATGTAAGAAGTGGTAATTTGGTTAGTTATATGTTAGTAATTGAAGAGAGTCGACACATATAGGTAGTTATATTAGTCAATTAGTACGGTTAGTTAATTATATTAGTTAGTTAGTTTAGTAATTATTTTTAGAATTTGGTTTGGTTAGTAATTGAAGAAATGTTAAACTCATGTCATGAAGTTGATGCACTTCATATTTTTAACAAAAATTTCAACTTTCCATATGCACGGCTTAGATGGATCGATCATGGATGTACGGAGCTCACAACACAGAGGCGTATAGAGATGCAGTGAGAGCATTAATGGCAGCTGCCGAGGCAGACATGTTAAGAGAGGGTAGAGCTGACACGTATTGTCCATGCCTAGACTGTGGTAACGTAAGGATTTTTGAGCTCCATCATATTGAGTACCACATCTTCAAGAGAGGTTTTAGGGAAGAGTATTCAACTTGGACCAAGCACGGTGAAGATCAAGCCGTAGTATGAGATGATGATATTTTTGCTGATGAAGAAGCAATTGATATGCCATTTGATATCGGTTGTGATTCACACCGTGAGATGTCTGATGATCCCGACTCGATGCCTGAGCTGGAACAGATGTTGCGTGATTTCGAAGGGCACAAAACTGACAGAGAGTACCAATAATTCCTAGGCTTGATAGGGGCCTCGGAGAAACCGCTATTCGCAGGATGCAAGGCTAAGTTCACTTTGTTATATGTCGTGCTTGAACTATTGAAGCTGAAGGCGAGCAACAGCTGGTCCGATAAGAGCTTCAACGAGTTGTTGGGCCTCCTAGGTGACATGCTTCCAGAGGGGAATGAGTTACCCATAAACACATATAGAGCCAAGAAGGTGCTTTGTCCCTTGGGACTGGAAGTTGAAAAGATACATGCATATCGAAACAATTGCATCCTATACCGGCAAGAGTTTGCGAAGCTACATTCATGCCCTGTGTGCAAGGCTTCTTGGTACAAGGGTAAGATTGGAGTAGAAGGAGCTGAGGAATTCGTCGAGGTGACGAAGGGGACTTCTGCGAAGGTTGCTTGGTACCTGCCTGTAATCCCGCACCTGAAGCGTTTGTTTGCGATGGAAAGCTAAGACACCCTGCCGATGCTATCCAGTGGAGAAACATCGATAGAAAGTATCCTCGATTTGCCGCGGAAACTAAGAACGTAAGGTTTGCGCTGAGTACGGATGGAATGAATCCATTTGGCAATACTTGTATGTGCTTATGTTGATGGTATTAATATCTTGGAGATGGTCATGGTGTAATGTCAGAACTGAATTGCCTGTCTTCTAATTGTCTGCTAAAGTTCAGAGATCTGAAATGAACTAATGTGTGCAGACAGTTAACGGAGGCGGTTGGAAAGAACTAACCGCCTCCTTTGTAGATTATCCAAGGCGGTTGGAACGAACTAACCGCCTCCTTATTTTCCTAATCAGAGGCGGTTAGATCGGGTTAACCGCCTCGGATATGTTCGTAATTGGAGGCGGTTAGATCAACAAAACCGCCTCTTTTATCCTTATCCGGGGCGGTTAGATCGATTTAACTGCCTCCGATATATCCCATATATCAACTCAAACTGCCAAGCCCCGCGCACATCAACTCAAGCTGCCAAGCCCTTGCCACCGCCCCCGACCAGCGCCGCCACCCCCGACCACCGCCGCCTCCTCCCCCCAGCACCCTATTCGACCGGCGGGAAGTCCCCGACCGGTGGCGGCCTTCTTCCCCGAGCGGTGGCCTCCTTTCCCGAGCAGCGGTCTCCTCCCTGAGCGGCGCAACATTGCTAGGTAACTTGAACTAATGTGTGCCCATGTGAGATCACTGAACAGAGGATGCCTCTTCTTTGTGGTTGTTCATATTTCAATTGAGTCGAAGGATGATGTACATTGCTAGGTTAATGGATGATTAGGGTTTAGATGATGCTTATGATGAACAGAGAATGTTGCCTAATCTCTAACAAGTATGGCTTCTACATGTTTGTTTGATCATGTTATATCTACGCTATAGAAGATGAGGTTTTGTTCTACGGTAGGCATATTTGTTTGCATATGATAAATTGCTAATCATATTTTAATTCTTGTAATAATATTTGCTGTTACAGATCATAGATGTAAACATGTTGCTGAGATTAGTTCTTGTCTAAAATAGGCCATGATCTTTTGATATAGGTTGCATGTGCAAGTATAGTGGTATTGCTTAGTCTTTATAAATCTTGTCTTGTAGTCACTAGTATGCATAGATGATTATTGATAGATATGAATGTGCTGGTGTCATTGGATTCAGGTTGTGTTCTAGATAATCATGACTTGTGACTATGCTACACACTGTTGCCAGCTCATAAAGAAACGAGAGTAGTGAAGTTCACTATACATTCTATAATACTCCGTTCATGTGCACATAATTGATAATATTTTAGCTATTTATCATGTTTCCTTTTTCATATGTTGCATGCTTAAGATTAGTGTTAAAAGATGGAGAATACTAATTTGACATGTTGTTTAAAGATGATTAGGCTTATGTCGCATATTGTTTAGAGATGACTAGGCTTATGTTCACAAATTGTATACGATGAATTGTTTATGCTGATGCTAGTAGAATGGAGGCGAACTCCCCGCCGCCCTCCCCTATGATATCACCGTTGGGGTCGCTAAGACCATCGACATCGTCAGGAAAGGGTTCTTGCAAACCAAGGAAGCCATCGAAGAGGCCGAAGGGCAGATGGGTAGTTGAGAGATTGGATCTGATGACCGGAGTACCTGAGCCGGAAGAAACCCGGAAGAAGTGGCGGATGTTATGCGGGGTGGTCGCCCGTTCTAGGGTTAGGATCACTCTCGCCGATTGGGTGAGCTAACATGGGAGGAGCGGAGGTTCCTGTTTGACAAAGTGAATGGCTCATTCATGTACCCAGAAGAGGTCGAAATCGATTTCTTCCGAGCTACTATATTGACGGCTGGGAAGTGTTGGAGGAATTTCAAGCACAGACTGGTGAGGGTGATGCGGGCATCACCATGGACAACACCACTTCACGTTCAACCCCACCTCCACTTGTTGGGCCAATGACACGAGCTCGAGCCAAAGCCCAACATGAGGTGAATCTTCTCCTTGGTACTTTTCCATTTGGCATGAATATGAATGGTATGCTACCTAATGCGCCGACCTTTTGCATGCTTAGGTACGAAGGATTGTCCAAGGTGGAGGACAGTGGGACCGAGGGAGGGACTCCAAGCTTCAAGCTCAACCACACCCAGACTGCTACCTCGGACCCTCCGGATGTTCACTGAGAAGGAAGGCCCGGACTATCCGGCTGAGGCCCGGACCCTCCGGATGTAGCCAGAAATTCCACCCGGACCCTCCGGATGAAGGTCCGGATCTTCTCTGGAAAGCCCGGACCTCCCACCCGGATAGTCCGGATGAGGGTCTGGATCTTCTCTGGAAGACCCGGACTACAGCCCTGATTCTCTGGACGCCCGGATTGTCCGGCCCCAATCTGGACAGTCCGGATCTGCCTGCGTGCAGAAAAATGGGCCACAACCCATGTAACTCTTAAGTGGAGGGTTAACTTATAAATACCGTACTCTCCACTAATTAGGGTTTTTAGACTTGTTGTTTAGAACATAGTTGAGCTTTGTTCCTAATCTAGGGTTTCATCCCTCTAGGTTTGGAGTTCCACCATTAGGCCTTGCTTTCCCGTGTGGATTGTACGGATCGGCGCGTGCCTCCGAGTGGTAAACATGGCATTCAATCAAGAGGATTGTTGATTTGGTTTCTAGTTCCCAAAGACTTTCCCATTGGGGTTTGTTGTTGGGGTAGGATTCCATTTAGGTTTTCCTAGTTATCCAATCCAATCCGTGAAGATTGGGAGCCACCGTATCAACTTGGTATCAGAGCTCTAGGTTGCCACGGTTTGGATTTGTATCCTCTCTTTTCTCTACCCCCAATTGCTAGTTTTGTTTTGGTTTTTCTTGCCTATTTTGAAAACCCCACAAAAAGAGCCCGATTTGAAACCTAGATGCAATTTGGAGTTTTGAGTGAGCTTTGGTTGGTTTTGATCCATTAGATCTTTGCTATTGTAGTGACCAAATCTTAAGACACGAGATCGGCAAAGATCATCGTGATGAAGTTGGAGTTCTTCTCAATACATGCATGCATTTAGGTTAGTCGATTTGGCTCTCAACCCAAAAAACCTAGAAAACACGACACGGAATCGGCTTAGATAAAATTTACAAAATCAATTTCACCCAGAGTATAACGCTAATGATTTTCTCAGGCTCTAGACACCTCGGAAAAGATTTACAAAATGTTTCAAGGAAGCTGGAGTGGATCTATATATATATATATATATACATAGCTTAACAAATGTTTTCTTTCTAAATTCCTTTTTGGTCCAAAATTGGTTCTAAAACAGCAAGAAAATCAAAACAAAATAAAAATAAAATCTCTCCTGTCCCGTGGGTCTTGCCTGCAGATCTTTTCTCCACCTGGCAGGTCCTCTTCTCCACGCGGCACAACAAAAATTATTTCCCCAGGCAATTTTTTTCCCCAGATCGAGTTCCCCAAAAGCCCCATTCTTCCCCAACCGGCCAGCTCTTTCTTCCCCATTTTCTCTTCCCCCTGCCAACTTCTCCACTGCGCCCGTGCATCCCTTCCCCTTCTGTTTTTCCAGCACCAACAAAACCACCGTCACCTTCTCTCCTCCAAATCCTATCTAAAAGTGAAGATCCAATCCCTGCATGTTATACCATTGGATTCTCTTTCTAATCTCGTCCCCAGGGAGGGCAGTCGCAACCTGCCATGGATTGGAGTAAAGTTCAGTGCTACAACTGTGGAAAGAAGGGACACCTTGCGAACCGTTGTACTGCTCCGCGTACAGGACATGCTTTTGCCCCCAAGGTGCAGTAAGGACAGTCAAGTGCAGGTCCTCAAGTCAGGGGACCAGCCCCTAATAGAGCTCAAACCGCCGGCCGTGGCAAGGTGAACCACGTCACCGCCGAAGAAGCGCAGGATACACCGGAGGAAGTGTTGGGTACGCTCCCTGTTAACTTAACTCCCGCCACCGTCCTTTTCGATTCCGGGGCATCCCATCCCTTTGCATTAAGCTAGCTTGCACATGGTAACTAGGCCCCATTCCTAGCCTTGCCTTATTCTCTCTTAGTTGCAATCCCCGATCCGGAGTTGAGAACCAATCTAGTCAGTAAGGATGGTTAAGATGGAGGTTGATAGAGGATTATCATTAACCGATGTGATGGTACCTGGATCAGACCCGAGGGCATTCCAGGGTGGGGGAAACCTTGCCCCCCCCTCTTTCCGCGTTCCTCCACCTCATGGATCCCCTATCCATGGGTAATCCGATCATTTGTGGTCATCCCTATGGGTGACATCCTCATCCGTTCCAAGCCTGAACCGGAGCACGAAGACCCTTAAGTATGGTGCCCGATGGACTCTGTCATCTCCTAGTCCTCACCACCCAGTTAATTACAAGAATCTTTACCTTCTTGTTTTTACTGAGAAAAATACAACAAAGATTCTAGAGAATCTAGCTTAACAGCCAAATCAAGAATGTTTCGTATCATAACTCACCCTAAACCCCGTACGAAGAATGGTATAGGGAAAACAGAGATAAGGAAGTTGAACGAACGATCCAATAGAGGAGAGAGATAAACAGCAGAAGAAAAGGATGGATACGCATAATGGCACCAGTCCGTCGGTGCAGTGGCAAGTTTCGAGGACCTAAGAGACACAACCCACCCATTAAGGTTGCCATCTGCGTTATCCTAGCTACCCAAGGTCTTTCGGATACCCTAGTTGGAACCTGGAAAGCCTTTCAGATGCCCCAATCCTACTCCTGATCTCTTCCCCCCAAGTAATCATAAACAGATACTTCAATTACTTCGAAGTCTCTACCCTCACTATCTTGGTCAGCCTTTGTTGGAACAGAGATAGTTGGTCATAGTGGCCCCTCTCCCTCAAACCAACGATCTTGAATTCTGAATTTGCAGGACTGACAAGGTCCTCGCACTCCTCTTCTCCCAGAATACGGTTATTGTTGAAAATAATAACTTGATCTGGTTTTCTCTTTCCAGAACTGGTGTAGAAGTCAAATAGTGATCCCACGACTTGACGTCAGCAACGCAAGGACCTAATCTTCCCTGAAACACACAAATCCCCGCTATCCATCCATCCCGGTAGCACAAGGCTGTTTCTTCGCCATTATTCTTGGTAGACCCAAAGGAAGCGGGAATCTGCCTGGTTTGTTACAAAGTGCGACTTAGGTCACCTGGTCAAGGTTGAGCATCAGAGACCAGCAGGCGTGTTGTAACCCCTCCTTGACCCCAAGATGAAAGAACTGCAGGAAGACCTCTCTTATCGGAAACACCCAAATTGCATCTTCGATCAAATGGAGCAACCTCTTTAAAAAGTGAAGTTACGTGGGAATAGGAAGATTGGCTCAAGACCGAGCTCCCATCTTTGTTTGCCGAACGTTAGAGATATCGGGTCGAGATCTTTTTAAGGGGGGTAGGTTTTGTAATACCCAGATTCGACGATTAGGGTTTGCCTCACATTCATGCATACATGTCATCATATTCATGCATGAAAACCCACACACACCACTTGCTAAAACTAAGATGAGATATGATTGCACTTTATAGAATATGTTCATATCTCATCCTCGGTGGTTAACTTTGCAAACACCAATTAACTTATTTGAATTCGCAAACATCAACGTCGACAAAAGTAGGTGGAGGAAGATTAGGGTTCCTAGTAGGGTCACCCCTCTAAGGTTCCCCTCCTGAAGTTTTGCCGAAAACCCTAAGGACTTGCTAGTTCGATCGGGGATTTCAATATCAAATTGCAAAAAGGGACAGAACTGTAATTACACGTTTAGGTAATGTTCCCAAGGGTGGAAAGTTCTAAAAACCTACAATTAGCTATAAAAATGGTTAGCCTAGCTACATGCAAATTTCTGGAATTTTTGGAAAAGATCAAGACTTGGTTGCAACTCAAACTCCGAATTAGGTCAAGAAATGGGATTGAACTGGAAACTAGGGCAAACACACTCCAAATTACTTCAAATTCCTACAGTAGGTCCCACATAATGTTTGGAAGGTCCTATCAAAATTTCAGAATTTTTGGAGCAATATTCGCACATGAAATAACACTAACATTGGCTCTGTAGTTATGTAAAAAGAAAAATTAAAAAGAATAGGCCGAGGCCCGTTCGGCCAGCCCACCGGCCGGCCCACTTCACCCCGCCGGCGCCCTCTCTCCCCTGCCATGCGGCCCCACCCGTCAGCCTCCTCCTGCTCTCTGCCGCCTCGGGCCCACGCGTCAGCTCGCGCCCTCCACGTCCCCGCCTCTGGTTCGCCGCCGTGGGCGGTGCCCCGGTTCCGACAGCCCTCCCGACCAGCGCGCCGCCTCTTAAATACCCCGCCCCGGCCGCCCGCGCCTCCCCATCCCGGTCTGAAAACCCTAGCTCCCCCAACCTTCTCTCCGGTGTGCAATCCCTCGCCGTCGCCGTCGTCTCCTTCAGCTTCGGCCCGAGCTCCGGCGAGGAATCCTCACTTCCTCGGTGAGACCCAACCACCCTCGTTTAGCTCCCGAGCTCCCTCATGCTCTCCCTCACCTTCCTCTGCTCCCATCTCCTCAGATCTGCGCCCCAGGGACCTCCACCGCCGGTGACCGAGCTCCACCGCCACTCCTGAGTGCCGCGAGCTGCATCCCGACCTCCTCCTCCTCTCTGCACACCGGCATCAACTTCAGGGTGAACTCCCCATTCTTTCCCCTTTTCCCCGAGCTCTGCCGAGCCTTGTAGCCTGGTCCGGCGATGTCTCCGGCGAAGCGCCGCCACCCCAGGGTTTCTTCTCCGGCCGGTCAGAAGAGAGCCAGAGAGAGAAAGAGAGAGAGAGAGAGAGTGGAGTAGGGCCGACCACGTGGCTGCTCGGGACTGGCTAGCCGAGTCCAGTCAGCCCGGTCCCCGGGCCCACGTGTAAGCCAGAGAGGGATTAGGGTTGGGAAATCAGGTGTAGCTTAGCTCGGGTGCACGTAGGGATTCAGGTCTGGATCTGGGGAGCGCTCGGGTAGATTTAGCGTTTAGGGTAGGAGATCTGATGGGTAGACTTAACCGGGTACGCGTAGGATTTAGGTTTTAGCTCCGGGTGCACCTCGGGTGGGTTTAGTATTTAGGCTTGGCGCAGATTAGGGTTAGGGTTGAGTTTTAAAAATCCGTTAAACTTCAAATGTGCACAACTTTTGAACCGTAGGTCGGATTTCAGTAAATTTTATATATTTGGAAACCTCGTGAAAATCTCTACGATTTGGTTGAATCAAAAAATCTAATTCGAGCACATGCACTGCAGGTCACCCTAGGGTTCGAATCGTAGTTCCTTATATTCTTCGATCGTCCCGTAAACCCTAGCGTGACGACCATCACCCCGTTTTCATCGATTCTAGTTGCGTTAGATCCGTGTCCCATCATGCTTTCAAAATGCATACCCTTGGAGTATAGTCATCAACTAAAAACTACCACCTTACCCCTAACTTCGGACTAAAACAATTTTGACGCATACACACGTTAGGTCAGCATCATAACTCTGACCCATCCTCGCATGAACTATAACACACCCCTTGGGTAGAACCAGTACCTAGGTTCAACATGTATCACCCCATACCACACCCGTTAGACCTTTTTGTCACAGATCGGCACAAACTCTACTTCATCTCATATCACATGCGATTCTTCGACAAACCCTAATTTGATGAATAAAGCTCCGAATCGAACAATTTCAGTGGCGTTAGTTTCGTAATTCAGAGCACTACCTTACTACACAGGCTTTAGGTCATGACCATCCGTAGTGAATAACAATCCTCAAACCCTAATACACAATCGCATGAAACTTGACATGCATGTGTGATAGGACAACACTGAATTAAGAAATACTCGATGCTCTAGCTTCTTAACATCGTTAGGTCACCTTAGAAATGCATATCTAGTGTAGCTCATCATGCATACATGCTGAGTCTTATGGTCTTTTTGTCGTTTCTTTTCCGGTACTCTTAATCGTTCACAACAGGACTCGAAGAGGGAGACCACCAGGCTCACGACCTCACGCAAGATCAGGAATCCTACGACCAAGGCAAGTAGAGCTTGTTGCATTTCTTATATTCTATTACATGCCTGACTACTAGTAATGTGTGGATGTTTGATTAGCGATTATGATTGGAACTGCTTAGGATGGTTCTTAGAAGTTATTTCTCTGTGATGGTTGAAAATTTTAACTTGACGCCCTATCAACTTGGAACCATTAAAAGTGAGATGTGAGAGCCGAAGAGGGTAGGTGCACGATGGATACGATGGGTATATCTGGTGTTATGAATGCGACCCAGGTGTAAGAGGAGTTTTTCGCTATACCCCTCTGAGGCCAGCTCCATCGTAGTACTCCTCTTGTCACGTGTGGACATCAGCGGAAGTCGCCGCTATGGGTATATCTAATGGCAAGTCTCGGTCACTCAGAGCCTTGCAACCTCTGAGTGAGGAGCACTCGTTATATCCATGGTAGTGGTACGGCCGGTGACGGACCGAGAGATTGATTGGAATGAATATGTGTTAGGTTGAGAACACTCATGGTCGCCGCCGGACTCACCACTATGGGGTATCTGATGGCAAGTCTCGCTCACTAGAGCTTTGCAACCTCTGAGTGGGAAGCACTTGATATTTCCCATAGTAGTTGGAGTTGCCGGGACGGTCCAAGGGGGTTGATTAAATTAGATGGGCGTGGGCTGCCCCCAAACAACTTGGAATGTTATGGTTGATGTGCTCATGTTCGTATTGGGAATTATTTGAGATCTGGACTGTAAGTGGGAGTTGCTGTGTTCCTCCCTTGTTGCTATTCATACCATGTTTTGCTGTAATCTCGTTAGCTCAACTTGCACCATGTTTAATTATTGCTATACTAGCATGTGTAGGACATCTAATCAAGCACGAATAAGTCTTGCGAGTACCTTCGTACTCACCTTGGATATTCCTAGATCATTGCAGGTGAGCCAGTGGTCGAGGATTACTTCAATACCGCCTAGCTTCTGGTTTTCTTGGTTGGCTAACGACTCATGGGATAGGTTGTGACTTTTGGTCAGCGGCCAATACGCCGCTGTGGGACTCACTAAAACTTCTTCCGCTGTGTTTAGTCATTTCTTAGTTGGATATGTTTTCGGTTATCACCGACTGATGTAAAATTTAATGGGTCCCCACGTGGACAGCTAATAGTATTATCGTATTGTATTGCTTTGTTGTGATATACAAGTTGTTATTCAGGCTGCTCATACACAGTGCGTGAATGATATGAAGTGTATGGGTATGCCATGAAGAGTTATAGCCGTTCCTCTTTTTACTAAGTCGAGCAGGAATCGGTTGAGTGACCCGCTGGCTGAGATGCTGTGCCGGCCAGGCAGGGTGTGGGCGCGTTCTACCGGGCTTTCGAGCGACCCACTAGCTTCCGAGCTAGGTTAGGGTGTGGGTAGAATCGCCGGGCTCCTCCGATCTTGCTTTGCGTGGTAGAATTCGGGAACGACTCTAAATCTTCACTGGGTCAGGGAATTGTATGTGGTTCTGGGAAGTTTAGTCGCTTCCGGCCGGCTTGCGTTGGGCAGGTGTCGGATCACTCCGCCTCGGTGAGTACGGCGCAGGTACCGTGCCACCAGGTTGACTGGTCCTTCGGCCCTTGGCGACCATTCGTTCCCTTAGTCATATGTGATTCCCGGGTCCGTGACACCTGTCACCAAAGGAGGTCTTCGAAGATTGGTCTCAATCAGCCGGGTGATCGGAAGCCGTAGGAGATAATCCTAGAGCCGGGTGATCGCCTCCTCTGGTGTCGTTAGGTGATCCTAGATCGACACTGAAAGCATTAACACACTCGGTCCTAAAGAGATTTACATTGCTACCAGACTCCTCATCAAGGTAGAAGTCACTGAGATCCACGCAGTTGGCCATCGGCTCCTGATTGGATGGATGGCTAAAGTTGTCGTAGAAACCCTCATCCGAGAAGTCAGGTGTTTGCATGGACCTTGTTGGATCTTGTGATGATTTCAGTGTTGATTCGACGATATCGACTGGAGAGGTCCCCACGGTCAGCACCATCTATTGAGGATTGGTAAGCCATTGATCTTATGGTATTTGTGATAAGGAGAGTGACAGTGATACGGAGAGCTCCCGATCTTCACGATTTGGACAAGGATAACTAGAAGGGCCTAGATGAAATTCCAAACCAGCAACAAAACCCCAACGGGTTAGCCTTTGAAACTAGGACTCAAATCAACTCCTCCTCTCAATGAATGCCTCGATTACCATCCGGGGGCACACGCCGGTCCTTACAATCCAAGGAAGATTACAAGGTTTAAGATGGAACTCCTAATCTAGAGGGATTAACCCTAGATGAGGAGCAAAGCTCTCTTAAGTCTTAACAACAGGTCTAATATTGATTAGGGTTTGGGTACGGGTATTTATAGTCCTAACCCTGTAACCCTTGGAGGCTAAGCCATCTCATTACATGGGCCTCGGCCCGTTACTATGCGCAAATAGTGCGCCCGGACATTCTAGGGTACCTTGTCCGAAATGTCCGGCCGTAGGGCCTAGACATTCCGGGGTAAGTTTTCCAGAATGTCCGGATGTCTTGATCAGTGGACGTCCGGAGGGTTGGAGTTCGCACTCCGGGCTGGGGTCATCCGGAGCCTCCGGGACTGGGTTCCGGAGTGTCTGGTCGAGGAGCTGGAGGAAGGTGTTCTCGGCCACCCATCCGGAGTATCCGGGCTTGGGGCCGGAATGTCCGGATACCATCCCGAGAGGAGCACATTCCTGGCGGAGGATGTCCGGAGACTCCGGGTTGGCCCGGAATGTCCGGGTGTGTTGTGGGATCTCGGTGCTTCCAGGATTGGTCCATCCGGAGTGCCCGGGCTCCCTTGTCTGGAATGTCCGGACATGTCTTCCAGGCAGCAGCTCGGGTCCTTCCTCCCCTCGGCTTCGCTCCACTTGGTTGATCCTTCATACCTGAGCAAGCATAGAGTCGAAGCATTAGGTAGCACACCATTCAAGCTCAAGTCAATTGGAGATGTATCAAGGAATAGATTCACCTCATGTTGTAAAGCCTTAGCTCGAGCTCTTGTCATTGGGACACTAGGTTTTGGAGGTGGACTTGAGTGACTTGAGTGAGTTGCAAAGTCTTCACCCTTGGTGCAGGTGATGTCCACATCATTCCCCCCTTCTTGAAAAGGAGTCGACCTTGACTCGACTGCATTGTAACCATGGAAGGGAGAAAGATCCGAAATGTTGAAGGTGTTGCTCACCGAGTACTTGGATGGTGGAAGATCAATCTTGTAAGCGTTGTTGCCGATGCGCTGAAGGACTTGGAAAGGTCCGTCGCCACGTGGCATGAGCTTGGACTTACGTTCTTCGGGAAAACGCTCCTTGCGGAGATGTACCCACACAACACCGGGGTCGAACACCATCTTTTTCTTGCTCTTGTTGACCTTGTTGGCATGACAAAGCACTCATTGCTCAATCGTAGCCCGTGTTGTCTCGTGGAGCCTCTTGATGAAAGCGGCTCGCTTGGAGGCGTCCATATTGACCCATTCGTGAAGCAGTAGTGGAAGGAGGTCAAGTGGTGTAGAGGGGTTGAGGCCATACACCACTTCGAATGGGCTCATGCTTGTAATAGAATGGACCGCTCGGTTGTAGGCGAACTCCACATGGGGAATGCATTCCTCCCACTCCTTCAAGTTCTTCTTGATCATGGTGCGGAGGAGGGTTGACAAGGTGCGGTTGACGACCTCGGTTTGCCCATCGGTTTGTGGGTGGCAAGTTGTGGAGAAGAGAAGCTTGACTCCCAACTTGACCCACAATGTATTCCAAAAGTAGCTTAGGAACTTGACGTCGTGGTCGGAGACGATGGTCTTGGGCACACCGTGAAGCCTCACAATTTCCCTGAAAAACAAATTAGCAACATGTGAAGCATCATCGATCTTGTGGCAAGGAATAAAATGTGCCATTTTTGAGAATCTATCCACAACCACAAATACCGAGTCCCTCCCCGTTTTGGTCCTAGACAATCCTAAAACAAAGTCCATGCTAATATCCTCCCAAGGTGCACTAGGAACAGGAAGTGGAGTATAAAGACCATGAGAGTTTAGCTTCGACTTAGCTTTGTGGCATGTGGTGCATCGTTGGACGAATCGCTCCACATCTCTTCGCATTTTCGCCCAATAGTAGTGATTGGACAGTATCATGTAAGTCTTGTCCCACCCAAAATGTCCCATCAAGCCGCCGCCATGGGATTCCTGCAAAAGGAGCAAACACACGGATGACTCGGGAATGCATAGTTTGTTAGCTCGAAAAAGAAAGCCCTCATGCACATGATATTTGTCCCAACCCTTCCCTTCTCTACAATTAGTGAAAGGGAAAGCAAATTCAGGGTCATTGGCATATAAATCTTTCAAGCATTCTAAACCCAAAACCTTAACTTCGAGTTGATTCAAAAGGGTCATTTTCCGGGAAAGAGCGTCCGCCACAATATTTTCTTTACCCTTTTTGTATTTGACTACATAGGGGAAGGTTTCAATAAATTCAACTCATTTTGCATGTCTTATGTTCAATTTAGCTTGGCCCTTCAGATATTTCAAAGATTCATGATCGGAATGAATAACAAATTCTTTTGGCCAAAGATAGTGTTGCCATACTTCTAGAACACAAACGAAAGCATACAATTCTTTATCATAAACCGGATAATTGAGTTGGGCTCCATTCAATTTTTCACTAAAATAAGCGACTGGTTTACCTTCTTGCATGAGCACACCCCTATACCGATCCCACTAGCATCACATTCAACTTCGAAGGTCTTAGTGAAATCTGGCAAAACAAGTACGGGTGCCTCAGTTAAGCGTTTCTTAACTTCTTGAAAAGCGTTTTCTTGAGATTGCCTCCACACAAAAGGAATGTTTTTCCTAGTTAACTCATTCAAAGGGGAAGCAATAGCACTAAAGTCTTTGACAAAATAGCGGTAAAAACTTGCTAGGCCATGGAAGCTACGCACTTGACTCACGTTGATAGGGGCAGGCCAATTTTTAATTGCTTCAATTTTGGACTCATCCACCTCTATGCCATGAGTCGAAACAACAAAGCCTAGAAACACAAGTTTCTCCGTACAAAAAGTGCATTTCTGAAGATTAGCAAACAAGCATTCATTCCTAAGCACTAGTAGAACTTGTTTAATGTGGTCAACATGATCATGCAAAGTTCTACTATATATGAGAATGTCATCAAAGTAGGCTACCACAAATTTACCAATGAATTGGCGTAAAACATGATTCATTAAGCGCATGAAAGTACTGGGAGCATTGGATAGACCAAAAGGCATGACAAGCCACTCATACAAACCAAACTTTGTTTGGAAAGCAGTTTTCCACTCATCTCCTTCACTCATCCTTATTTGGTGATAGCCACTCTTCAAATCAATTTTAGAGAAAATGGTTGCGCCACTAAGCTCATCAAGCATGTCATCTAAACGAGGAATGGGATGGTGATAACGCACGGTGATATTATTGATGGCTCGGCAATCAACACACATGCCCCAAGATCCGTCCTTTTTAAGGACAAGAATAACAGGAACGGCGCAAGGACTTAAGCTTTCGCGAACATACCCCTTGTCAAGTAGCTCTTGTACTTGACGTTGAATTTCCTTGGTCTCCTCGGGGTTGGCGTGGTAAGGTGGCCAGTTGGGAAGTGGCGCTCCCGGAATGAGGTCGATGCGGTGCTCGATGCCTCGAATGGGTGGAAGCCCCACCGAGACCTCATCGGGGAAGACGTCCTCGAATTCCTGCAAAACACGAGACATAGCTAGAGGAAGTGGGGGTGAGTCTTTGGTCAAAGCAACTACATCTTTGTACACAAGTACAAAGTGTAGTGTAGAGGGGTCATTCCTCACTCCTCTCATCTCGGATTTGGTGGCTAGCATCACTAAGCCTCTATTCTCTTCCTTGCTCTTTTCTCTCATTTTGGGCTTGTGGCTCTCGCTCACCGGTTTGTGGAATTCACTCAAGGTGGTGTTCTCTCGCTCACTTCTCTTCTTTTCTTCCTGGAGCCTTGCCAACTTTTGAGCATTGTTGGCGATGATTTGGCTTGGTGTCATAGGACAAAGCACATACTCCTTATGGTGCCACTGGAAGATGTACTCGTTGGTGTGACCGTCGTGGCGCGCCGATCGGTCGTATTGCCATGGGCGGCCCAAGAGGAGGTGGCACACCGTCATTGGTACCACATCACATTCCACTGTGTCTTGGTAGGCTCCAATCTTGAAGGAGACTTGCACCATGTGTTGTATCTTGACGGTGCCACTATCGCTCAAACCATTGCACATGGTAAGGATGTGGATGCTTCTTGTACTTCAAGTTGAGTTTGGAGCATAACTCTTGACTCGCTAAGTTGTGACAACTTCCTCCATCAATTATGACCTTGATGGTTTTGCCGTCAGTTGCGGCCTTAGTTTGGAAAAGTTGCACCGTTGTTCAAGCTCATCTTGAAGTTGGACAGTGAGGATCTTTTTGGTGACGACGAGGGATGGACCCGACTCGGTCTCGCAATAGATTCGCTCTTGTCCATCTTCATATTCTCCTTCTTGCTCAAGCCTTGCTACTTTCTGGATAGCATCAATCTCGCCTTCGCTTGCAGACTTATACTCGCCTTCTTCAGTGATCAACATAACACGTGCATTGGGGCACTGTCTTTGCATATGACACGCCCTTGGCACCTGAAGCATACAATGTCACGAGTCTTGCTCGTGGAAGCCATTGAAGAAACAGTGCTCGGACTCGGTGCTCCCTTTGAAGAAGAGGTGGTAGGGCGGTTTGTGTTTGTCCATGGGCGCACACTCGTACTTCCACCTCCCACATGACTTTCTGTCGTGGTTGATGTAGCTCTTGGGGCAAACTTTGCACTTGGAGTGGGGCGAGGAGCAACCGCTGTGGAACGCGAAGTGTAAGGGGTGGGGTGTGAGGTATAAGCCAATGACTTGGAGTAGCGAGCATCCTCATGCACCTGGCTCTTTGCCTTGATAGCTTGATGCACTAACTCACCAACTGTGTTGTAGGGTTGATAATCGGTGATGCGCTTAATTGGGTGATTCAATCCGGCCAAGAACCGAGCCATTGTTGGAAGAGATCTCGCTTGTAGTACTTGGACACGAAACGGACCCGCATTTATCTTTTCATCTCTGTCCAAGTCATGACAGGTGGTTCTCCATAGTCACCTCATTGATTCTGCACTTGTTCCCACCAAATGAGGGCATACCCATCAAACTCAAGGGAGGCCATGACAACCTTCTTCTCTTCGGTGTAATTGTGCATCCGAAAGACCTTGTTCACTTTGAGCTCCATGTAAGGTACTCTTCAGGGTCCATGGCATCACCGGAAAACTTAGGCATTGTGAACTTGAGCTTGCCAAACTTTTCCTCCCCATCTCCTTGCTGTCCCCTCTGCCGGTGTCCTGTACCCTCATCATGATAATTCTGTCTTCTGATCCCTGGGTCTCTATCTAGACATCTTTGATGTCTCTGCTCACTAGGCTGATGAAAGCTTGAACCTCCTTCTGATGCACTGTCCTCATTCTCATCACGCCCTTGGTGGCTCCTTGCTCGACCCTGATTTTGTAGTCCATGAGTTGGAACTCGGGCTCGGTGTTCGGTGTCTAGCGGTGCTCGATGTCTAGCGGTTGTTCGAGCTTGAGCACGCCGGGCCGCCATCTCGGCATCGGTCTCATCAAGAGGGTCTTCTTCATCAATCTCTGCTTCTGGAATTCGGCCCTGAAGTGCTTGAACAACTTCCTGCACAATGCTTGTCTTCATAGATTCCATCTGTCAGGTCATGTCGTGCCTCAAATTGTCTACAGTGTCATGGAGGCTTCGTTGGAGGGCCAAATGTTGCCCTCGAGTCACACAGTCTTTGTTGCCACTTGCTCCGTGAGATCCTTCCCTAGACATGGTTAGCGAAAAAAAATATATGTGGAGTATGTGGAATTTTGGAACTCTCTCACCTCACTTACCACCGAAGTCCTTGCCTCCTTGGATTGAAGGATCGAACAGCCGTGGATGGTAAAAGTGACCCCCAAGAGGCGGTTGAAAAGTTCCTAGTTCCAAGGTACTCACTCAACAAAGCTTTTAGTGGGTCTCGGAAAGGATTATCTCAATATACTAAGCAAATGGAATAATGAGATTTTGCAAAGATTAGTAATAATCCACAATAGAAACAATGCAATAAGAGTTGATCTCAAGGATATAAGTGAAGCTCAACAACTCACACACAACGATAATGTGATTTGTGCAACCAAAGGAATGAGCTAGTACAAGATTTGTCTAACGAAGACTAAAGGCTCATGTTGCACAAATACTAGGAAAGACGCTAGCCAGATTGCAAAGGTAGGGTTAAGGATTTGCACACTTGACTACTTTCCCTATTTGAATTCCTTTCAAGCCTGCATGTTCCTACAAAATGATCATTGGCATTTGCATTTTTTTATCTTGATTCTTCTTCTTCCTTTTTTTTGCCAAGATCTCACAAGACTAACGTCGTTGTTTGCTTGGGTGAAAGATGTTCTAAGTAGCACAAGCGTACAAGACCCTAGCAATCATCAATGAGCTAGTCTTAATGGGATCAAAGTTGTCGCAAAGGAAGAAGTTGGCTCACAAAGAAAAAGGGCAAGATAAACGGTTATACCTCGCTCGATGCAGTCTATAATTGCATTGTCCGGAGATTCCAGGGTAGATTTCCCTGACACTCTGGGTGGGCCCGGAGATTCCGGGGTAGATTTCCCGGATACTCCGGGGTACGTCCCGAGAGTAGTGACTTCTTGCTACTGTAGCCTGGAGACTCTGGGTTTGAGGGCCGGATACTCCGGTTGTGCTGGGAACTCTCAGATCTGAAACAGGAGTGGCCCGAAAAACCACAAATCGGAGGGGGAAAACGAGAAATAGTCCAAGGCAACGCAAATGAAGGTTAGATCAACAAATATAGCAAAGATCTAATGGATCAAAACCAACCAAAACTCACCTAAAACTCCGAATTGCATCAAGATTTTAAATCGGGCTCTTTTTGTGGGGTTTTCGAAATAGGCAAGAAAAACCAAAACAAAGCTAGCAATTGGGGGGTAGGGAAAAGAGGGGATACAAATCCAAATCGTGTCAACCTAGAGCTCTGATACCAAGTTGATACAGAGGGCTCCCGATCTTCACGATTTGGACAAGGATAACTAGAAGGGCCTAGATGAAATCCCAAACCAGCAACAAAACCCCAACGGGTTAGCCTTGGGAACTAGGACTCAAATCAACTCCTCCTCTCAATGAATGCCTCGATTACCATCCGGGGGCACACGCCGGTCCTTACAATCCAAGGAAGATTACAAGGTCTAAGATGGAACTCCTAATCTAGAGGGATTAACCCTAGATGAGGAGCAAAGCTCTCTTAAGTCTTAACAATAGGTCTAATATTGATTAGGGTTTGGGTACGGGTATTTATAGTCCTAACCCTGTAACCCTTGGAGGCTAAGCCATCTCATTACATGGGCCTCGGCCCGTTACTGTGCACAAACAGTGCGCCCGGACATTCCGGGGTAAGTTTTCCAGAATGTCCGGACGTCTTGATCAGTGGACGTCCGGAGGGTCAGAGTTGGCACTCCGGGCAGGGGTCATCCGGAGCCTCCGGGACTGGGTTCTGGAGTGGCCGGACGAGGAGCTGGAGGAAGGTGTTCTCGGCCACCCATCCGGAGTATCCGGGCTTGGGGCCGGAATGTCCGGATACCATCCCGAGAGGAGCACATTCCTGGCGGAGGACGTCCGAAGACTTCTGGAGTGTCCAGGCTCCCTTGTCCGGAATGTCCGGACATGTCTTCCAGGTAGCAGCTCGGGTCCTTCCTCCCCTCCGCTTTGCTCCACTTGGTTGATCCTTCATACCTGAGCAAGCATAGAGTCAAAGCATTAGGTAGCACACCATTCAAGCTCAAGTCAATTGGAGATGTATCAAGGAATAGATTCACCTCATGTTGTAAAGCCTTAGCTTGAGCTCTTGTCATTGGGACACTAGGTTTTGGAGGTGGACTTGAGTGACTTAAGTGAGTTGCAAAGTCTTCACCCTTGGTGCAGGTGATGTCCACATCAGAAAGGGGTAGGAATACCCTGGGGTCTTACCGAACTGCGCTGAGTCACCACAGAACAACAAACGTTTTATACAAGTTTGGGCCTCCCTTAGGATAACAACTCTACTTCCTGTTGAATCTCAAATAGAGTACAAGGGAATTGTTAGTAGCTAGCCTAGATGGGATCTACAACTAGTCGACGACTTCCTGGAGGTTGAGATGTTGAAAAGCTTCTCTTCGATTAGCTTGTCCTCTCTGCAAGGCCTTCTGGTTCCTTTTATAGAGGGTACCCCGTATCTGATACGGAGTCATCTCCGACTAGGACTCCAACCATCCTTAAACATAGGGATTGACTTCCTAGTTTAAGGGATATCCAGTATCCTACGGATAGTTATCTTATGTCCTAGAGTCCCTAGAGTCCTTCACGAATACGTCAGCTGATCAGGGCATCCAGGGTATTGTATATGGATATTGTCTTCATATACGGTAGAATTATACTACTCATCGTCATTAGGCAATACGACAAGTACCTGCGATGGTGCGTGCCGAGGACGCGCGCTAGGCTCACTTTTCCTCCACCCGAGAGACCAACAACCATCACACATGCTGATCAGCTAAGGATGGGGATGGATCGGCACCAAGTTTCACGTCGTGATGACACAGTAATATTTACGAATATTGTGTTGTCTTTGTTTAAAATGTACATCTAGAGGACTAAAATAACCTTTTATATGCAGTTTGATCAGGCCTTGCAAATGCACGATACTGCAGCCTCCGAACTTTGCACCGGCCGTCATCGCGACCATCCCCTTCACTAGAAGATTAAGGACATGTACAAAGATGCCAAAGGGATTCTCAAGAATTTGAGTTGTAGTCGGATCGACGACATACTACTGCATGCTTTAAATATGCCAGAGCTAAGGTCGACACGACCTAGTGAGGCACTAGATACATGTGTCGCTTCAAGACATCGAGAGATATGGCATTTAAAATGTTCGAGGTTAAGTTTTTGCATATACTCTCTATGTGATATTTACTTAATTGTATTGCTGACATTTCACAGTCGGAGGAACGTGGAGACACGTCACTCTTGAGGATATCGTCTAGGCGAGTTGGTAGAGGACTGAAGGTGCGCTAAATTTAGCACACACACTCAATGCACTCATTTACATATATTTATTTGTACTATGTAATGGTTACCTGTTTGACACAGTATGACTTGGCACACGAGCAAGGTTAGACCTCACAGGAAGGTGCAGCTCGAGAGATACGTAATTTTTAACGGAGGCCAAGTTTCCCATAAATCGTGTGTGTGATATTTTTTGATACCTCATTCCTAACCTTTATAGTCCGAGGAATGTGGGGACACATCGCTACAGCAAATATCCTCTACGTGAGCTCCCCAAGGACTTCAAGTACACTAAATTTCTTGCATACCAGAACTATACAAATGATGAATGAAAAAATTATTACTAAGCAATATCAATTTCATACATAATTCGACATGAATTCGCTACAAGAGCAGGCCCAGGGGTCTTAGTGAGGTCCGTTTAGTCAGGTATGTAATATTACATTTTCTGTAGTTACATGTTGCACTTATTCTTAAATTAATTTTGCAGTAATACTTCGATCAATTTGTAGACAATGGACCACATTGATTCGCCACTAGATGATGGTACTTTTGCTGTCTAGACCCGCAACCTTTTTAATTCAGTACCAGTCCCCAGTTGGAGGAGGTTACGAGGTTGGTTCGTCTCATGATCCGGGCCACTATTGGGTACAAAATTTATTTGGACATCATGAGGTTGATCATAGCCAGATTCCTACTCAACCAGACTTTACTCAAGAGACTCACGAGACTCCCGCTCCCCACTACGGTCTTGGGACAAACCCGATGTTGCATAAACAATTCACTTTCCCCTTAGATCATATGCCTCCGAGACACAAGAGGGGAAGAGGCCGTTGATTGTGACCTTGTTTAGTTGTTTCAGATAGTTGTACTATTCTACTTTGTTGTTTGCACTACTCCATGAAATAATAAGTCTCTTTATTCAATTTTAGAGTTTGATACAATAAAAGTACTAAACCAAGGCCAGCAATACAATCACAAAATTAGCTAACACAAGACTCTACTTGGGGCACTTGGGATATTCCCCTTCCTCATACAACTTCTATGAGCTTCTTCTCATTCTCCCTTCGCACGACGTGCCACCTCGTGCTTCCTCACCCTCTCTGCCTCACGAGCCTTCGCAGCGCGATGTTCCGCCTCCTTCTTTTCATTGTGTCGTGCCTCTTGCCAACGCATTCGCTTCTCCTCTTCCTCTGCGTCGTTCGATTGGGTATTGTCTACCAACTGTATATAGTCACATATAGGTGAGAGAGACTGCATGCAAGTTTAGCTAGCATTTTGTGATGTGTGATAAAGTTTGGCATAATGTAAGAAATGCACGTATGTGAGACTTTTACCAGTGGACAACGGTTGTAAAGGTCAACCTTGGCAGGCTCATTTTCGTAATTAGCATACATGAAGAACCTCCTTCCAAAAGTGTATGACATATCTTTAGACTTCATAACTCTGCAGCAATCCTGGCACCCTCAAATAGGAACTTCTGAACCTTTGGGCCTAGAAGCCCTCGACTTTTCCTTCGGTATGTCATCACAACCAGATGAAGCAATTTCTATAATATTAAAATATTAACAACATTTATATTTTTTATAATACTACATGAGTAACGTAAAATAACAATGTCATAACTTGAACTAAATTTCTTGAATATGGTGTCATCTATCTAACTTTAAGGAAATCTAATAATGAATCAAAAATTAATAGCAAGACAGAGTTACCTGCATTTCAACATTTAAATGAGATCTGCAGTATCTTATACTTCTCTAGCTAATTGAACTTTCCAAAGCTTTAAAGTCCTCAACAAAACTAGCTTCTCTTCTTCTCTGTTTCTAACTTCTCTAGATGCGAGCGAGGAACAGTGGACAGCCGAGAGAGTTTAGGTGTCGGGACCCAAAATCCATAACAGAAAATCTTAAGTGAAATCACCCGCTAAGTCGAAACGTCAACTCCGACCTCAACCCTTAGGCATAAATTCCGAGAGGAGTGGAGTGATATGGCTTCGAATAGCTTGAGACGTCAACCCCGAACTTGCTCCGGCAAACTAGTACACAGATTAAGTAGGGTGATATGGTCTCCTCACTATTTTCTCACTGAGCCGGAACATCAATCTCAAACTCGTCCCAGCAAATGAATGCTCGGCTGGAGTAGGATAATATAGTTCCCAAACTCCCAGTGGAAGAGTCACTTCACAGGGGTGATTAAACCTAACAATTCTATGATATAGACTCTGAAACCCTACCCGCACCATGTGCTTCAATATCATACACGCAAGACACATGAGGCAGGTGAGAACAAACAAGTATCACAACAGTAACTCTACGACTGAAACTGCAATAATATTAGATGTTCTTAAAACTTAACAACATATTCACACAAAGAGTCGATTAAACAGCAGAAGATTAAACATGGCCAAGAAGCCAAAAAGGTAGGACCAAAAGTTGGCAGCAAAACAAACCAAGCTACCGAACCCTGGGCAGGATCATTGCCTGGGATTCCCAGCGACTAGTTGCCGTGGGTGTCGATCTCTATATAGAAACCATCTGTTGAGAGGATAATTTCCTCTGCACAATAATTATTGTCACGGACCCCGGAATTACATATGATTAGGGGAACAAATAATCGCCAAGAACCGAGGGATTAGTCGACCTGGTGGCACGGTACCTGTGCCGTACACACCGAGGCGGAGTGGACCGACACCTGACCAACACACCGTAAACTTACCAACGTCGTACGTCTTCACCGTTGGTCAAGCCGGCCGGAAGCGATTAAATTTCCCAAAACCACATACAATTCTAAGATTCATGTGAAGGTTTAGAGTCGTTCTCAATTCCACTATGCAAAGCAAGGTCGGAGGAGCCCGGTGATTCTACCCACACCCTAACCTAGCTCAAGGGCTAGTGGGTCGCTCGAGAACCCGGTAGAATACACCCACACTCTGCCTGGCTGGCACTGCATCTCAGCCAGCGGGTCGCTCAACCGATACCTGCTCGACGTAGTACAAAGGAGAATAGTTTTAACCCTCACGGCATACCCATATACTTCATATCATACATGCATTGCATATGGGTAGCCCCGATAATAACTTGTATATCACAACAAAGCACTAAAGAGAAGGATTACTAGATAATGTTTAACACATCCCATACTCGGGGCAGTACATATCTTACATACAACGTGACCCGAAGGTCAATAAACCTCAAAATAGCCACAAGGGCAGCAGCGGAAACACAAAATAAAAACACCCGAGATGGTGGGGGAAACCACCTCAAAACAGCCCACGAGATTTCCAGGGAGTCGAAGCCGAAAGAGGTAAACCGAAGCAGCGAAACGTCCACATCGAAAGCTCCACGAACCTGCCTAGGATAAACCTAGGTGAGTACAACCACCGTACTCGCAAGTCATTGCTCATCAACTAATTAAAACATGGTATTAACCCTATTTGACAAATGGTTAAGTTTCTCTACTTTTAATAAGTTTAGGTTGCATACCAGTGATAAGGTGAACAACTACACCATTTTAAATTCAGATGTAAGAAGACCTTAGCAACAACCAAATAACAGCAAGGAAACCATCATACACATAGATTACAACAACATACACGCGATAGTAACATATACATCATGGAAATTAACTTTCGGACCAGGCTTCATAAGGAACTTGCAAGCATGCATAGATCAGCCACGAAGTCATTTTTAACTTACTCGGATCAGCCCACGATCCATTTTTAAATTATCCGGATCAGCTCACGATCCATATAACTCATGTACAAGACAATCAAGCAATACAAACCGTTACCAATGAACCGACCACCTCGGATATATGGAGTGCATTCCTCGTGGAGTTCACAAAGCTCCACACGGTATCGAGACTTACCCCACATATATCGTAGTTTCGTTTCCTTGGTGACGTACGAGCTCTCTCGGGCCTTCACCGCCGACTCAACCACCTCGGGTATAACGAGCGCATTCCTGGTGGAGGTTGTGAGGCTCCACGCAGTATCTGAGACTTACCTCAATTATACCGTAGTGTTGTTCTCGGTGTCGGGCCCACGCGGTGATAAGGGAGTGCTACGATGGAGTCACCTCAGGATGGTAGGACGGCAAACACACTTCAAAACACCGGGGGCCGCATTCAATTCTTCAGATAACCTACCAACCGTATCCATCGAGCACACCCTCGGCTCTCACATCTCAACTCATTAGGTTCAAGTTGATAGGGGCAACATTTTAATCTCAGCCGTAGCTGCTGCATCACAACAAGACCTATACATGCTAATGCGGTATCAAGTACCAATCGAGCAAACATTCACACAAACACCACATCAATTTAACCAATCAATCCAAATAGGGATTAACACACTATGTAATGATTAATCAACAAGCAATGGAGCTTGCCTGGAAGCAGAGTTCACTGGAGTGCCGGAACAATCGGTAGAACGCCAAAACATGCGAACTGGAAAAAGCAAAGGGAAGAACAATGAATAACAACAAGAGGGGCATGATGCATTGGTGATATGTTTTCATACTGATTTTAGGTGAATTATGATACTAAATATTTTCGTTTTAGCTGTTAAGCTAGATTCTCTAGGATATACCCCTTTTGAATTTAAGCATAAGGCGCAATGTAGTCATATTAAACAACTTGAACCACACTATTATGAATAACCATGGTATCATAAAATTCTACAAGTAAGGGATGAGTTAGGAAAAGGATCATTTCATTAGGAGGTTGTATGAATTCCCCATGAACTTGTCTTAGTCGGTATACCCAATAGTCATCCTTACATTAACTTAGTCGCTAAATCCTGCTAACCACCGGTTATTAATATAGCAATGAGTTAAAAAAAAACTTTCCTGGATACTGGTATGGCTAAGTCATTAGCTAGGTATCTCATGAGGAATAAACATGCAAGAATCACTCAAACTGGAATTTGGATGATCTACTTATGAATCATTAAAGTTTAAACCATGTTTGAAGTCCCTTTTTTTTTGTATTTTTCTCAGTAGAGAAAAGAATTTCACTAATCTCACAATTAGCGAGGTGGTGAGGGTTAGAGGATGATAAAGCGGATCTATGCCAAACATTTACTCCTTTTTCCCAATCCTTGGTTTCTCAACTAAGAGTGAGCTCATTTGTTACATATATACACCAATTAGTCTATAAGCAATCAGTGTTAACTTAGTTTTGAATCATCAGTGTTTTAATTAGAATAGTGTATACGGCGAGGATCAAGATCGCACGTGCACAATTCCTCCTTTGACCTTCCCGTGGTTGGGCTCATTACTAACATGTACTTAGCTATGATTAACCAAATCAGTGAGCAGTACAGTCATTACCCTCTTTGGTTCACCAGTGCGGTAACATTGGTACATTGATTATAGTAGTTGACACTTAAGTCCTGTTTTAAACCGATATATATGTAATAAGTGTATTAGTTGTGTGGGCTAATGGTTATCTTGCGCTAAACTAGTTCCTGTTCAGCACACATTAATCGCACATTCGTGAGTATATACACATATGCATTTCAACCCCAAACATTCGTACCCACATATACCCATAACCATTTTAGAGCTAAGATCGGGTAGTATATGTTCTTTCGGTTTGATAAGCTAACACTTACATATAGATGAAGTCAAAGCGACCTCAGTTCTTTAATTAAAAGTCAAGTGTAGCATCTATATGAGATAGCTAAAATAAAAGGGAAGAAACCAGTTCTTATCAGTTTAGGTCTAACATTGCAAAATAGTGCTAGTTTCTAATTTCTACTACCCGTAGGGAATCAAGCTCCACAAGCATACCTATCTCCTTTAGGCATATGTGTGCGTATATACCAATCATCAGAAAAGGGTTTTGGGCATCAGCTAAACGGCGATGAGCACAGGGAGAAATAAAGGGAGTGGAGGAGTTAGAATGAGGGTCAGAGACCTCACCCCGACGGTGGACCAAGGTGAGCTCGGGAAAGCTGTTGGCGGAGCTACGGGCATGGGGAGGTCGAGACCTGGTGCCGGTCTTGAACAAGGCTCTAGCGGTGGCGTAGGATGACCTGCACGGCGGCGCGCTTCACACGGAGGAGGTCGGCGCGGAGGCTCGGCGGTGAGCTTGGAGAGGAGGGGCGGTTGAGGAAGGCGGGGCCCGATGCGCTCGTCATTGGCGGTGAGGCGGAGCTGCCGTGGTCGCCGGAGTTGGGGGACCGCTCAGGCCGTGCGGTTGGTCGGCGAGGGCGGCGTGGAGGAGGCGCGTCGGTGTTGGTGGCGGGGAGTTCCAAGGGAGGCCAGCGGTAGCGACGAGCGCTCGACGGTGCAGCACCCATGAGGCGAGCTCGTAGCTTGAGCGGCGGCAGTTCGGGGACCGACGGCGGGGAGCGTTGCTCGGGGAACTCGGAGGCGGCGGGTGGAGCAGTGGCGCATGGGGAGGAGAGGGGACGGGGGTGCCGTGCTAGGATGGGGAAGGCTCGACGGGGCGGCGAGCCTAGGACGGCGACGAGTGGGCCGAGGTGGAGGCGCTCACCGGCCGATGGCAAGCCCAGCCAGAGGCGGTGGGAGGCTGCTGGGGCGGCGCAGGCGGAGGTGGAGCGCCGGGGAGCGGCCGGCAGCGCACGGCAGAGGAGAACGGGGAGAGGGGGCGCGGCAGTGGTCAGCTCGCCAGCGGCAATTGCCGGAGACGGCGGCTCCACCGAGTAGTGGCGGTAGGCGGCGCACAGGCGGCCGGGCCCAAGTGGGCTGGCGGCAGCCCAAGAGGGCATGGCGCATGAGACGGTGGCAGGGGGTTAGGGTTTGCCCCCTTGCCCCAAATATATATATATATATATATGCGTGGTTTGGGAATTTTTGAAATATCTCAACTGTTGGAAAAGAGAGAACCCTAGATCAGCCATCCAGACTCCAAACCAGTCGAGTAAATAGTCCATTTTGACCATCTCGACGATACGAACGCAACCACGGGCCCGATCGTTTATAGAATGCTTAGATCTTTAATTCCATTTTGCTTCAATTGGACAATTTAAATTAGAGTTGATATTTGATTCCTGGATTCGAAATTAAATATTTAAATCCTGGTAAGTCTCAGGGGCTATTTAGAATATATAGAAGCTATGAGAATCCTCCCGAGTCAATTGATTGGTACTTGACTATCGAATAGATTCAAAATTCCAATGACTTGAGCATTTCTTTGGGAAACTCTCGTCAAATCTGTAGAACTTATAGAACTATTGGATTGGAGTTCGGTTGGGGTTGGGTTCACCGGTCTTATTCTTAAGTTGATATTGGAACATGTTCTTGGGTTTTTAATCAGAGCTATTTTTGGACCTATCTATATGCATGCATGTATGAGAGGAACTCCAAATTAGTCATGGCGATCTTTACTGATCTCGTGCCTTAAGGTTTAGGGGCATTACAATTATCAACAACTGCAAGGTGAGTACAAAAATATACTCCGCAAGACTTACAAGGGAAATTAGTAATAGATGCAACATGTATCAATAAAGCGATAAATGTGGACTATTTTGTGAAAAGCCAATTATTCATTTGACAATACTCTTAAGTAGAATGAAATCGACTACCAGATTACTTTTAAAGGCGACGAGTCGAATCTTCATGATGAAATCTATTGCAAAACACCATACACTTACACCCTTGATTCTTCCTCAACCACCAGGGAGGAAGCAATTGCTAACTTCCCAACCTTAGAGTTGGCATGTTTTAAAGTATTGTTATAGTTGTCTAATTCGATGCAGGTAATCACCAAGTTGTCCATAACTGCGGACACGGCTATTCAAATAGTTCAAACCCTGCAGGGGTGTACATCTTTACCTACACGTATCGATCGACTCTTAATGCCAGCACATTCACATACTTCACGAGGTGTGTCAGCAGAGGGTGATTGAACACGACCGTTACAATGCTTTTGAACTTAGATATGAGCCACCCTTATGGGCCAATCCATGTACACCAGTCCGGCCGTACCCCAACATGGTCCCATAAGTTGTGAATCGAGGTACATCCCTAGTCCCGAAGACTGTGTGTCCACCCCACCCTTATATTGAGATACCACACAACACCATTTTTCCACCCACACAGCAAATGGAAATGGTAAACTAATGCAGCTCATACACTAAGACTAGGCAAATTATTTAGTCGTAGGTGGCCCATTATACCACCCATGTAGAAGTACGCAATTTAATGGTCAATGTACATCGGCAACCGGTCCTTGTGAGAAAACGAGACAACCCACCATGCTCCTAGCCATGGCCTCTCGTCTCAGCCCGATAATGATTAGTCAAATTCATTAGTTGCATCTCGGTGAACACCCACCTACCATTTAACCCATCCATGATGTGTTGATTTGTCTGCCAACCAAGGAATTACGTCTTTTACATGTCTAAGTATGTCTAAGCATAATTAACAATATAAGCAATATAGGAGTAAAGACTATACTACTCTAATTAGGTTGGGGTGTGGTGGTGTTGATTTGGGTAACAAAGTAAGTTTATGCAAAGGACAAGGTTACCACTTAGCGGAAAGTAGAATTTGAACGCATGCAATAACGAATTTGAAAACAAATAATACTTCGCATGTAATAGGGGTTTTCAACATGTTCAAAGGGGTTGCTTGCCTTGAGGTTCGGTAATTAAGTCTTGCTCTTGCTCGGGGTTATACGTTTCAGAAGCTTCCGGCTCTATCGCGAAGAACGAAAACACCAGAAAAAGGAGGTGCAATAATAAACATTAAAATGATCAACATCAACATGATATGAAATGTATGACATGACATAGAGGATTTAAAATAAAGACTAATGCGACTGTAATCAATTTAATCGGAGTCCGGATGCTCGATATATTGCGATTCGAAGACTTCCGGCTAATCGGGAAAACCCTAATTATATGAAAATAACATATTTGGGTAGATCTCATTTTTCTAAACATTTTGATATATTATTTCTATTTTTTGATTAAAAATAGATTTACTATGATTATTCTAAGATTTAATCAATTTAAATACATTTTTTGTATTTTCTCAGTAAATAAAAAATATTAAATCATTAATACTTTTCTCACTTAGAGTTTAAATAGCCCGAGAGGCTGACATGTGGGCCACAAAGTCAACTCTGGTCAAATTGACTCAAGTCAATGACAGGTGGGGCCCACTTGTCATATATTTCTCATTTTTTATTCTTTTTATTAATTCTGATTGGTGGGTCTCGGATGTCATAGAGACATACTAACTCAGTTCATTGATTACACTGATCAATCATTAATTGTAGTTATTAATGTGCCTGATTGATATTAATTAACCATATTAATCATAAATGTGCTGGATTAGCATTAATTTAAACATTAATGATGTCGGGATAATTAATACTGGTAGCATTTAATATGTCGGGTTAGCATTAACTAACCACTAATTACCGAATAGTTCACTTAATGCACTTTAATCATGGTTATTAATGATGTCTTAATGACATAATTAGGAGGCTAATTAAAGCCCTAATGGGGCTGTCAATGAGCTGGTTGGCTCGGTCTGACCGAGCGGCTTGGTCGATCTGATCAGCACCGGGTTATCGGCGGCAGTGGCGAAGCAGGGCTAGCGGCGACGGGGAAAAGGGGCGGCGACGACGGCTTACCGGGGTGCGGCAAGAGGCGAGGAGGCGCTTGGGTGGATGGCTCGGCAGACCAGGGCGTCGGTGGTGGGGGCTTCGGGCGGAGCTCCGGCTCAGACCAGTGGAGGTGGGGCAACAGAGAAGGCGGGCTCCTGGGCGGCGAGGCGAAGCGGCAGCGAGGCGGCGTTGGCTCGGGCGGAGAAGGAGCTCCAGGGGCGGTGGCGCTTCGGTGGGAAGATGGTGAGGTGGCAAGGCTTACCGAGAGAGAGAGAGAGAGAGAGATGAGGGCGGTGCGTGAGGGAGAGAGGAAAGGGAAGAGGCGCTCGGTTTCAGGGGAGGAGAAATAGGGTCGCAGCTCGGGAAGATAAGGGAGAGGCGACGCTAGCTTCCAAGCAGGAGGTGGCGGGGAGCGCCCGGCTGCTTGCCACGGCAAGCAGCTCGGTGGCGAGCTGGTGGCGGCAGCGGATAAAAACGAAGGGGCGGTGGCGGGGATAGGGTTGGGGGATTAGGGCAGGCCGGCTCCGGGTGGCTGACGGGCCAGGCAGGGAAGAATTATGGGCCAACTCGGCCCAGCTGAGAGGAGAGGAGGGGAAGGCCAAGCAGGCCAGGTGGGGTGAGGAAGGAATGGGCCTCGGGGAGGAAGAGGCCCAGGTGGGCAACGGGATAAGAAAGATGGGCTGAGAAAGGGCCCATCCGGGGAGTTGATTTAATTTTTTAGTTTTTCTTTTTCTGATTTATATATTGATTTCCTTTTTGCCTTTTGTTTTAAATTCTATAAACAAATTCAAACCATATATCCATAATTAATAATAAGTCTTCTTTAAAGTAACTTTAGAAAGAAATTTTTTTGAGCCAAACTTGCACTTACTCTAATACTTTTAGTTTGAACTAGGGTTTGTAAGGGTTACTCTCGGTAGTTTCAAAAGTTCAAAAACATTCTCATTTTCAGGCTTCTGCATGAATGTCATGATGATGATGCACATTACGAGATGTTGAAATTAGGGATGTTACATTAGGCTACGCAGAGAACTATGCGGGATGAGGTGTGAGAGAGTGAGGATTTGATTTAAATAAAGTGAGAGGAATCTATTCAACGTAGAAAACAAGAAAAACAGTGCAACTGCAATCACCGCGACACCGAAAAGAAGAAAAAGATAGCACTGCAATCACCGAAATAGAGAAAAACGCACAGGGGATTGTGGAGTACCCAGCTTTAAGGACCAGATAAACCCTTGCGTTTACTGTACTGGTCCCATGATCAGTAGTCAGTACACACAAGTTGCCTTCAATATCATAGTCATACAACGATATAGAGTCTGATACATAGACCGGCGAGGTCTTTAGGTTACACACGTGGCCTATTGGCTGAATTCAAAGAGTTTTGCAGCGGAAAACAAGATACATGTGGGTAAACGTCCATTAGTATGCCATACCCGACAGGCAACCGACTGGGTTAAGCCCTAACCTTCGTAGTCGCTATCATCCTCGGAGAAGCACTCCTCCTCGTCTGGCCAAATCAACAAGCCAGGTGAGTACATTGAATGTACTCGCAAGCAATCCCACAGGGGTGTATAACGGCTATATTCATGCAAGGCTTATTATCAAAGAAGACATACTAGCCTAGGTTGCATGTTGTGCGAAAAGTAAGTTCTTATCAATAATATGATAATAGATTGAAAAGCATTTTGACAAACTTCGTCCGATGATAAACTTAGCAAGACGGTAGAAACCAGCTACCGCCTTCCACAACTCCACATCGAGCATTCGTACCAAGATCTCACACCACCGCCGGGTGGTATGACCTCAAGCATACTTCTGCGGCCCCCGCTACCACCCAGTAGCTCATACCGCATATTGTGGGCACATCATGCTCACGTCCTTAAACCCATGACCCATATTTTGAAATCAAAGCAGGTATAACCAGAGTGTGGCCTAACTAAGTTGTGTCCATTACCGTGGACGCGGCTATTCGAATAGATTTTTAACACTATGCAGAGATTGTACGGCTTTACCCACCTGATGTGATCCTCCCTTGTTGCCAGGATCCGGTTAATACACTTCATGAGGTGTACCGGCAGGGGTTACACAACGAGACTTTTCCTCCATCTAGCCCTAAAGACGAACCCACCAGATGAGTCATTCTCCAACTGCTTGTTGAACCATGGCACAATGCAGACCCGTCTTTGTGTCGAACAACTTTCTACGCTAAATCACGAGAAGGCTCTCTGGAGTCTACTCACTCTTTGCACTTTCCACCTATCGCTAACGGGTTCGTACGCTAGTACTAAATAGAATACTTGGCCAAGTCCTTCCCATAAAGGACATGTGGAGGTACGATGTAAAGTTGGCCGAGCAGCACTTATATTCGGTCCTTAAGTGATCCGAGCAAGACTCCGATAAATCCCAAGTCACACGGGACTGGATTACTAACAATATCACATAAGGCATCCTCATTTCGACAACCGTCCTCCAAACACCATCTTATATTTCTCAACTAGATCCAAATAACTCTAGTTTGATTTAGGGTTTTGTCAGAAAAATGGTTCTCACCAAACAATTTTTCCCGGGACAATGGACACCTCCCCAAGGTTCCATCTTACACAAGAATAAGTAACCCGTAGTATATGTGTATATCCAAAATTTGTTTTCAATACGATGGCACTAGCATATCTAATATACCCTAAGTTCCCGACGACAACATTACCATGCCGCTAGAGGGAATAATCCTAAAGCGACAAGGAAGAGGGTATTGTCGACATGCAATAATAGGTCATATCTATTTTAATACAACATAGGGGTAGTGTCAACATAGCATGCATGTTTTACAATCAACATAATTAATTTTGGAAGTATAGTATTCAACATGATCAAGACGGGGATGCTTGCCTGGCGAATTGGGGTACTAGTATTCCTCTTGGAATTGATTCTGTGGAAATCCGGAATCCTCCTCGAGAGAATCCAGTGCGTCGGTAACTACACGTTAAAAGGGTGATGGATAAACGATGATGCCAAGAACTCCAATAAGAACCAAATGATGCACATGGTATGTTCATGTCATGATTTTAACCTGGGGGACATTTTTGGGTCGTTAGGGTTTTTAGGTTAAGTTGACGATTAGTCAAACGGAACACATGATCACATATATATCATGGCCCTTCTTCCTATTAGGGTTAGCACGAACTCGACATCTTCTTTGAGTGGGTCCCTAGAGTAACAGAGTTAGGAAATAGTTCCCTCCTAAATGTTCTAATATTAGCCAAAACATGCATAGCATGAAATGGGGGTATCACATGGAAGGAACTCAAGGTATTGGGGTTCTACCTCAAGTCATGTAGACCCTTAGCTTACTTAGGTTACGGGGATGATATTAAACCTAGAACTATGCATACCCTAAATTAAAGTGCTTTGGAAATACTCTTAGATCCTTAGGTGAGGTCGTTTAACATGAAATGAGGACTGTGGTACATAGAGGAAAATCATAGTCATTCTATTTTCTTCCTAAATGAATTAGGGTATATAACTACTTTAGGATATAGAGGTCCTAAGCTGTTATTAAAATGATCAAAAATATCTTAGAGTGTTCTGGAATCATTTTTAAGTCTACTAGATATTGTAAGAAAAATCAATCCTTTAAGTAATGCTAATCTCCTCTCTGTTTCTAATCAAACGAGTTTGAAATTTGGAAAAAGTGTTTGAACAGAAAGATGGAAAGTTTTATTTTGATTTCAAAACTAGAGACTGATCCCCAAGAACCGGACCGGAACCCTTCGAACCAGTTAAACCAAGCTAGAAAACGGTTCTGGACCGAACCGTACTGGTGCCGGAACAGCTGACGTCGAAAGCATAACTTAAAAAGATGCCTCCACTAATCCGATACTGGGTCCAGTTAGTGGCTGGAGGCCCACCTGTCAAAGGTCATTGTGCTTATCGCTTCAAAATAAGCAGCTAGTTGAGGTAGCACTGCCGCTCGGGAGGAGTTCGGGGACGGTGGCGGCGGACTCTTGTCACGGACCCGGAATTGCATATGATTAGGGAAACGCGAAGTCGCCAAGGACCGAAGGACTCGTCAGCCCGGTGGCACGGTACCTGCGCCGTACGCACCAAGGTAGAACGATCCGACACCCGCTACGTGCGAGCCGGCCGGAAGCGACCAATCTTTCCAAAACCACATACGATTCCATAATCCGGTGAAGAGTCAGAGTCGTTCCCGAATCCTACTACGCCTAGCAAGGTCGGAGGAGCCCGGCGGTTCTACCCACACCCTAACCTAGCTCGGAAGCTAGTGGGTCACTCGAAAGCCCGGTAGAACGCCCACACCCTGCCTGGCCGGCACTGCATCTCAGCCAGCGGGTCACTCAACCAACACCTGCTCGACTTAGTAGAAAATGGTACGGCCTCGGTCCTTCACGGCATGCCCATACACTTCATATCATTCACGCATTGTGCAGGGGTAGCCTGGAATAACAACTCGGATATCGTCACAAAGCCCTACAATACGATATTACTAATAACAGTCCACGATGGGACAACATATTACATCAGTCGGTATATCCGAACACATATCCGAGTACGGAGAAGTTTAACAACAGCGGAAACAGAAGGAGTAAGACCCACAGCAGCAACATGTCCGCTGACCAAAAGCTACACCTATCCCACAGATCGAACACTACCGAGGAAAACCCAAGTTCAAGCATCGTCAAAGTAATCTTCGACCACCGGCTCACCTGCAAGCTCTAGGATTAACCTAGGTGAGTACGAAGTACTCGCAAGACTTAATCGTGCTTGATTAGATGTCCTACACATGCTAGTTTAGCAGCAAGTAAACATGATGCTTCTCAGAGTAACAATATGTAAAGTATCAACATAGCATCAGCAGGGTAAATAGAGGCAAGTAAATCAACTAGCTAAGTCAGACAATAACAGGACATGAACAAATCATCACAAATCCGATTCCTTAAGTTCAAATCCAAAAGGGCAGCCCATACACCCAATCCAATCCGATCCATTTAACGATTCAATCCAAGGGGGCAGCCCTGTATCCAATTCCGAATTGATCCAGCAATGATACATTATCGAAATCCGATGTAATCCATCAAAGACATATTATGATTTAATCTCTCGGACCGCTACCGACGGACTCAACCCCTGCCGATATAATGAGTGCATAACCGCAAGGAGGTAGCGAACCTCCAAGGGGCGTGGAGGCTTGTCCCACTATACCTCAGTGTTGGCTCTCGATAGCGCTCCCGTGTGATAAGGGATTGTGACACGCTGAAGATAAGGTTGCTGCGGTGACAAAACTCTACTTACACCTGGGTCACCTTCCCGCCGCTATTAGCAACAACCGTACCCATTGTGCACGCCCTCGGCTCTCACAACTCACTTAAAGGTTTGGTTGAAGAGCCACAGATGTTCTCAACGTGAGACCCATCCTGCTTGTATTAGTGTGCTTAACATCTCCTAATGACCTCTAAACTAATCATACCCATACGACATACAACGAAGACAGACACATACAAGCACACATAAGAGAGGGCATACACAAGAGTACGGAAAGTAAAATGCAACAAGCTCTGCTTGCCTGATTCGGTTTGTTCCGGTTCTTGCGAAGGGTAGTAAGCCGGGTGGTCACCTTCTTCTTCGGCCTCTGTTGCAGTTAACGCGAACACCGGAAATAAACGAGAAGAAGGTATTGAGACCAGCATGTATGCATGTATGGATGCTGTGAGCTACTAGATGTGAAGTGGTGTCGAAGAGTCGTAATTATCTACCTAGGATCATCTTAGGTCATCGGAGACACGTGATATCTAAAGTGCATGCATGACGATTTAAAGTGCTCCGATGAGTTAGGATTGTTACTCCAATGGTGAAGCATTGCAAAAGTGTGTAATAAGTCCATATGAAGTTAGGTTATGCAATAGGATGCTAAGGTACGTGGAATCGTGCGAAGAGGAGCTAACTTGCGAAGCTAGGGTTTTATCGGGTTACGACAGGGCAAAGTAACAATTCTAAAGATGGTGCTGTGCATGTATCTAAAATTAATCTTGGTTTCAGTAAAGTCGTAGGAAACTTCATAAGCTTTCCAAAGGTATAAGGTTTGCTAAAATCCGAGTTATGGATTACAAGTTATCGCATTTTTAAGCTCGACGGGACAAAAGATTAAACCCTAGATAACCTACTGTGCATGTAACCAAAATGAACTTTTGATGCATCCAAGTTGTAGAGATTTTCACCAGCTTTCCAATGATATATAATTTGTCAAATTTGGATTCATGGTTCAAAAGATATGAGCATTTGAAGTTCTAAACAAAATCTAACCCTAGCAACTTTTAACCTAATTGCTAAACGTACCCGAACTAACCCCACCCTCTCTCTGCTACGTGACTGCCTCAGCTAAGCCTACCCGAGAACACACCCAAAATTCCCACCCCTTAATCACCCCAGCTGACGTGTGGGGCCACAGGAACAAGGCTGACCGGGCGCACCCGAGCCAGTCAGCTGCTGACTGGGCGGCATGGCCCAATCAGCGGGCGACATCTCACCCTCTCCCTCTCTCTACACTCTCTCTCACTCTGCCTCACTCGGGACCGGCCGGAAAAGGCTCAGGTGGCGGAGGCTCGCCGGAGCATTACCGGAAAAGGGCTCCCGAGCTCGGTTGAGCTCGGGGAGGACGGCAGGGTGACCAGGAGCTCACCCTGACGACGTTTTCGTGCTCGGGGAGGACCGAGGAGCACCGGGGAGGGCTGGCGACGGCGAGGAGCGGCGGGATGGCTCGGTCGCCGGTGAAGCGGTGTCTCCGGGCGCGGATCTGCATGGGGGAGGAGAGGAGCGAGTTAGTGAGGTGGATCCTTGTCTCGGGAGCAAGAAAATGAAGCTCGGGGGCTACTGGATCAAGCGGTGGAGGCTCGCCGGAGTAGAGACCGGAGGCGGAGAAGATCCACCGCAGTGGGGGGCTTCTGGGCAGATCTGGAGAAATGGGAACCGAAGGGGGGTTAAAAATGAGAGGGGGTACTTGGGAACGGAGAAGGGGGGGGCAAGAGCTCACCGGGAAGAGCGGATTGCTCACCGGAGTTGGGGGAGTGGACGGCGCCGGTGAGAAATGTTGCTCGGGAGAGAAGGGAAATGGAGGCTAGGGTTGGTCGGGAGCGGGGAGAGCGATGGGGGCTGTCGGGATGGGGTTCTTAAAGGGCGGCGGCGACTCGGGTAGGGGGCATCGGGCGCGGGGCACCGCCCACGCCGGCGTACCGACGCCGGAGACGTGGCGGGTGCGGTCCGACAAGTGGGCCCCGAGACGCGGAGGAGAGAGGAGGCGCCGACAGGCGGGGCCCGGTTGGCAGTGAGGGAAAAGGGGGAGAAGGCGCGCGGGATTGAGCGGGCCGAGAAAATGGGCCGCCCGAGGGGAGGGGTTTCGGCCCAGGGGAGTTAGGGTTTCCTGATCCTTTTTCTTTTTATATTTTCCAGTTTTATTCCCCACGGCATTTTATGTACCAAATCAGCTCCAATTAACCTGAAATTTTTACAGGAGCCTCATAATATCATTCTTGAGCTACTGTAGGAGTTTGAATCATTTTGGGACTGATTTGACCTAGGTTCCTATTCAAATTCGATTTAGGGTTTGGATTCGGATTCGAGCTAGAATTGAGTCCTAGACATGTCCACAATTTCTAGGAATTGGTCAGGGGCTAGGGGTATCCCCTTTTAGGCTATTCATGGAGTCTTAGAACATTTCTTCTACTAGAGTTTGCTTCATTCGTCGAAACCCTAATTCTAGCATATTTAGGGTTTGGTGTTAGGGACGAGGATTCACCGGAAGGTTCGATGACTTCAACCACCCTTATCGACGATATTGTTAATTGAGTTACTTCAAATAAATTGATTGGTGTTTGCAACAATTATCCACCGAGGATGAGATATTAACATATTCTATAAAGTATATTCATATTACATCTAAGTTTAATTGAGGTGGGGGTGATGATGATGACATGTATGCATGGATGCAAATCAAAAACCTATCTATCGACTTTGGGTATTACAACTCTCTCTGGCGAGATTTGGGGTTCCACGAGGCGATTGAGTTCTGGTAAAATTGATGAAGGAAAATGGTGAAGAAAAGAGTAGGGATTAGAGGGACGCGGAGGAATTGGTTCGGTAGGGCTTGTCTTGTTTGGATTGGTGAGGAAAAAGAGAGGCGGAGAGGATTGCTGGTGAGGGAGAAGAAAGGGCTCGGGAGCAATTGCGAGCTGTGGTAGTTAATTGGAGGGGAAGGGAGGGTTTTGAGAGATAGAGGGGCTCGAGACTCTCTTTTATAGGCCGTGGATGGTCGACGTGGGAGCTCACCGCCGTGGAGGATAAGGATGATGACAGTGCCCACATTGAGACCCTAAGGCGCGGTGGCGAGCTCAGGTGGAGTTAAGGGGAGGCCCCGACGAGCTTTTGGCGCAGAGATACTATCGCTTGTCGACGTTGGACGTGGGATGCCATTGGTGTTATCCCAGAACACGTCCAAAGCGCGCTTGGTGCCATGCGCATGTCGGCATTGCCCTGTCCTAGCTCGTCTAGTTGCTTATTCACGTGCACAAAGTTTTCACAAGAGCTCCAAGGCTAAAGAGGGAACTACAGAAGCAACTAAGGGTGCAGAGAGTAGGGCAAAAGTGAGAGGAGTAGGGGCCTGCCGACATTGGCATGACTAGGGTTTGGGTTGGCAGAGGCACAAAAACCTTGTCTGGAGGGGGTCCTTGCATGGTACGGTGATTTTCATGTTAGGGACACTAGGAAAACTTTCTCATGACTTTTTATAGCTTTTAGATGAGGCAAAGCAGGGTTTGACCTAAAAGGTTAGAAACTTCCTAATGGTAGATTCTCAGGAAAGTTGTACAAGACATAGCCATGTTTTTGCATAATTGGTGTTCTGCAAGTCCCCTCTATATCGCAGAATTTTTATAGATTTTTCTAAGTTCAAAATCTAGGTGTTGTAGTACAAATGCAATTTCTGCCCCGATTTGTATTTTGGATGTGGTTCAAACAATTTGTACTAAACATTGTAAGATTATTTTATACCTTGGTGTAAATTTTCTAAACATTGTAAGATTATTTTATACCTTGGTGTAAATAGGTCTCAGATATTTTATGAAATTTTTTTAATGATATTTGGAGCTAGAAAATCACATAAAATAACACTATTAGGGTTTCTGGTTTAAAGGAAAGAAATAAGACAAGAGTGCTTGCTAGGGTTTCTGGCTGTGGGGCCCACCTCCGACCTAGAGGTCCTACTGGGTGTCTGGTATATCAACTTTGGGCATGAGCTATCATGCTGGCATTTATGTTGTTAGGGTTTTCTCTTTGTCGAATGAAAAGGTGAATTAGGGTTTGGTCGATTCGTCGAGGGAGCAAGGACCTAGGGTTTAGGGTCCTCGCGTATATACTGCATATATGTTTCTCAATTTGAGAAAGGATTGAGTAGATAGTTTTGGAGAATCATTTTAGGGTTATTTCATCTGCGTATATACACATATACACATGACTTCAGGTTTTAGTTTTATGACATGGGATGATGCGAGAAATCATGAAAGCAAGATGCAGATAAAAATAAATAAGGTTTTAATAAGGACCTAAATGCAGGGTTTTAAAAAGTGCTAAAAACTCGGGCATTACAGGGATTCTCACGGGCAACAAAAATTTAGCACAGATTTTGAGGCGCTTGCAGTACGGATTTTGACGCATGGAAAATGGCCGGCAGAGCGTGCTTCCGATAGCACACATAGCCGCTGAAAGAGCATCTAGGCCCCAAGTTGGTTTTGATGGTTAATGGCAACTCAAACTGGAATCTAACGTTTACAGTGAGTGTAAGCAGGTTTTTAGGTCCAGAAAGAAGGGTCATCAAGGAAAGGATGACCACCAAAAAGGTACAAGGGTGGTTTCCAGGACTAAGGAATAGCGGTGCTAGGCAGCCGTGCCACAGCTGTGAAGAAGCCGGTGCTGTGCAAGGAGTTGCAAGCAAGGTGATGGTGGCTTGATGCGTCAAGGGCCGTGACTACAGTTGGTGGGCAGGTAAAACCTAGATTTGCTAGTTCTTTTGAGTCCATAGGAAAAACCCATACTATCAAGAGGGATGTAATCAGTATCAGTTGTCTAAGGGATTTTTGCTCAATGCTCAGAGGGTCAGTGTGTAAGCAGTAGAAAACCCCAGGGGCTAGAGTCACCGGTGTGACACAGCAGTGTCACAGGCGGTCTAGTACTGTAAGACTCAGGTACTTCTCTGGACAGATGTCTCTATCCCAATTTCTGGTATCTGAGGCCGAAGAACAGACAACCAAAGAGGCCCATGAGCTCCAATTTCTAAAGGCTGGATCTGTGACGCCTTTAGAAGCTGCCAAACAAACAAGTCCACAGCTGTCTCAACCAGCTGTGTCACCGGCAGCAGAAGCTCAGGCCCAAGAGCCACACCTGTCTAACTCACCTGTGCCACCGCCAGCTGACCCAGCCCCTTCAGTTCAAGCACCTGTCACAGGTGGTCTAGTACTCTAAGACTCAGGTACTTCTCTGGACCAGGGGAGAGCTTGTAAATGCTAAGGAAACTGTACTGCGATAGCTGGTCTGCTGAGTCAGAGGGCTGTCGGAGGTTCTCTCCTTATAGGTTTCAAAGAGTGTTGTATGCTGAGGGCACGTCATGTGCCAAGACCGGGCTGAGTAGCTAGGCTGCGTCAGTTAAGGGTTCACCTGTGTGTGCCGCCGGTGACATAGGTGTCGGTCTGCCTGAGCCATTATAGTTGGGTGGAGTGGTTGGCTGTGTCACCGGTGGCTGACACCGGTGGCTCACTAATCCTACGTGGCAATAGTGTAACGGTCGGGTGCCTGTGAACCCTATATATAGGGGAACCAGGGAAGGACTTCGTTCTCAACCTTGCTAAAACCTGTGAATCACATACGACCGTTGCAAAGTCTCCAACCACCGAACAAAAGCCAAAAGCATAAGTGATAGTTCGAGTGAGTGTGTGAGCTTTGAGCAAAGAGCAAAGGTTCCTCCAAGAGATTGCTGCTGGTTCATCTGTTACTCTTGGAGTGTCTGCTCCTAGATGGGTGTAGGAGTTGCTGGTACCACCCAAGCTTGTGTGGGCTGGACCAGTAAGTTTGTGAAGGTGATTGAAGTCTACCTGCTGCGAGCAAAAGGACTTCCACAAGCTAAGGAAGAGGCCTGAACGTCAGGTACTCGGAGAACAAGCACGATTTAGTGCTGGCGATCTCTTCGGAGTAGCTTCTCCAACGGAGACGTACCTTCTCTGAAAAGAGTAGGGAACTTCGGTGAAAAACCTCCTTGTCTCTGAGTGCTTTACCTGTTTACTTCCTGCAGTGCTATATGCTTTTGTATACTCGTGTGATTCTTGCTATCTTTGTTTATCTGTGATAGATCACCTTTATACCTGCTTAGCTTAGCTGTGTCTCAGTTGCTAGAGATCTTATCTGTTACCTGTCATAGCTACCTGTGACACAGGCAATAGCTATCTTCATCTGTGCTAGGTTTTGATCTTACCTGTGTCAGACACCTGTGTGACAGCTGCATGCTATTTTTCATATCATATCACACCTGTGTCTATTGCCTGTCACACAGCCTGTTAACACTTGCTTCTGCTCAAGTCTTAATCTGTTAATCTAAGCGAAAAGAAGTAACTTTTGTTAGCCTCCTATTCACCCCCCTCTAGTCGGCACTCCTGGTCCTTTCAATTGGTATCAGAGCAGGTTGCTCTTTGAATTGGCCTAACAGCCAGAGTTAAAGGATGTCGGGCTATGAGGGTAAAATACCTGTCTTTAATGGGACTAACTATGCTTTCTGGAAGAGAAAGATGCAAATGCATCTTATCGCTATCGATCCAGATGTGTGGGATGTTGTTTATACAGGTTACGACTTGGAGAATCCCACAACACCTAGCATCGCTGATAAGAAGAACATTCAGAACAACGCTAGAGCTGCAACAGCCATCTTCATGGGCTTACAAGAGCATGACTTCAACAGAGTTAGCACAATGGATTCTGCCAAGGAAATCTGGGATACTTTAGAGCAGATTTATGAGGGCAGTGATACTCTGAAGAAGTCCAAAAGAGGTCTGCTGGAATCAACCTTGGAGAGATTTGAGTATGAGCATGGTGAGGACATCAACTCATTATTCTCAAGACTCACCATCATCACCAACCAGCTGAAGGCCTTAGGCTCCACCAGAGTTGAAGATGAGGATGTGATTAAGAAGTTCCTCTCAGTGCTTCCAAAGGCCTACAAAACCCTTGTTCTCATGATGAAAGAAAAGGATGGGTTTGACAAGATGAAGCCTACTGAGGTGTTAGGAAGAATTCTAACACATGAGATGGAACTCAGGCAAGAGGGCAAGCAAAGCTCTTCTTCAGCACCTAAGAAGAATATTGCCCTGAAGACCACTGCTCCAACATCACTTCCTGAGAGTGATAGCAGTGAAGAACTTGATGAGGAGATGTCCAGTGGAGAAGAGAGTGAACTCATCCTTCTCACAAGGAACTTCAGAAAGTTTTACAAGAAGAAGAAGCAACTTGGATCAGGTGACAGATTCAGAGGGAAGAAGCTGTCCAAAGACAACAAGTGCTTCGAGTGTGGCAAGGAAGGCCACTTTGCTGCTGATTGTCCAAACAAGAAAAAGGACAGCAGCCACTACAAGAAGAAGAAGGACTTCAATGGGAAGAAGAAGACCTTCAACAGCAAGCACCCAACTTATTCCTCATGCTTCTGATAAAGGAGAACAAGTCACACAGCCATGTCACACAGCTCTGAGCTTCTGATAAAGGAGCATGAGGAGCTCAAGAAAAAACATTCTTTGTGCACTGATGTTTCTTCTATTATATTCACTGATGCTCCCTTGCCTGCTCCTACTGTTATTGAATCATGCCTGAACTGTGCTAGCCATATAAATGTTCTAACATCCACAGGTGGAGTCACTGATGATTCAAAAGAGGCATCAACCTCTACTACTACTAACTTTGTGGATGCAGATGAGCACAACAAGCTCAAAGAAGAGCTTGAAGAGCTTAAAAGGCTCATAAGGAAAGGCCTATGCACTGCCAATATTGGCATGTAAAATTACCAGCTCATCAGAGCTGAAATGCTGAGAAAGAATGAAGGCCGAAAAGGTTTGGGTTACCTTCCTTCTGCACATAAAGATAAATTGCCTGCTGCTACTAACTCTAATCTTATAGAGAAGTTTGTAAGACAGGCAGGTACATGACAACAAATTTATTGGTCATGTGCAGAGAAAGAGGAATGCAGTAAACATTCCCTCTAACCCAGCCTATGTCCTGTAGAAAGACATGAAAGGGAAAATAGTGGCCAAGTACATTGGTCGTAGGCACTTAACAAAATGGTTGCCAGCTATTTAGGTGCCCAAGGCCACAGTTGCCTGTGTCACCGGTGGCTCACACAGCCGTGTACCCACCAGTGTCACAGGTAGATCAAACAGGTCCCTAACCCTTGTTGCAGGAGACTGTCAGCCCAAAAGGATTAAAGTCATATCATCTGTGGCAGATGCTGCTAATCTTAAACACAAATATACTGTCTATACTTCTGCAACTGCTGCTTATGGTAAAATTGCAAAGAGAACCAAACGAGTTTGGGTCCCTAAACCCCATAACTAATCTTACAGGATACTGTCTCCAGTGGAACTGAATGGGTTGTGGACAGTGGATGTACACAACATATGACTGGAGGCAGAGAGGAGTTTGTAGAGATCACACACGAAAACCTTCCAAGTAAACATGTGATCTATGCAGATAACTCCAAGGGAAAGGTAAATGGCGTTGGTAAAGTCGTCATATCTGAATATCACTCTTTATCTAATGTAATGCTTGTAGATCAGATAGGCTATAGCCTTATGTCTGTGTCACAGCTGTGTGACACAGGTATGAAAGTCACGTTCTATCCTGATGAGGTTATAGCTTCCAAACTGACTGATGACTCTCAAGTGTTCAGAGGATGCAGGTCTGGAAAGCTATACACAGTAAACTTCAAAGAACAGCCTGCAGCAGCTCCATGGTGCCTAATGGCCAAGAACAGTGTTGGCTGGCTGTGGCACAGGCGGCTAGGTCATGCAGGGATGAAGCTTCTCAACAAACTGAGCAAACATGACTATGTCATTGGCCTTGAAAAGGTGAAGTTCGAGAAGGATAAGCTCTGCAGCTCATGTCAAGCCGGCAAACAAGTTGGAGCTGCCCATCGTCCCAAGAATATCAGGACCACCACCGCACCTTTTGAGCTCATACACATTGACCTCTTCGGTCCCACTACATATGAAAGCTTAGGAGGTAACAAGTATGGATTTGTCATTGTAGATGGTTTTTCTCGCTATACTTGGGTGTTCTTTTTAAAGGAGAAGACACAAGTTTACAAGAAATTCAAGCACCTCATTGTTAGAGTACAAAATGAGTGGAAGGTAGACCTTGTCAAAGTCAGGAGTGACAATGGGACTGAGTTCGAAAACTCAAAGGTGGAAACATTTCTGGACAAGAATGGGATTAAGCATGAGCTATCAAGTCCATATGCTCCACAGCAAAACAGAGTAGTGGAAAGGAAGAACAGAACCCTGATAGAGATGGCAAGGACACTGCTGGATGAGTACAAGACCTCACCAAGATTTTGGGTTGAAGCTGTCAACACTGCCTGCCATTCCATCAACAGCATATATCTACATCCACTACTCAAGAAGACTCCATACGAGCTGCTCACCAACACAAAGCCAAATGTCTCATACTTCAGAGTATTCGGTTGTAAGTGCTACATTCTTAGCAAGGGCAAACACCTCACTAAGTTTGAAGCTAAATCTGATGTTGGTATATTCCTTGGTTATGCTACTAACTCCCATGCCTATAGAGTTTTTAACACCTCCTCAAAGGTTGTTGAAAATCTATAGATGTGGACTTCGACGAGTCTTATGGCTCCCAAGGAGAGCAAGTTGCTAATGATGTAGGGAGCAAGGACATTCAAAAGAAGTCAACTGGTGAGATCAGATCTACTGTCAAGGAAGAACCTGTCTCACCAAGTGATCAAGAACTACCTTCTCCATCACTGAATGAAGACACTGGAGATGAAGATATCGAGCTCGAGTACAACCCAGCCAATGATCTCTTGGATGCAGAACACCTGTCTCAGCCAGCTGTGTCGCAGGAAGAACCAGCTATGTCACAGGCTTCACCATCAGCTGTGACACCGGTGGTTGACCCCTGAACCCCTTGTGATCAGCAGGCTGCAGAAGGATCACTCTGTAGACAACATCATCGGTGCCATTAATAGGGGAGTGACTACTCATTCTCGAATTGCAAATTTCTGTGAACATTACTCTTTTATTTCCAGTGTTGAACCCAGGAACATCAAGGAAGCTCTCATGGATGCTGATTGGATAAATGCAATGCATGAAGAGCTCAATCAGTTCGAAAAAACCAAGTTTGGTCCCTGGTGGAAAGACCCAATGATCACAATGTGATTGGAACAAAATGGGTCTTCAGGAACAAACAAGATACAAATGGACAAGTGGCAAGGAACAAAGCCAGACTTGTGGCTCAAGGGTTTACACAAGTGGAAGGTCTGGACTTTGGAGAAACCTTTGCTCTAGTAGCAAGACTTGAAGCCATCAGGATCCTCCTTGCTTATGTTGTACATCATAACATCAAGCTTTATCAGATGGATGTGAAGTCTGCCTTCCTGAATAGTAAACTCTCTGAACTTGTTTATGTTGAACAGCCACCTGGTTTTGAAGATGATAAGAAACCACACCATGTCTATAAACTACACAAAGCACTCTATGGCTTAAAGCAAGCACCTAGAGCATGGTATGATACATTGAAAGAATTTCTGATCAAGAATGGATTTAAAATGGGCTTAGTAGACACAACTCTATTCACTAAGAAAAATGGAAAGGATTTATTTGTGTGCCAAATATATGTCGATGACATAATATTTAGCAATACTAACCGCTCCATGAGTGATGAGTTTAGCCAGATGATGACCAAAAGGTTTGAGATGTCTTTGAATGGAGAACTCAAGTACTTCCTAGGACTTCAGATCAAACAACTCAAGGAAGGTACATTCGTTTCACAAGAAAAGTTCACCAAAGACATCATCACTAAGTTTGGCATGAAGGATGCAAAGTCTATTCATACTCCCATGTAAACAAATGGTCATCTAGACCTAAATATCGAAGGTAAGTCTGCTGATCAGAAAGAGTTTAGATCCATGATAGGATCCCTGCTTTACTTATGTGCATCTAGGCCAGACATTATATTGAGTGTATGCATGTGTGCTAGATTTCAAGTTAATCCTAAAGACCGTCACAGAGTTGCAGTAAGAAGGATACTGAGATACTTGACTCAAACCTCAAGCTTTGGCTTATAGTATCCTAAAGGTGCAAATTTTGAGCTAGTTGGCTATTCTGATAGTGACTATGCCAGGTGTAAGGTTGACCCAAAAAGCACCTCTGATACTTGTCAATTTCTAGGACATTTCTTAGTGTCCTGGTCATCCAAGAAACAAAACTCAGTAGCCCATTTCCACTGTAGAAGCTGAGTATAAAGCTGCTGGTAGTTGTTGTGCTCAGTTATTATGGATGATGCAGACCTTGAAAGATTTCAACGTATCTTTTAATCAAGTACCCCTCTTCTGTGATAATGAAAGTGCAATTAAGTTAGCCAACAACCCAGTGCACCACCAAAGATCCAAACACATTGAAGTGAGGCACCACTTCCTGAGATATCATATTGAGAAGGGAGATATACAGCTGTGCCATGTAAGGACTGAAAAATAATTAGCTGATATTTTCACCAAGCCCTTAGATGAGACTAGGTTCTGTGCTCTGAGGAGTGAATTGAATATCATTGGTGTTTCTAATCTTCAATAAAAAGGATTGGCTTGGTGTCTAGCTCATATATTCTGTCATTTACATGCCTTACATGCTCATCTGTGTTGATCACCTGTGTCACAGGTGTATGGGTTTTTATGCATAGTGTAGAGATCTTTCAGCTGTGTGCACACATTATTGTGTACCTATTTTTAAAATCGACCCATGTCAGTTTTAGTTTTGCTTGATTGATTTTCTGGCAAACTGACATTGGGAAGATTGCATAAGGATTTCCTGATAGTGTTCATATGCTTGCTCCCTTATCAAATTCTCTCTGTCTTGGTGTTATATGGATGAAATACTTGTCACTTGAGCTATCTGTCTGTGTCTCAGGTGAATGCTTTTGATTCCCGTAGGCCCTAGGGTACTTTGTCTACTCACCTGTGTCACAGGTCCCTCTGTCAGCTGTGACACAGCCACCTTTTACCCCTTCGGCCTATATAAGACGTCGATACATTTTCCACAGAACTCTCGTTCTACGTTAAAACCCCAAATCTTCCGCCGTGCGCCAAAACATCAAATTCTCGACGAAATCGACGTTTCCGCCCCTCCAAATCTTTCGAAGCATCGGAGAAAGCTTTCTGAAGAGCTCCAGCAACAATTCATCTGCGCATTATCAATCTTTGCTCAAAGTAAGCTTCCGCCAGCCCTACTTTGCACCTGTTCTTGCTTAGGGCTTATGCTTTTGCTCTAAAGCCTAATCCATTAGCGCATTGTTAGTTGTTAGGGTTGGCTTAGCTCCTGATAATCTTTCAGAACCTATATTGCTCGAAATTAACCACCGAAAACCAGTAAATCTCTAGATTTCTAAAATCTGCCGTCCGCCTCCGCACGTAGCTGTGTCACCGCTAGGGTCTCACCTGTCACACAGGCAAGTCTATCCAAAAGACTGAGACCTCGGTTTGTTACCAACTCCTCACCTGTGTCTCCCTGTTCTCACACAGGTGTCTCACACGGCTACTATCTTTTTGCATCTCAGGAACACCTCTTACCTATTTTCTGTCTTATCTATCTGGTTTCTACAGATGTCTTCAGGATCTGAGAAAGCTGACAGTGGGATGCAGTGGTCTGACCCAGAAGCATCCAGCTCTGAGATTAACATTTCAGATTCAGATCAGGAAAGAGAGAGGCTGAGACAGAAAGCAGAGGTAGCTGAAACAAGAAAGGCAAGCCAAAGGGCTTACAGGCAGAGAAAAGCAGTTGTAAAGAAATCAGCTTCTCAAGCCAGTAAATCTAGTTCTGCTCAGCGTGCTCCACCCAAGAGGACAAGATCCTCAGCTGCTGTTGAGCACACATCCTTGGGAAAAGAAGTAGCTAAGAAGCAGAAGCAACCAGCTAAGAGAGGTTCAAAGCCACCAGTCTCTCAAGCAACCCTTTTAGATTCAGATATTGAGGATGACATCCCAATAGGGCTCAAGGCCACTCTAAGGATGAAAAAGGCTGAAAAACACTGGGAAGCTATCAAAGCTCAAAAGATTGGCATACAGCTAGATGCAAAAGAGCAAGCTAAAAAGGAAACTTCAGCTGGTCCATTGACCATCTTCTCTTCAAAAGAATTGGCCAAACACGATGCCTTAGCCTTAGAGAGGCTAGAAATTTATGACGAAGCAAGAAAGAGCCAAGCAAAGCTTAAAGAATTTCTCAAGCAAAAGGAAATGAGAGCTGCTGAATTGAAGAAACTGAAAGCTGCTCGAGGCAAAAGCAAAGAGAGTTTTCAGAGGTATAAAACACTCATAGCAGTGCAAGCTTCGGAAGAAGAACGTGGCAAGGCTCTTGCACAAATTGCCACTCTTGCTGGTATAAGAAAGCAGAAAGCCTTGTCAGAGGCTACTAAGTTCAGACAAGAGAAAGCAGCAAGACTCTTTAAAGCCTCTCAGCCTATTGGCATTGTTGTCAAAGTTCCTCAAGTTTCAGTGGAAGAACAGACTGAAGTTCATGTCGAGCAGCCTGCAGAAACCTCCCGGTTTCCTGAAGCAAGTCCTCCTGCTGCTGCTCCCTCTCAAGCTCCCAAGAGGAAAAGAACAGAAACTGTTGTGATCAGTGATGAACCTCAAGCCAAGAGGCAGCCAGATGCAGATGTTGAAATAATCTCTAAAACGACTCAAAGCTCCAAGCTATCCTTAAAAGTTCAATTCGATCAATAGACGTCTGCCATTCAGGAATTGAAGAAGGAGATGCCACCACCGGTGTCACCGGTGGCTAGCCTAGCTAAGTCAAGTCTGCAGACATACCAGAGGAGAAGCAAAAAATCTCAAAGTTCTACAAGCGTAGAATCCATTTCCTCCCTGGATGTCCAGAAACAGATGTCTCCATCCCAATTTCTGGTATCTAAGGCCGAAGAACAGACAGCCAAAGAGGCCCATGAGCTCCAATCTCCAAAGGCTGGATCTGTGACACCTTTAGAAGCTACCAAACAAACAAGTCCAAAGCTGTCTCAACTAGCTGTGTCACAGGCAGAAGAAGCTCAGGCCCAAGAGCCACACCTGTCTAACTCACCTGTGCCACCACCAGCTGACCCAGCTCCTTCAGCTCAAGCGCCTGTGTCATTACCTGTGGCACAGGCAAGTCAGTCAGCTGAGGAAGATGAAAGCTCTGAGAGCTCATCAAATGATGGCAGAGGTGTGTCTGTTACCCCTTCCAGGCCGAAAGAAGCTAGAGCTGATTCAGATGAAGATTACCAAGCCGAGAGATCTTCTCCAAGTACAGAATCAGCTGACGAAGAAGAGGAAGAGGAGGCAGAGGCTGAACAAGCAGATAGCTCACCCAGTCTCTCAGTTGGAGAAGAAGATATGAAAACTAAGTATTATTACATCTTCTCTCATGCCTTGAGGACTGAGGCGAATCAAATGCAGTTCATCTCCCGAGCTGTGGCCAAGAAGCTACCCAAAAGTGATCCCCAGAAATCAAGAAGCAAAGTTGCCTCCATGAGCACAAGTGCTTTCATAAGAATGATGTCAGCTTGCCCATATTTCAATGAAGACAAGGAGTTTCAAGCAGCATCTTGCTCAGACCCCAGATTTCACACTAATCTTCAAAGGGGTCTCTACCATGAAATCCTTGCTTCCAAGGGATTTGTAGATTGCAAGGCCATAGACTGGTCTGCTTTAACTGATCCCAGACTGAGAAGTCTTCAATCTCTCATCCAAACCTCAGGTCTGGAGTTCATATGCAATCTTCAATAAGACTATGACCCAGAAATCATTAAGAAATTCTATGCCACTGTCTGGGTAGATCAAGAAAATCAAGATGTCATGCTATGGAAGACAAGAGGCCAGTTGCTCTCAATCACAGCTCCAGAATTCAACAGCTTGTTTCATGCACCTATTGAGCCTGGTATGCCCAATTTGTTCAAGCTAGAGCCTGTCTCCAATGCTGACAGAAGAAAATTCTATCCAAGGAATTTTACGTTCCCTGTCAATGCCCCTTCAGATCATGTGTACTTCAAGGGGATCACAATCACAGCAAAACATCTTGTAAAGATTCTTCATGTCACCCTCCAGCCCAAAGGAGGAAATACAGATGTAGTATACAATTCAGTATGGCAGGTGCTGGTGCACATAGCAAAGAACATTCATTTTGATGTGGCCAGATATATATTCCATGAGATAGATGCTGTACAGAAGGACAAGAAAGCTAAGCTGAGGTATGGGTCGTACATCATGTACATGATCCTTCAGAGAACAAGTCTTCTGGATTCCAACTTTGACATGACAGTAAAGACCATCAAGACCCAGCTCAGGCCTCAGGCTGATGACCATCCTGATGAGGTTGCTGTTCCAGCTTTGTTTGGCGAGTCCCCTGATCCAGCGGTGTCAGCTCCCGGTGACAGAGCTGCTCCAACAACTCCTCAAGCACCTGCTCCCTCCGTGCCTGTGCCTTCAGTCCAAGTCCCCGCCGGTGTCACCGCTGATACTCCCACACCTGACCCAGCTGAGTTAGTATCTGTGACACAGGTGGCGGTAGATGGCACTCTGTCCTCCTCTCTGATGTCTCAAGCAGCTGCCAGAGCTTATCAGAACAAAGTGATGCCAACGTAGTTTGCAGCTCTGCGCCGAGAGAATCTTTAGCTCAGATCAGAAGTCTCCAGTCTGCAATCCAAGGTTGATCAGCTGCAGGTTCAGATGTCAGAAGTTCTCCAGATCTTGAAGTCAAAGCTCTGAATGTGTCTCTTCCTCACCCCTTCTTGGTGTTTTAGTGTCAGAGGGGGAGAGATTCATACATAGGGGGAGTCATAGGGGGAGAGTTTCATACAAAGGGGGAGAGAGTTGTAAGAGGGAGAGAATAGAGAAAGGGGGAGAAAGAAAATTATTTTCTGGTGTACTCAAGACTTGTTCTATTTTTGATTTCCTTTTCTGCCTTGATTACAATTAATACTAAGTCTTGTCTTGCTCACTTTACTCTGATGCTGAAATATTTCGGTGTGACAAGTGTGTTGCTATGATGCATATGTTCAATGCTCTGAAGCATAGGTCTAGACTGTTTTTGCTCTGATTAGTCTGCCTGCTCTAATTCATATACTCATGATTAATCCTATGCTCATTGACTTATGCTCGGATTCACATATTCATAATAAACATATGCTCTGATCCACATATTCATGTTAGAGCCCTTGCTCTGATATACATGCACATTGGCACTCTGATACATATGACTAGAAATCTGTGTGGATCTGATACATATATCCATAGTGAATCTGCTCTCTAATATTCTCATATGTTCTAGGATATATATTCAGATGCTCTGACACATTTTTATATGCTCTGGTTCTTGCAAATGCATCAAGAGAAAAATATTTTAGTTCAGCTCACTATTCTCTGACATACCTATTGTTCTGAACTGATAAAAGTATAAGTTGTAAGAAAATGCTGCCCATATCCAACAATTATAATCTATGCATTGGCAAGTTAAAAACAAAATCTCTTGTGCACAGCTTCAGGGGGAGTGTATTCTCTACAACCTGCACATATACCTTCTATTCAAATTGATATGCAAATTTGTTGAATGGGTTGCCACTAACCACCAAAAAGGGGAGAGATTGAAAGAGCATCTAGGCCCCAAGTTGGTTTTGATGGTTAATGGCAACTCAAACTGGAATCTAACGTTTACAGTGAGTGTAAGCAGGTTTTTAGGTTCCAGAAAGAAGGGTCATCAAGGAAAGGATGACCACCAAAAAGGGTACAAGGGTGGTTTCCAGGACTAAGGAATGGCGGTGCTAGGTGGCTGTGCCACAGCTGTGAAGAAGCCGGTGCTGTGCAAGAAGTTGCAAGCAAGGTGATGGTGGCTTGATGCGTCAAGGGCCGTGACTACAGTTGGTGGGCAGGTAAGGCCTAGATTTGCTAGTTCTTTTGAGTCCATAGGAAAAACCCGTACTATCAAGAGGGATGTAATCAGTATCAGTTGTCTAAGGGACTTTTGCTCAATGCTCAGAGGGTCAGTGTGTAAGCGGTAGAAAACCCCAGGGGCTAGAGTCACCGGTGTGACACAGCGTGTCACAGGTGGTCTAGTGCTCTAAGACTCAGGTACTTCTCTGGACCAGGGGAGAGCTTGTAAATGCTAAGGGAACTGCACTGCGATAGCTGGTCTGGTGAATCAGAGGGCTGTCGGAGGTTCTCTCCTTATAGGTTTCAGAGAGTGTTGTATGCTGAGGGCATGTCATGTGCCGAGACCGGGCTGAGTAGCTAGGCTGCGTCAGTTAAGGGTTCACCTGTGTGTGCCGCCGGTGACACAGGTGTCGGTCTGCCCGAGCCGTTATAGTTGGGCGGAGTGGTTGGCTGTGTCACCGGTGGCTGACACCGGTGGCTCACTAATCCTACGTGGCAACAGTGTAACGGTCGGGTGCCTGTGAACCCTATATATAGGGGACCAGGGGAGGACTTCATCCTCAACCTTGCAAAAACCTGTGAATCACATACGACCGTTGCAAAGCCTCCAACCACCGAACAAAAGCCAAAAGCATAAGTGATAGTTCGTGTGAGTGTGTGAGCTTTGAGCAAAGAGCAAAGGTTCCTCCAAGAGATTGCTGCTGGTTCATCTGTTACTCTTGGAGTGTCTGCTCCTAGACGGGTGTAGGAGTTGCTGGTACCACCCAAAGCTTGTGTGGGCTGGACCAGTAAGTTTGTGAAGGTGATTGAAGTCTACCTGCTGCGAGCAAAAGGACTTCCACAAGCTAAGGAAGAGGCCTGAACGTCAGGTACTCGGAGAACAAGCACGATTTAGTGCTGGCGATCTCTTCGGAGTAGCTTCTCCAACGGAGACGTACCTTCTCTGAAAGGAGTAGGGAACTTCGGTGAAAAACCTCCTTGTCTCTGAGTGCTTTACCTGTTTACTTCCTGCAGTGCTATATGCTTTTGCATACTCGTGTGATTCTTGCTATCTTTGTTTATCTGTGATAGATCACCTTTATACCTGCTTAGCTTAGCTGTGTCTCAGTTGCTAGAGATCTTATCTGTTACCTGTCATATCTACCTGTGACACAGGCAATAGCTATCTTCATCTGTGCTAGGTTTTGATCTTACCTGTGTCAGACACCTGTGTGACAGCTGCATGCTATTTTTCATATCATATCACACCTGTGTCTAGTGCCTGTCACACAGCCTGTTAACACTTGCTTCTGCTCAAGTCTTAATCTGTTAATCTAAGCCAAAAGAAGTAACTTTTGTTAGCCTCCTATTCACCCCCCTCTAGTCGGCACTCCTGGTCCTTTCAATTGGTATCAGAACAGGTTGCTCTTTGATTTGGCCTAACAGCCAGAGTTAAAGGATGTCGGGCTATGAGGGTAAAATACTTGTCTTTAATGGGACTAACTATGCTTTCTAGAAGAGAAAGATGCAAATGTATCTTATCGCTATCGATCCAGATGTGTGGGATGTTGTTTATACTGGTTACGACTTGGAGAATCCCACAACACCTAGTATCGTTGATAAGAAGAACATTCAGAACAACGTTAGAGCTGCAACAGCCATCTTCATGGGCTTACAAGAGCATGACTTCAACAGAGTTAGCACAATGGATTCTGCCAAGGAAATCTGGGATACTTTAGAGTAGATTTATAAGGGCAGTGATACTCTGAAGAAGTCCAAAAGAGGTCTGCTGGAATCAACCTTGGAGAGATTTGAGTATGAGCATGGTGAGGACATCAACTCATTATTCTCAAGACTCACCATCATCACAAACCAGCTGAAGGCCTTAGACTCCACCAGAGTTGAAGATGAGGATGTGATTAAGAAGTTCCTCTCAGTGCTTCCAAAGGCCTACAAAACCCTTGTTCTCTTGATGAAAGAAAAGGATGGGTTTGACAAGATGAAGCCTACTGAGGTGTTAGGAAGAATTCTAACACATGAGATGGAACTCAGGCAAGAGGGCAAGCAAAGCTCTTCTTCAGCACCTAAGAAGAATATTGCCCTGAAGACTACTGCTCGAACATCACTTCCTGAGAGTGATAGCAGTGAAGAACTTGATGAGGAGATGTCCAGTGAAGAAGAAAATGAACTCATCCTTCTCACAAGGAACTTCAGAGAGTTTTACAAGAAGAAGAAGCAACTTGGATCAGGTGACAGATTCAGAGGGAAGAAGTTGTCCAGAGACAACAAGTGCTTCGAGTGTGGCAAGGAAGGCCACTTTACTGCTGATTGTCCAAACAAGAAAAAGGACAGTAGCCACTACAAGAAGAAGAAGGACTTCAATGGGAAGAAGAAGACCTTCAACAGCAAGCACCCAACTTATTCCAAGAACAAGGCCACTGCCAGAGCCTATGTTGGACAGGCTTGGGTGTCTGACACTACTGCAGATAGACCCTCTCCTGAACCCCCTCCACTGACGGGCATAAAAAGGTCCGTCGCTGGAGGGGAACTCCACCGACGGACGCAAAATAGCCCGTCAGCGGAGAACGCAGCAAAGAAGAAGGTGAGGAACACCACTGACGGGCACTAAAACAGCCCGTCAGTGGAGATGAGCATGAGGTGGGATAGATGATGCGTCATTTCCACTGACAGGCCCTTGTTAAGAGCCCGTCAGTGGAGATATAATATCCACTGACGGGCAGCGTCTTTGACCGTCAGTGAAAGGTTGAATATATGACGTGCCAGTTCACTGATGGGCTCTTATATTCTGCCCGTCAGTGGATATGTTGTCTTCACTGACGGCGGTCTTTCCCGTCCGTCAGCGATATTTGTTGCTTACGTTGCTGATGAATCACTGACGGTGACCTTTTAAGGGCCTGTCAGTGGTGCTCCTTACTATAAAAACAGAGCACGGCCTCGCTGCTGGCCAGTGCTCGCGCGCCAACCGGCCAGCAGCGAGCGCCGCCGTCCCACAAGCTGCTGCCGCCGCCACCGCCGCCCCCCTTCCCCCTCCCAACCCACAACCATTTCTTCTCTCTCCCCAACCCTCATCCTAAGCTCTAGAGGGACTAGATCTAGATCTAGATTTTGCTCCTCCTCTCACTCTCTCCCTCCTCCTCATCCTCTCACTCTCTCCCTCCTCATCCTCTCACTCTCTCCCACCCTCCTCATCCTCTCACTCTCTCCCTCCTCCTCATCCTCTCACTCTCTCCCACCCTCGTCATCCTCTCACTCTCTCCCTCCTCCTCATCCTCTCACTCTCTCCCACCCTCCTCCTCATCCATATTTCTAGCTCTCTCTCATTCTCTCTCTCCTCCTCTCACTCCCACTCTCTCCATTATCATTTCTCACCAAAAAGAGCGCTAGCGCTCGGTAATAATGCTCGCCAGTGTTCTTTTCATGTCGTATACGTATTTGATGTGATTTTTGGTTATCGAACTGATTAGTTTCGTGTCGTAGGTGTTGATCGATGGATCGCAGTTGGATGTACGACAACCGGGCGACAGATAGTTGGGCTATGGCTTTGAACGAGTTTCTTGATGTCGCCGAACGAGATATGAGGGCAAAAGGTGGCACGAAGATTTGCTGTCCATGTCGCGATTGCAAAAATTGGTAATGTTCGATACGAGAGGGAGGGTGACGGTACACCTGGCGCTTAAGGGTTTCATGTCAGGCTATACACGTTGGACATGTCACGGCGAGGAGAAGGAAGATCAGGTGTTACAGCAAGCTGCCGAACACGGAGATGACGAAGAAGACGAGGGGAGTATCGAACCTGACGCCGAAGGAGAAACGGGAAACAATTTGGCCGATATGGTGCAGGACGTTCACATGGTGGAGCAGGTGGTGATAGATCCCGAGGATGAAAGAGAGGCTGCTAAGTTCTCGAGACTAGTTGAAGACTCACAAATCCCGTTGTATACCGGTTCCGATCCGAGCACACGCGTCTGTCGGTCACGCTGGAACTTCTAAGGATCAAGGCAGCCCACAACTATTCGGACGAAGGCTTCGATGAGACACTAGCTTTTCTTGCAAAAGTTTTTCTGAAAAACAACTTGCTGCCTACGAGCACCGAAGAAGCCAAGAAGGTTGTCTGCCCTCTTGGGTTAGAGGTGAAGAGGTTCCATGCGTGTCCGAATGACTGCTTTATTTACCGCAAGGAGCACGAGAAGCTGTACAAGTGTCCCACGTGCAACACCTCCAGATTCAAGAGGGGTAGAAAGCAAGCCGATGATGAGGACCCAGTGAAGAGTGGCGCTCCAGCAAAGGTTGTATGGTATCTTCCGGTCCTTCCCCGTTTGAATCGTTTATTCGCTAACAAGAAGGAGGCAAAGCTGCTACGTTGGCACGCCGAGGGGCGGAAAACTGATGATGGAGTGATGAGACACCCTGCCGATGCTTCGCAGTGGAGGGCAATCGACGCCCAATACGATGATTTCGGAAAAGATCCGAGGAATATCAGGTTTGGTATGAGTACGGACGGGATCAATCCATTCGGCAACATGAGCAGCAGACACAGCACTTGGCCCGTGGTTCTATGGATGTACAACCTTCCTCCATGGCTGTGCATGAAACGAAAGTACATACACCTCTCTATTCTCATACAAGGGCCGAAACAACCCGGGAATAATCTGAACATGTATCAACAATTATTGTTCGAAGAACTAGCTATACTGTGGGAACCAGGGGCCCAGGTCTGGGACGCATACGAAGAAGAGTACTTCAATCTGAAAGCGCTGTTGTTCACAACGGTCCAAGACTACCCCGCGTACGGATATCAGTCCTGCCAGTGTGTTCATGGGTACAAAGGATGTGTGAAGTATTTGGAGTCTACTACAAGTTTACACCTAAAGGGATCCAAAAAAAATCGTGTTCATGGGCCACCGAAGGTGGCTGAAACAGAACGACCCATGGAGGCAAGAGAAGGAATTGTTTGACAATACTGTTGAGGTCCGTTCGGCGCCTCGGGAGAAGACCGGGGTGGAAATCTATGACATCGTGAACACAATGCCCCCTGTTACGCCCGGTAAGACACAACCGTCTGTTCCCATGCAGGACGGCATCTGGAAAAGGAAATCCGTATTCTGGGATTTGCCTTACTGGAGATTCCTAAGCACACGTCACAGCATAGATGTCATGCATGTTGAAAAAAGTGTGCGAGAGCTTGCTTGGTATCCTGCTCAACATTTCAGAAAAGACAAAAGGTGGACCGAAGGCACGAGCTGACATGGAATTCTTGGGTATAAGAAAGAAGCTGTGGGCTACGAAGCGAACGACCAAGTTGGGGACGGGTGCAGTCAGAATCAAGACGGACTGTCCCGCTGCTTGTTACACTCTCAGCAAAAAAGAGATCGTTAGCTTTTTGGAGTGCCTCCAAGGTGTCAAAGTTTCTTCCGGTTACTCGGCAAACATCGGGAGAATAGTTGACATGAAGAGTCACCGAGTAATTGGTATGAAGTCTCATGACTGCCACGTGATGATCACGCAGATACTTCCTGTTGCAATCAGAGGTCTCATGGAGCCGGAGGTCCGCAAGACAGTCTTGAATCTTTGTAACTTCTTCAACACGATATCTCAGAAGTCGATCTCCGTTACGCGTTGCCACAAGCTGCAGGAGGAGATCATTGTCATACTGTGCGAACTTGAGATGTACTTCCCTCCAGCATTCTTCGATATCATGGTACATCTCATGATCCATATCGTCCCGGAGATACTGGACCTAGGTCCCGTGTTCCTACACAACATGTACCCGTTGGAAAGGTACAATGGGGTTGTGAAGCGCTACGTTCGTAACAGGTCACAACCAGAAGGTAGCATCATCCAAGGCTATGTTGCCGAAGAGTGTGTCGAGTTCTGCACTGATTACTTGGCTGATCAAAAGTCCATACGTGTTCCTGTTTCACGGCACACGGGAAGGCTTGATGGTGAAGGCCATGCACGCGGACAAAGGGCTTTACATGTCTACAATTCAGTACCCAGTAGGTCAGATGACTATGACAGAGCACATCTCGTGGTCTTGCAACACCTGACGATGGTGCATCCCTATCTTTGGATGCACATGGTAAAGCTTAAAAAAGAAAACCCGAAGAAGGGAGAAGCGTGGCTCTCGAAAGAGCACAATGGAAAGTTCGCAACATGGCTAAAGAACTACTGGTATGAAAGGCCTCCGACAAATTTCGAAGAAGAGACGGTCAAAATGCTGTCACAAGAACCTGCGAGCAAGGTCCTGACATTTCAAGCATACGATATCAACGGATACACATTCTATACGGAGGCTCAAGACAGGAAAAGCACGTATCAGAACAGTGGGGTGACGATGGAGGCTAAAACCGGTAACCGTAAGGACATATACTACGGTGTTATCAAAGAAATTTGGGAACTGGACTACACCGTCACAAAGATCCCCATGTTTCGTGTCAGATGGGCGAAAAATATCCATATCGATGATGACAAACTCACTACCGTGACTTTACCTCCCCCGACATCTATTGAGTCAACACAGGTCAAAGCAATCAGTGCGAAAGATGAGCCATGGGTTCTAGCTAAACAAACCTCACAAGTCTTCTACATAAAAGACCCAAAGGCACAGAAGCGCCATGTCGTCAGAAAAGGGAAGAGGAGTATTGTTGGAGTCGATGGTGTTGTTGACGAAGAGGACTACGACCAATTCGACGACCTGGACTCCGAGCCAGAAGCCGTTGATAAACACCCCATAAAAAGGAGAAAAGCTAGCAAGGATGCTGAGCCCTACGTCAGACGCAGTCACGCCGAAGGACTAACGTATACCACCAAGAAAATCACAATTCATGAGAAGATTTCCGAAGACGACGAAACCTAGCTATTTGTATGTGTGTGTACAAAAGTGTCTTGGTTTGAATGATTTCATGTAACGTGTGTACTTCTGTATGTGTAAATTGTGGATGAATTTGAAGTACTTACAAACCAATGTATAACCCAACTTCAATTAAATTGTCTGAAATTTTAAGTATAGCCTCACGAGGTCATGTAATTACCCCATGCCAATTTTCAGATTTTTTTGACCACATCTAGATTTAATAAAAAATAAAAAACCTAAAAGACGCAAGCAAACATTTGAATTTCGACAAGCAAACGTTTGAATTACTGATATATTTTCTACATACGAGCTAAACCGATACATACGTACGTATATATGAATTTTCCTTCCATTTATATGCCTTCTTTAGGATAGTTGTAGTTCAAATCTGAAATATATCTAGTAAATAACTAGATATTCATTTAATGCGTAAAAAATAGCAAATGATTTCAGAAAAATGCCTAACTTTGACACGAACAATGTAATGTACTACGTTACATGTACAAAAAGTTTGGAGCGTAGCTAAAAATGTTCTTTGAAAGGTTTTACACATGGTACCTCAAATTGGTATTTCAAAAAATAGAAAATTCAAATTATTACATAACAAGATGCAACATGATGAATTATTAACGTATAATATTGTAATATGAAGTTGTAGTCCAAATCTCAAGTTCAAATGATGAAAAATTTATGACGTGTACTTCAATCTTCATATTTCCCCTTCGAATGCTATGAAGTTTTCTCACAGATAGTTCAGTTACAAAGCAATGTATAATTGAACTTCCGCGAAATTGTCCAAAATTTTAAACATAGCCTCAGAAGGTCATATAATTACCCCATGCCAATTTTCAACTTTTTTTGACCACATTAAGATTTTATAAAAAATCAAAAACAAGAAAGGTGCAAGCAAACGTTTGAATTTCTCGAAGCAAACGTTTGATTTTTTGATATATTTTGTAGATACCACCTAAAATGATATATAGGTACGTAGATATGAATTTTCCTTCAATTTAGAGGCCTTCTTTAAGATAGTTGTAGATCAAATCTGAAATATACCGAGTAAATAACTAGATATTAATTTAATGCCTGAAAAATAGCAAATCATTTCAGAAAAATGCCGAACTTTGACACTAACCCAAAAAAGGTAAAAGCCCTAAACCAAAAATACTCTAACACCCATAGCACATAGAAATAACATTAAGATCACCTAAGAAATGGAAACCTAAAATAAAACAAAGAGAAACTCTGCTGACGGGCACGTCAGAGCTGCCCGTCAGCAGTAAAGGTGCCCTAAATTATCCAGCAAAAACCAAAAACTAAAAACAAACTACACTGACGGGCATATGTCGGATGCCCGTCGGTGTAAAGACCACCACTGACGGGCAGACCACTGTGCCCGTCAGTGGTAACAGAGAACCACTGACGGGCAGGCAGGGATGCCCGTCAGTGGTAACCTACTACCACTGGTGTTGCACAAATTTAGTCCCACCTCGCCGAGCGACCACCACGCGCGCCAGCTTAAAAGGGTAGCTCCGCACCCCGCTTTCAAACTCCTTAGAACATCCATTGTGTGAGTCATGTGATGACGTGTACATCTGTGTGATGAATATCTTGCCACTTTGTGTTGCGTTGAATTTGAGGTTGCATGAATTCGGTTTTGAATTTATGGTTGATTGCTTGAGTTTCTCAATTTGTCTCAAGGAAAAATTGAGTGGATAAAGGGTTTTTCTCGACTGACTTGGGTCAAGTGGAAAACTTGTGCTCACGACGCTTTGCTTGGTCTATTGTGTGCAGGTGCGAGTTGGGTGCGGCGATGGTTCGGCCATATGGACCAGCATGATAGCTTGGAGGGCTGAGATGCGGTCAAGGAGGTGGCGACGACATCGTGCGGCTTAAAAGCATGTACGCGGACGACAAGAAAGCGGGTGGAGACGAGACGTGAGGACCAAGTCAGTGCGAGGGCGTTTTGGTAAAAACGCAGAAACCACCGAAGCTCAACCAAGAAACTGCGGCGGCGGCCGGAAGCGGTTTAGGGTTGGTAGCTTAGGGTGGAAGGAAAATCGAGAGGTGGCTAAGCTATTTAGACGCGTTGAGATGCGTGCTAAGTAGTTAGGCCTATTAGGGCATGAGGCCCAAGAGTGGGAGAGGGGGTTGTCCCTCCCCACTATAAATAGGTGATTAGGGTTTCTTAACCCTAGAACCTTTTTGATTAGCTTGGAGAGCTGCACTAAGAGAGTGCTTTGCCTAAGATGAGAGGCATGTAAAAACACTAGAAAATCCACGAAAATCAATACAAAAAGATTTCCAAGGAAAGCCATGAGTCTCCCCTTGTGATTGTGAGTTTTCTCTTTTTGCTCGTTGGATTTTCGTTCTTCTCCTTCCCTCATGGATTGATTTGTTTCTTGAGGTGTGTTTGGTGGAATAGATTGTTAGGACGTGTGAGATGCTTCTATGTTGATTGAATATCAAAATCCCTCACAAGTTCTAAGAATCAATTGATTTGATTTTGTGCAAGTTCTTCCTCTCGTTTGCTCTTGGAACAGCTGTTAGTAGATTGGGATTTTCTCTCAGCACAGATGAGCTTTTGAGGTGATTCCAATTGGAACAGCTCCGTAAGTCGTTTGTCTATCTCTGTGCAAAATTTCATCCAATTCCGTTGGGTGGATCAAAATCTGCGAACGTTTTACCGAGCGACGATCTGCTGTTTCGTGAAAACCGGAAGTTCCGATTTACTTACACCGGAAGTTCCGGTCACATCGGAAGTTCCGATCCAGCAGTCGGATGTTCCGGTTTTTCCCGAGCATTTAAAATCAGGGTAACACCGGAACCTCCGGCCACATCGGAAGTTCCGATCCAGGCGTCGGAAGGTCCGGTTTTTCCAGAACGTTTAAAATCGGGGTAACACCGGAAGTTCCGGCCACATCAGAACTTCCGATATTTGCACCGGAACATCCGGTCTGGCTGTTTTTTTTGTAACTTTTCTCAACTCGTTTGTCGATTGCTTTTCCGCTGCATTCCTTGATTCGATCACAATGACTAATCAATAGTTTTTGTGTTCTAATCTTGTGAAGAAATTTTGAGTCCGACATTCACCCCCCCTCTGTCGGAAGCCACCGATCCAACAAGTGGTATCAGAGCCCGGTCTCGCTTCTTCATAAGCTTTGACCGGCTTTGCGAGCCATGGCTTCCCACGGATACTCGACTCGTCCTCCTGTCTTCAATGGGACGGACTGGGAGTTCTGGAAAAATCGAATAAAAATTTTTATCCAGTCAGAGGGACTTGCTATTTGGCAAATCATTGAAAGGGACTTTGCTCTTCCTGCCGAAGTGACGGCTGCAAATCAGGTTGATGTTGAAAACAATTGCAAAGCCATCAACTATTTGCTTTCTGGTTTGGATAGGAAGGAGCACGAGCGGGTTGCTCATCTTGATACCGCTCACAAGATCTGGTCGACCTTGATCACCTACCATGAGGGGTCCGACCAAGTCAAGATTGCTCGAGCGGATCAATACAAAGTTGAATATAATCGCTTTGAGCAGCGTTCTGGGGAATCAATTTCTGAGCTTTTTGAGAGATTTGAAAGAATTGTGAATAAGCTTAGAAGTGTGGGAGTGAGGTATTCTGACTCAGAGATGGCTAGGCATGTGTTGAACACATTAGAGCCCGCTTTTGAAGTGCGGAAGATTGCCATCCAAGAGTCTGCCAATCTTGCCACTCTCACACTCGATCACCTGTTCTCCAAGCTCTCTACTCATGAGATCACTTCAGAAAACAGAAATGGTTCAAAGACCAAGACTTTGGCTCTTGTTGGGAACACTTCCTCGGATCCATCGGGGATAGTGTCTCCTAGTGTCAACTCTGACACTTGCATAATTTCTTCTTCTGGACTGTCTCTTGCAGCCTTGTCTTCTTTGTCTGATGATCAGCTTGAATCTCTTCCCGAGGATGAGCTCGCGTTATTTGCAAAACGCTTCTCTAGGGCATATAAGAATGTGAGAAATAGGAGAAGGAAATCCTCGGACATCACCTGCTATGGATGTGGTGAGAAAGGCCACATTCGATCCGAGTGTCCCAATCCTAAAGAGAGAAACAAGTTTGCCTCTAAATTTCAGGACAAGAGAAGGAACAACTTTGGATCAAGGCCCAAGATGCGTGAGGCGGAGAAGAATCTTCGTCGAGCTCTCGCCGCTTTTGGAGATAGCGACAACAGCTCCAACTCTTCTTCATCTTCCTCTTTTTCGAGCGAGGATGAACCGGAGCCACCCAAGCACAAGAAGAAAGGGAAGAAGAAGGTCGAACATGGCTTCACCGGCATGTGCTTCATGGCGAGATCCGAAGAAGAGAGCGACGACGAAGATCTTGAAAGCGATGTAAGTTGCACTTTCGATGAGCTCAGTGTTAGGCATGATAAACTGCTTGATATATTTGATGTGCAAAATGATGCCTTGTTTGCTTCAATCAAGAAATCTAAAGACCTGACTAAGAAAGTTAATTCTCTTACACTAGAAATTGCTAAACTGAAAAGTAATGAGGATGAATGTGCTAGTTGTGATGTTTTACACAAAGAATTCCTTGAAGCTAAAGATGCTCATGCTAGTGTAAGTGAATTGCTTAAGTCATCCATGGTTGAAATTGATAAACTTAAGTCGAGCCCTTGCTCCTTTTGTGTTTCTAAGGATGATAACTTAGACTCTCTTAGGAAAGAGATTGATATGCTCAAATCTTCACATGCTAGTTTGCCTTCTAGAGCACCTTCTGGATGTTCCTCTAGCTTAGCACCTCTTAATGAATTGAATGAGATTAAATTGTGCTTTGCTATAGGTTTCATATTGCATATAATTGTCATCCAAGAGCTTATGGTCTATAAGGACAATCTAGCCAAGCTTAAAACTGGTTATCTTGCTGGTTGCATTGCTCACTCATTTCATGCTAATGAACTCAAGAATGCTAAGAATCAACTTGCTAGCATTAGTTCTAAGAGCACTCAAGAATCTTCCCCATGTTTAAGATGCAAGTATTTGGAAGGTAGAAATAAAGAATTGAATCAATCTGTGCTTGAAATGAGAAGACCAGTGTGTGATAAATGCTCTGAACTAGTTGAAGAAAATCAGGACCTAGGAAGACATATCTCTGAGCTTTACAGAAAACTCACTTTGGCTAATGCTACTGCTTCTAAGCTACCTGTTGATGTTTCTCATGCTGTTTCCTCTACTTGCACATTTTGCCATGAGCTTGAGAATGATGTGTCTGCTATGCATGCTGCATTTAGAGAGAGGTTTAAGAAAACAGTAGCTGAAACATGTAGCATCGCTTGTGTGTCTTGTGAGTCTCTAAAACTTGAACTAGGAGCATACAAAGAAAAATATGAGAAAGCTGTTAGAGTGTCAGCTTCAGGAGCTTGTCTTACCTGTGCTCCTTTGCTTAGGGAAGTTGACTACCTCAAGAAAACTTTGGAGAGATTTTCTGGAGGTAGAAAAGAACTTGACATGATCTTAGACAAGTCTAGAGTTAGCTCAGGCAAAGATCTAGGTTTTAATCATGTGGAAGAAATAAGAATCATCCTCCTCATCCCATTGGTTCTCTTGGTAGAGGTTTGATTGCAATAGCTCAGGGGGAAAGGGGAACAGTGTTCAAGTCAGGTGGCTATCTAGATTCATCGCTTAAGGACAAGAGTGCTTCAGCTTCAGTTGGTGCTACCTCGCAAAGGGTAAAATACCAATGCACTCATTGTCATAAGGATGGTCACCTAGTTGAGTTCTGCTTTCGACGTCTCAAGGAGGAGCGTCGTGACCGTGTTCGTGCTCTTAGGGGTATTCAACGACGCAACAATGCGTTGAGTGCTCCTAAGACACACACGAGGCCTCAACATGTTGAGGTTTCTGGTGGCTCTAGCAGGCGACAGGGTTTAGGTCGCTTAGAGTTCTCTCGCCGTCCTCTTGGAGGTGGTGCACGTGCTCCGGTGCGTGACATTCCTCCGCGGCGCGTTCTAGGTCAGGGTCGTAGAGTTGCTCAAGGTGTTGCATTGCATACTAATCACTCACGATCTTTTGTTTCTTTTCAGCGAGTGACTCAGTACTGGATTCAAAAATCCTTGCTTACTAACCCCAGTACTGAGCCCACTCGTTTTCGGTCTTTTGTATAGGTTGGCCGGCGAGGGTTGGTGAACATGTGGCTCGTTGATTCCGGGTGTTCACGTCATATGACCGGAAGCTCAAAATGGTTCACCTCCCTCAACAAGACGTCCGATGATGAGTACATCACTTTTGGAGATGACTCCCGTGGACGTGTGACACACAAGGGCGCAGTGCGAGTCAACAACAACAACATTCTCAAAGATGTTGCTCTTGTGAGTAAACTGAAATACAACCTCATTTCTGTCTCACAGCTCATTGATGATGATTATGAGGTGTGTTTTAAGAAGAATGGATGTCGTGTTCTTGACTCTTCGGGTGCACTTGCTTTTGGTATTTCTCGTCCCGGTAGAGTTTTTGCTGCTGAGTTTAGTTCTTCTGAGTCTAGATGCTTTCTTGCAACTAGTTCTTCAGTGTTTCAACTTTGGCACCGGCGTTTGGGGCATGTTGGTTTTGACCACTTGACTAGAGTTGGCAGCCTTGACCTTCTGAGAGGTTTGCCCAAACTCAAACCAGTCAACGACTTGGTATGCGCCCCATGTCGTCATGGCAAACAAGTTGCCGCTTCTCATCCACCTGTCAATCAGGTGAAGACCGATGGACCCGCTCAGTTTTTACACAAGGACACTGTAGGTCCAGCTCGGGTTCGATCGGCGGGTGGGAAGTGGTATGTTCTTGTCATTGTTGATGACTATTCTCGGTTCTCTTGGGTGTTTTTCATGGAGCACAAATCTGAGGCATTTGAGTTCTTTCGAGATTTGACTTTGAGGCTCTTGAATCTCTTTCCTGGTTCTTTGAAGGGAATTCGCAGTGATAATGGATTAGAGTTCAAGAATGCTTTTTTCGCAGATTTTCTTGCTGATCGTGGTGTTGAGCACCAATTCTCCACTCCACGCACCCCTCAGCAGAATGGTGTTGTGGAGAGGAAGAATAGGACTTTAGTTGAAATGGCAAGAACAATGCTTGATGAGTATGGCATATCGCAACGGTATTGGGCCGAGGCCGTCAACACCGCTTGCTATGTGTCAAATCGAGTTTTTCTGCGTTCTTCTCTGCACGTGACATCTTATGAGCTTATGTTTGGGAAGAAGCCAAATGTGTCTCATCTTAGGGTTTTTGGTTGTAAATGTTTTATCCTGAAGAAGGGCATTCTCGACAAGTTCGAGTCGCGTACTTCTGATGGTATCATGCTTGGATACCCTGGACACTCGAAAGGATATCGAGTGCTTAATCTTGAGACTAACACCATTGTGGAGTCCTGTGATGTGACTTTTGATGAGGCTAGCTGTGCTAGACCCGAGATTTCAGGTGTTTCACAGGAGTCCGAGTTGATCTTCCAGGATAAAGATGACTTTGAGAGTGGCGTGGGCCGTGCCCCCACTTCTCAGGCGGCAGCTGTTGGTCCTCCAGTTGTCTCTTCGACAGTAGCTGAGGGTTCAGCACCGACGACTTCATCATCGGCGGTGGCACCTTCTTCACCGGCAGCCCAGCTTCCTACTTCTTCTACAGCTGAGGTAGAGGCTGCCGAGGCTACTTCCACTCAAGTTCCAGATGAGCTCGGGGGTCCACAACGCCTCCAGAAGGATCACCCTCCAACGCAGATCATTGGTGACATTTCTGAGCGTGTAACTCGCTCCAGGTCCATTCCTTCCTCAGAACTTGCGCATTCAGCTTTTGTTGCATCTTTTGAGCCCAAAGATATATGTCATGCACTTTCTGATGATAGTTGGGTCAATGCCATGCATGAGGAGTTAGAAAATTTTGAGAGAAATAAGGTTTGGACGCTTGTAGAGCCTCCACTTGGTCACAATATCATTGGAACCAAATGGGTGTTCAAGAACAAGCAAAGTGAGGATGGCATTGTTGTTCGCAACAAGGCTAGACTCGTAGCCCAAGGGTTTAGTCAAATTGAGGGCTTTGATTTTGATGAGACCTTTGCACCGGTAGCTCGCTTGGAGGCTATACGTATTTTGCTTGCGTTTTCAGCTTCTAAGAAATTCAAGCTTTTTCAAATGGATGTGAAAAGTGCATTTCTTAATGGTTTCATTGAAGAAGAAGTCTATGTTAAACAACCTCCAGGATTTGAGAACCCTAAATTTCCTAACCATGTGTTCAAACTATCCAAGGCTCTCTATGGTCTTAAGCAAGCTCCTAGAGCTTGGTATGATAGACTTAAGAGCTTTTTGATTCAAAATGGTTTTGAAATGGGGAGGGTAGACAAAACCTTGTTTCTTCTTAGGCGTGGCAATGACCTTCTGATAGCACAAATTTATGTAGATGATATAATCTTTGGTGGCTCCTCTAATGCTCTTGTGTCAAAGTTTTCTGAGATGATGAGCAGGGAATTTGAGATGTCTATGATCACTAGTGTAGAAATCATTATAGGAGAATATTACTAGTGGCGTCCCCCAAAATAACCACGCCACTGGTATCCGTATAAAGTATCAGTGGCGTGCCAATATGAACATACGCCACTAATAAACATCTACTAGTGGCGTGCCCATCTAAAGCCACGCCACTAATAAGAGGGACCACCAACTCGGATACGACATAAGTTACTAGTGGCGTGGGCTTTCTGAGCACGCCACTAGTATATTGGTTATTAGTGGCGTGTCGTTAGTGTCGGCGCGCCACGAGTAAGGCCCCTCTTACTAGTGGCGTGGGCTTTTAAAAGCATGCCACTAGTACGATATTATCAGCGGCGTGCCCGAATAATCACACGCCACTAATACGATATTACTAGTGGCGTGCTGGAAAAATCACACGCCACTGATGAGTGCGTCCCCGCTACTGGGCCGAAGCCCGTTGAGCCCTAGGGTTCCCAGCCGAAGGGGTATAAAAACCCACCCTGAGCACAGACGCCGACTCCTCTTTCTTTCTTCATCCCGACTCCCACAGACGCCGCCTCCTCTCTTCTTCCCCACCTTCCCTACCCCTCCTCTCTCCCCTACCTGCACGTTGCCCTAGGGCTCGGGCACCTCCGCCCGCGCCTTCTACTGCGCCGCCGCCTCGGTCCTTCCGCCTTCGGTGCTCGGTTCGGCGCCGCTCCGCCCGCCCGGCACCGTCGCCTCCCTGACCATGTGGATGCGCGCCCTGGCCGCCGAGGCGCCCCCGAACCTCCTCGCCGTCGAGCGCGACGACCTCCTCGTCCTCCAGCTCTCCCTCCGCCGCGTCCCGGCCTCGCCTACCACCACCAAGCCGCAGCTCCTCCCGCTCCCCCGCCCCGTCATCTCCCACTGGTCCGCCTCCATCTGCGTCATCTCCGACGACCGCGCCGCCGGCTCCCGCTCCCTGGCCGCCTCCGTCCTCGACGCGTCCAAGTCCCTCCGCCTCCCTGTCTCCGAGGTCGTCCCCTTCTCCGCCCTGTGCTTTCCGATTCGGCCTGTCGTGGTATAGGGCTGTGGAAATCCCCACTGTCTCGAGGTTTGTTAGGAGGATTCGTGATGCGATTCCCCCCTCTTTCGATCTGTAATTTTTCGAAGATTCCAGCCTGTGATGCGATTGGGGAGTTTTGACATTTGTGTAGGTTCAAGAGACAAATTTCTCTGTATGCTTACTCATCGGTTTAATTTCTCTGTATGCTTGTATGCGAATGTGACACTTTCTCTGTAATTCACAACTTCATTTGTATAACAGTCGTAGAACATTGAGAAATTATTTGTGGTGCTTGTATGCGAATGTGAATGTTTTATGTGCTGGATTAGAGCTTCTGGTGTGCATTAGTAGCAGATACGTATGATTGTACTTTTTTTTTAAACCCCGAAAAATATACTAGTGGCGTGCTTGATGTATACCATCGTCACTGGTATTCGAACACTAGTGCATGCGTTTCGCAGTACTAGTGGCGTGCACAACTTCGGACACGCCACTGGTATCTAAAGTACTAGTGGCGTGCGTGCACTAGCACGCCACTAGTAACCAGTTATCAGTGGCGTGTGGTGCGCACGCCACTAGTAACCTGTTATCACCGGCGTGATACTAGTGGCGTGCTGTCCACACGCCACTAATAGGCATTTTAGCACGCCACTAATAAGGGGGTTTTGCACTAGTGGATGGGTGAGCTCCAATACTTCTTGGGGTTACAAATCAAGCAGACGAAGGAGGGCACCTTTGTCCATCAGGCCAAGTACACAAAGGATCTATTGAAGAAGTTCGGGATGAGCGATGCCAAGCCAATCAATACCCCGATGTCTACTGCAACGTCACTTGGTCCTGATGAAGAAGAAGAGGCGGTAGACCAGAAGGAGTTCAGGAGCATGATCGGCTCTCTCCTCTACTTGACAGCGACAAGACCGGACATCCAGTTCGCTGTTTGCCTATGTGCGAGGTTTCAAGCCTCGCCGAGAGACTCCCACCGGCAAGCTGTGAAGCGCATCATGAGGTACCTTCGATCATCCCCTGAGTATGGACTTTGGTATTCATGCTCTTCTGTTCTTGGGATTCGGGGTTTTTCTGATTCAGACTTTGCCGGGTGTAAGATAGACCGCAAGAGTACTTCTGGCACTTGTCATCTTCTTGGCACTTCTCTTGTTTCATGGTCTTCTAGAAAACAATCTTCTGTTGCACAATCTACTGCTGAAGCTGAGTATGTTGCAGCCGCTAGTTGTTGTAGTCAGATTCTTTGGATGATTTCGACTTTGCAGGGATTTTGGGTTGTCTTTTGATAGTGTTCCACTTTTCTGTGATAACACTAGTGCTATTAATATTGCTAAGAACCCAGTGCAGCACTCTAGGACTAAGCATATAGATGTGCGGTTTCATTTCCTGAGAGACCATGTTGAGAAGGGTGATGTAGTGCTTACGTTTGTTGACTCTGAAAATCAGCTCGCGGATATCTTTACCAAGCCATTAGATCCCACACGATTCTGTGCACTTAGAGGGGAGTTGGGGATTGTTCATCCCCATGGGTTGGTTTGAGGGGGAGTCTTCTCACTGTGTATCATAGTGTAATATAGTGCATTTTGCATCATTTGTGATAGATCATGTGCACTTTGCATGTTCACGAGCTTTGTCTATTATCCTTGATGAAACAATGAGTTCTACAAGTTCGCTATATGCCATATTCTGAGTGTCTAGCTCATTTTACCATATTTTGATATGTGTTCTCAAGAATCAGTGATGCTAGCTTAATTGGACAACAACTTGAATTTAAATCTTTGATCTACTGATGAGTTGCCTGCTAGGGAATCCTTTGCTTTTGAATCTGCTCATGACTCTAGTATTGCAACTATGATCTTTGTGTATGACTGGTCAAAGATAGGACTTCATGGTAATCTTGATTAGGACTGCTAGTGGCTTAACATGCCTAGGCTTTTGTGGCTCGGGTCGGAGAATGCTTAGTGTCATCAAAAGTCACTAGTCTTTGCTCTACATGCTTGAAATCTATCATATGCTAATGTGAAAAATGCTCAAATAGGGATGAATCACTCAAGGTACTTGCTCGTGCAGGAGGTAGTACTTTGGTTGTGGCTAGTCCAAATAATCATGTGGACTCAATGTGAAAAAGTCAGGATGAATCACTCAAGATACTTCCTCGTGCAGGGGGTTGTATTTTGGTTGTGCCTAATCCATTTAATCATGTGATTGCTTAATTCAGCATGTGGTAGAGTATTTTGGTCCTAATCTTGATCGGTTGTCCTCCTAGTCATGGCTTAGCGCTAGGTTGTCATACTTCACTCATGTTTAGAGTCATTGCAATTGTGACTACCTAGTCTGGCGCTCATTACTAGTGAACTCTTTAATATGCTAAGAACTTGATATGCTAGCTGCTCTTCTTGATCTACATGTCTTCTTATGGTTTGGTGAGCACCTATGTGGCATATTAGCACTTTTTGTGTCTCATCCTGGATAATCTTCAAAGCTCGCTTAAACTGAAGAATCAAAAATTCCATGCATACATGCTTATCTTTGGTATCCATCATTGCTAGTCTACGGGGGAGGCGTGATTTCCCTTGATGACTATAGTGCCAAAGGGGGAGAAATAGTAGTATCAATCATACCTTGGCATTCTTTGACGAGATAGGCATGTGTGACTGAAAAATGCTGTTTGGAGTAGATCATAGACGTATGAGTTATAGGAGTGAGGGGGAGTCTCAGGGTTTATGTTTTGCCTTCACTCACATTTTTGATCTTACTCTTGTTGACATTCACTTGGCCCGGTACTTGCTTTCTCTTTCTTTGGCCAAGTTTGAATTCTTGCAACTTGATTGCTTTTAATTCTTTAAACCAACTCAAATTTGATTGATTGAGAGATGTTGGCAATATATTCATCAAGGGGGAGATTGTGAGTCATGTGATGACGTGTACATCTGTGTGATGAATATCTTGCCACTTTGTGTTGCGTTGAATTTGAGGTTGCATGAATTCGGTTTTGAATTTGTGGTTGATTGCTTGAGTTTCTCAATTTGTCTCAAGGAAAAATTGAGTGGATAAAGGGATTTTTCTCGACTGACTTGGGTCAAGTGGAAAACTTGTGCTCGCGACGCTTTGCTTGGTCTATTGTGTGCAGGTGCGAGTTGGGTGCGGCGATGGTTCGGCCATATGGACCGGCATGATAGCTTGGAGGGCTGAGATGCGGTCAAGGAGGTGGCGACGACATCGTGCGGCTTAAAAGCATGTACGCGGACGACAAGAAAGCGGGTGGAGACGAGACGTGAGGACCAAGTCAGTGCGAGGGCGTTTTGGTAAAAACGCAGAAACCACCGAAGCTCAACCAAGAAACTGCGGCGGCGGCCGGAAGCGGTTTAGGGTTGGTAGCTTAGGGTGGAAGGAAAATCGAGAGGTGGCTAAGCTATTTAGACGCGTTGAGATGCGTGCTAAGTAGTTAGGCCATTAGGGCATGAGGCCCAAGAGTGGAAGAGGGGGTTGTCCCTCCCCACTATAAATAGGTGATTAGGGTTTCTTAACCCTAGAACCTTTTTGATTAGCTTTGAGAGCTGCACTAAGAGAGTGCTTTGCCTAAGATGAGAGGCATGTAAAAACACTAGAAAATCCACGAAAATCAATACAAAAAGATTTCCAAGGAAAGCCATGAGTCTCCCCTTGTGATTGTGAGTTTTTCTCTTTTTGCTCTTTGGATTTTCGTTCTTCTCCTTCCCTCATGGATTGATTTGTTTCTTGGGTGTGTTTGGTGGAATAGATTGTTAGGACGTGTGAGATGTTTCTATGTTGATTGAATATCAAAATCCCTCACAAGTTCTAAGAATCAATTGATTTGATTTCGTGCAAGTTCTTCCCTCTCGTTTGCTCTTGGAACAGCGGTTAGTAGATTGGGGATTTTCTCTCAGCACAGATGAGCTTTTGAGGTGATTCCAATTGGAACAGCTCCGTAAGTCGTTTGTCTATCTCTGTGCAAAATTTCATCCAATTCCGTTGGGTGGATCAAAATCTGCGAACGTTTTACCGAGCGACGATCTGCTGTTTCGTCAAAACCGGAAGTTCCGATTTACGTGCACCGGAAGTTCCGGTCACATCGGAAGTTCCGATCCAGCAGTCGGATGTTCCGGTTTTTCCCGAGCATTTAAAATCAGGGTAACACCGGAACCTCCGGCCACATCGGAAGTTCCGATCCAGGAGTCGGAAGGTCCGGTTTTTTCCAGAACGTTTAAAATCGGGGTAACACCGGAAGTTCCGGCCACATCGGAACTTCCGATATTTGCACCGGAACATCCGGTCTGGCTGTTTTTTTTGTAACTTTTCTCAACTCGTTTGTCGATTGCTTTTCCGCTGCATTCCTTGATTCGATCACAATGACTAATCAATAGTTTTTGTGTTCTAATCTTGTGAAGAAATTTTGAGTCCGACATTCACCCCCCTCTGTCGGAAGCCCCTATTAGGGCATGAGGCCCAAGAGTGGGAGAGGGGGTTGTCCCTCCCCACTATAAATAGGTGATTAGGGTTTCTTAACCCTAGAACCTTTTTGATTAGCTTTGAGAGCTGCACTAAGAGAGTGCTTTGCCTAAGATGAGAGGCATGTAAAAACACTAGAAAATCCACGAAAATCAATACAAAAAGATTTCCAAGGAAAGCCATGAGTCTCCCCTTGTGATTGTGAGTTTTTCTCTTTTTGCTCTTTGGATTTTCGTTCTTCTCCTTCCCTCATGGATTGATTTGTTTCTTGGGGTGTGTTTGGTGGAATAGATTGTTAGGACGTGTGAGATGTTTCTATGTTGATTGAATATCAAAATCCCTCACAAGTTCTAAGAATCAATTGATTTGATTTCGTGCAAGTTCTCCCTCTCATTTGCTCTTGGAACAGCGGTTAGTAGATTGGGATTTTCTCTCAGCATAGATGAGCTTTTGAGGTGATTCCAATTGGAACAGCTCCGTAAGTCGTTTGTCTATCTCTGTGCAAAATTTCATCCAATTCCGTTGGGTGGATCAAAATCTACGAACGTTTTACCGAGCGACGATCTGCTGTTTCGTGAAAACCGGAAGTTCCGATTTACGTGCACCGGAAGTTCCGGTCGCATCGGAAGTTCCGATCCAGCAGTCGGATGTTCCGGTTTTTCCCGAGCATTTAAAATCAGGGTAACACCGGAACCTCCGGCCACATCGGAAGTTCCGATCCAGGCGTCGGAAGGTCCGGTTTTTCCAGAACGTTTAAAATCGGGGTAACACCGGAAGTTCCGGCCACATCGGAACTTCCGATATTTGCACCGGAACATCCGGCCTGGCTGTTTTTTTTGTAACTTTTCTCAACTCGTTTGTCGATTGCTTTTCCGCTGCATTCCTTGATTCGATCACAATGACTAATCAATAGTTTTTGTGTTCTAATCTTGTGAAGAAATTTTGAGTCCGACATTCACCCCCTTCTGTCGGAAGCCACCGATCCAACACACTGATACTTCGATCGGGCCGCCGCTTGGCCCCTGCGCGGCTTGGGCCTGTGGGCCTGGGCGCTGTGCTCGGGATAGGCCTCTGGCCGGTCCCTTGCGCGGCCTGGGCCCGTGGGCCTTTGAGCTATGCTCGGGGTAAGCTTGGTGTACCAAATATTTTTTTTAATAAGCAACATATAAAAAAGGAAAGACCTAAAATAAAAACCAACCCTCCACCGAAGGGAGCCGATAAGGCCCTAACTGTTAGTCGACTCAAAAAACAAACTACACTGACGGGCATATGTCGGATGCCCGTCGGTGTAAAGACCACCACTGACGGGCAGAACGTGTGGCCCGTCCGTGGTAACGGAGCACCACTGACGGGCAGGACGGGTCGCCCGTCAGTGGTAACCTACCACCACTGGTGTTGCACAAATTTAGTCCCACCTCGCCGAGCGAGCACCACGCGCGCCAGCTTAAAAGGGTAGCTCCGCACCCCGCTTTCGAACTCCTTAGAACATCCACTGATACTTCGATCGGGCCGCCGCTTGTCCCCTGCGCGGCTTGGGCTCGTGGGCCTGGGCGCTGTGCTCGGGATAGGCCTCTGGCTGGTCCCTTGCGCGGCCTGGGCCCATGGGCCTTTGAGCTATGCTCGGGGTAAGTTTGGTGTGCCAAACATTTTTTTTAATAAGCAACATATAAAAAAGGGAAGACCTAAAATAAAAACCAAACCTCCACCGAGGGGAGCCGATAAGGCCCTAACTATTAGTTGCTTCAGAAAACAAACTACACTGACGGGCATATGTCCGATGCCCGTCGGTGTAAATACCAGCACTGATGGGCAGTCCGTTGGGCCCGTCAGTGGTAACCCAGAACCACTAACCCTAACCGGCCGTGACACTACTGACGGGCACCGATAAGGCGCCCGTCAGTGGAGGTTCCTCTGCACTGACAGGTTAGTCTGTACTGACGGGCTCATATAAGTCGCCCGTCAGTGGTACCCCAGTTATTATATAAGCCCCGCGCGGGACTTGGCGAAAATTTCGCCAAGTCCCGCGCGTTCAAAAGAACCAGCAGCGAGACCGACGGTTCGCACGACGCCGCCAGGCTGCCGCCGCCGCTCCCGAAGCCCCGGCCGCCGCCTCCTCCCGCCTCCTCGAAGCCCGCCGCCGCCCCCGAAGCCCTGGCCGCCGCCTCCTCCGGCCTCCTCCCTCCGGCCGCCCCCTCCGCCGCCTCCCGAAGCCCCCGCCGCCGCCCCCGAAGCCCCCGACGCCTCCGTCTCCTCCCTTCTGTCCGGTGAGTACCCTCCGCCTCCTCCCTTCTCTCCGGTGAGTACCCTACGCACTCGGAGAGACACCACAGCAGAAAAAACTGCCTGAGCGCGAGAGGAGATGACAGGCCGACGATGAAGGAGGTTGCAGAGCGGCTGCAGGTGCTGAGGAGACACCAGATGCACGCAGCCAGTGATGGCAAAAACGTCTGTTACTTTGATAGAAACTATGGAGGATCACCATCTGTGGTTCTCCCTTTGGACGAGATGACAAATGGGAGCTTGGAGACGTGAGCACTGGTGCTCGCCGTGTAGACGCTTGTATCGTGTGTGCACTCAATTGATTAATTCATGTGTTTGGCCGGGGCTGTAATTAAACACAAATATGATCTACTTATTTTAAGCTGTTGTATGTATAATTACTACCATGAATATTTCTCATCTACTACATATGGTTTCTAGATATTTTATTCCCCTCAAGAACTTGTTCACCATTGAGAGCACCTCGAGCATACCTTTCTCCACTTTTAATTCTTGTTTCTTAATTTTATGCAAGTTTAGTACACTCGTTATTAATTCTCAAATCACGACTTCACTTGCTTGGTCATTTTGTTCTCTAGGGATATTCACGGGGTCAACGATAAAACTATACTTGGATAAAACATTAATTCCTTCTATTCTTCATAGATTCGATATTCTTACTTCGTAAACTAGCTACAACTAACCATGTGCAGTTGTAGGACATCAACACACCAAAAGTCAAGCTCCAAACAATACCTTCAACAAGGGAATGCACATATACTTAAGAATGGTTGTAATGCTTAAATCTAATATCCTTGTTTTCCAAGGACATGAATCCAAAACTACCTACTTTTTCCTGAATCTTAACACTTATACCTTATTGGATGAGGCTTTAATTCCAATGGTATGAACCTATAGCTATATTTGATTTCAGCTTCATTCTTTGTTTTCAATATGTACATGTATATAAATATATGTTGGTTCATTAAGCTGGAAGAACAGATGATTGCTTGCTCCTAATTTACCTTACTTGCTTGTATACGCATATACTATTACTGAGCTTAGTTATTCAAATGCTATTTCTGAGCTTAATTATTCCCAGGTTCTTGTCTGATGTAAGAACTATTAGCAAAAATGGCTGCCAGTAGTACTCCCGCTGGGTCCCCGACCCGAGCAGTAGAGCCTGTTGAGGACAGCACGGGCCCCCTCGGCGTGGCCACACCGATCGATGCACCGACCCTGGAGGCACCCAAGCAATTTGCCTCCGAAGCGGCCAACGAACCTGCCCTCGAGCTTACCGAGGATCAACCTGTCATAGCGGCCATCACAGCTGGAGAAGAGCAAGCTACCTCGGAGTCCAGCTCTGGCTCTGCCTCCGGGTCAAGTTCCGAAGGGGATGAGGCGCGTGAGGAGGAGGTACCGACTCCAGCCCCGACCAGGTCTCTGAATAGAAGGAAAGGCAACCAGTTGCCGGACAAGACGTATGTCATCACCCGTGTCGACGACGTCAAAGACATTCCGGCGAGTCCACATAAGGCCGCTAAGACCTTTAGCAACGCCTGCGGGTGCTTAGTGCGCGAACAAGTGAAGATTACCTGCAAAGAGTTCGGCCAGTTGACGCAGTCCACGAAACTGTGGGACAAGTACCAGATACCTGCAGCCGACAAGGAAAGAGTCGAAGCGCAAGCCCTCAAAATCATGGCTAGGGCTCTGAAGACTTGGTGATACGACGCACAGAAAGTCATAGACGAGGATTGGGACACCAAGATTAGTAAAAGATGGTCGAAGATACAGAAGGAAGACTGGGACGAATTCGTTGCTCAAATAAGGAGCCCAGAATTCCAAGAGAAGAGCCGGTGGGGAAAAGAGCTTCGCAGGAAGAACACCTTAGACCACAAGCTCGGCAGCCGTGGATATCTGGGGAAGAGACCGAAGTGGGCCAAAGAGGACGAAAAATTAGCCGCGGCTGGGAAAGCACCTCCTTTCGTGCATCTCAGGGAGCCGCGCGCTAGGGAGTACATGAGGGCGCACACAAGGTCTGACCCTGTGACGGGGTCACCAATTTATGAGTCCGAGGAACTGCAAGTGGTGGCCGACCGGCTGGTAACGACTCAACCCAGTCTCTTTTCGTACTTCATTACGTTGCATCCAAATACGCTGTCTTCTCATCACGTAATTTACCTTGCAGGCCGAACTGAGCCAGCAGCCTGGAAGCTCGCAGGACTCCGTCACGAGCTTCCCAAGATGGAACGACGATCTGGCGAAGGCCCGACAGAAACCGGAGCATCGGGGCTGTGTAGTAGGCGTCGGGGATGGCGTTAAATGGGACAAGGTATTTCCCCGAAACCCCGAGGGGAGCCGCCGCCCCCGGAGAGACAGCCAGGAGTTCATGGACAATCTGCGGGAGCAAATGCGCGAGATTGCCGAGCAGACGTGGCTACGTATGCAGGTGGCCGCAGCGCAAGGCCAGCAGAGCGTGCTTCCCGCTAACCAGCCTCTAGGATGGAGCAGCTGCGCATCCACCTCCGACGGCGGCCCCTACTCGGTGAATCCCGTCGACAGCATCACCGTAAGTCTCGTCCGCTAAAGGAGTCGTTATAGTACGAGCTGTTCTCATTGTCCTGACTCCATTGCGTCTATCCTCTGTTTCACAGGAAGCCACTAGATGCACACTCACGGTGCAGATTCCTAGCATGAAGGTCCCGGTGGCGCACGGCCAGGTTTTCCCAACGCCGGAGGGGGCAGTCCTACACTGTGTTCCTATGCGGGAGCACCATACGAAGGTGCAGGTCGACCTCGTCCTGAACGACTACAGTGAGGTGTTAGTCCCTGTCCCCCCCGAAGAGGAGCTGACGAAGCTAGGGCAGTGCAGAAACTGCTTCATCCAGTGGCCGAAGAGCCAGATCACTATAACCGCGGCGGCCTCTCCTCGCACGGGCCCCTCGTCCAACAACCCCTCTCCATCAATCGGACGATCTCCGTTGGGGCTCAGCCAATCACCTCCGTCCTTTAAAGACCTGGAGGACCATCTTGTCGGGGACCAGCGCATGTCACCCATTTTGCGGTCCCCGGAAAGGACCTCCGAGGTTCGAGGCGACCCCCTGGATCAACGGAGGGGGAAGATTTTCTCTCCCGCCACACTAGCTGGGACGCTGGAAGCAGCGTTGGCGGCAGGCAAGAGCCCGGAGCCGGTACACCAGAGGAGGAAAAGCAAAAAGAGACGGGCCGGCACTAGTGAGAAGGAAAGAAAGGAGCAGAGGCAGAAAACCTTATCCTTCTCAACATCGTCAGTGGAGTTATCTACACGAAGCAAGGGCCTCTGGCGGTATGTTTACGAACCAGGTCAGGACCTGCTCCCACAGGATGAGCTAGACAATCTGTCAGATGACATGAAGACGCTGCATGAAGATTACCTGAAGATGTCCAGAGATCCTGGTACATTCTGCCAATATTGGAAGGTGAAGGTGCCAAAGGAATACAATTTTTTCATGCAACATGACCAAGACACGTTCGACATCAACTTTGAAGACCTATTCAACTTGTACAACCTCTATAGGCTCGACACCACGCTGGTCAGGCTATGGGCTCTGTACCAAGCCCAAGAGTGCAGACGTCTTCGGGACTCCTATATTGGCATAGTCGATCCGATATGCATGAACGAAGGCTATGCTGGGACCCCAGACGGTCGAGGATTTCTTGAAGAATACCTGTCGCATGCATTCGTGGTTCATAAGGACAAGGACTGCATACTAGCCCCCTATAACCCTCCGTAAGTCCTAAACTTAGCACCGTGGAGTTTATTTTTGTTTTTTACGTACGTATCTCCGCCTGCTTACGTTCAGTTGTTCACATTTACGCAGCGACCACTGGGTCCTAATTGCGATCGTTCCAAGCTGGGCCAAGGCTTTTTACTTTGACTCCTCGTCGAAAAAGACAGCGGACTTCACAAATATAACTAAGATTCTGGATGCAGCTTTCTTCAGAGCCAAGTTCTCGGGGCATACAAAAATACCTGCAAAAGCGACAAAACTGATACACCATTACAAGTTCCCTTGCAGAGTTCAGCCGGAAAATAGCGTGACATGTGGGTACTACACCTGCGCCCATATGGACCTCTTTGTCCGGTACAAGAACAAGCATTGGAAAGATATGAAAGAACTGAAGGCTTGGAGCGAGCTGGGAAGTCATATGTACGACTGGCGACAGGACTTTGCTTGCATCCAAAAAGTCTTCACCAGACTCATCAACCTTGAAGTCATCAATCCGATGGGTGAATTCTACGCCGGCCCCCAATTTCCGAAGCCAAACTTAAGCGGGAATCAATAGAATCGTTGTTTCTGTAATTCAATAAACAATTGTTTCATACTTGTGATCGTCGTTCGAGTGTACATACTATATATGTGATTATAAATGTTATGCGATTAAGACATTTGACTCTGTGAATGAATACTTCGTATAGTCTGTGATTAGGAATAATGTAATACTATAGTCTATTATTATGAATAATCTAAGTGTGATTATGAGCTAACACAAATCAATTTCGGTTAGCAGGAATACATACCTCTACTGACGGGCACTTACGGACAGCCCGTCAGTGAAGGTATACCTCTACTGACGGGCTTTTATTACGCGCCCGTCAGTACTGATACAACTAGGTGCCCGTCGACATATCTCTACTGACGGGCACTTACGGACAGCCCGTCAGTAGATGTATACCTCTACTGACCGTCATTTATTACACGCCCGTCAGTACTGATACAACAGGTGCCCGTCGGTTAGCAGGAATACATATCTCCTCTGACGGTCCCCGTGGGCCCGTCAGTAGAAATAAACAGTACTGATGGACATTATGCCCGTCAGTGGAGTGACCCCCTCCACTGACATTTCCAGGGTGACGGGCCCCCTGTCCGTCAGTAGAGGGGGTTTGGCGACCGTCAGTAGTGACCTGTTCTGCAGTAGTGTGAGGATTCAGGCTCAGAAGAGGAGTCTGAAGAAGAAGATCAAGTTGCTGGGATCGCCATCAGTATGGCTAACACACCCAGCTGCGACACAGCCATGTCACACAGCTCCGAGTCAAGTGCTGAAACTGACTATCTTCCATCCACTTCTGCCCCTTTGTGTCTCATGGCCAAAGGTTCGAAGGTACTTACTGAGGATGACTTCCTTGATTATGGTGAACTAATGGGCATCCTTGAAAGAACAGATAAGGCTTATGGCAAGGAGAGGAAGGAGAACATATCCTTAAGGGATAAACTCAGGGAGCTGAGTGAATCTTATGATGAGGTTACTGATGACCGGGAAAACCTCAGGCTTGACCAGGAAAACCTAGAAATAGCTCATGAAAAGCTCAAGGCAGCTCATAAGCTTTTGATAAAGGAGCATGAGGAGCTCAAGGAAAAACATTCTTTGTGCACTGATATTTCTTCTACTATATGCACTGATGCTCCCTTGCCTGCTCCTACTGTTATTGAATCATGCCTGAACTGTGCTAGCCGTATAAATGTTCTAACATCCACAGATGGAGTCACTGATGATTCAAAAGAGGCATCAACCTCTACTGCTACTAACCTTGTGGATGCAGATGAGCACAACAAGCTCAAAGAAGAGCTTGAAGAGCTTAAAAGGCTCATGAGGAAAGGCCTATGCACTGCCAATATTGGCATGCAAAATTACCAGCTCATCAGAGCTGAAATGCTAAGAAAGAATGAAGACCGAAAAGGCTTGGGTTACATTTCTTCTGCACATAAAGATAAATTGCCTGCTGCTACTAACTCTAATCTTGCAGAGAAGTTTGTAAGACAGGCAGGTACATATGACAACAAATTTGTTGGTCATGTGTAGAGAAAGAGGAATGCAGTAAACATTCCCTCTAACCTAGCCTATGTCCTGCTGAAAGACATGAAAGGGAAAATAGTGGCCAAGTACATTGGTCACAGGCACTTAACAAAATGGTTGCTAGCTATTTGGGTGCCCAAGGCCGCAGTTGCCTGTGTGACCGGTGGCTCACACAGCCATGTACCCACCAGTGTCACAGGTAGATCAAACAGGTCACTAACCCTTGTTGCAGGAGACTGTCAGCCCAAAAGGATTAAAGTCATATCATCTGTGGCAGATGCTGCTAATCTTAAACACAAATATACTGTCTATACTTCTGCAACTGCTGCTTATGGTAAAATTGCAAAGGGAACCAAACGAGTTTGGGTCCCTAAACCCCATAACTAATCTTGCAGGATACTGTCTCCAGTGGAACTGAATGGGTTGTGGACAGTGGATGCACACAACATATGACTGGAGGCAGAGGGGAGTTTGTAGAGATCACACATGAAAACCTTCCAAGTAAACATGTGATCTATGCAGATAACTCCAAGAGAAAGGTAAATGGCGTTGGTAAAGTCGCCATATCTGAACATCACTCTTTACCTAATGTAATGCTTGTAGATCAGATAGGCTATAGCCTCATGTCTGTGTCACAGCTATGTGACACAGGTATGAAAGTCATGTTCTATCCTGATGAGGTTGTAGCTTCCAAACTGTCTGATGACTCTCAAGTGTTCAGAGGATGCAGGTCTAGAAAGCTATACACAGTAAACTTCAAAGAACAGCCTGCAGCAGCTCCATGGTGCCTAATGGCCAAGACCAGTGTTGGCTGGCTGTGGCACAGGCGGCTAGGTCATGCAGGGATGAAGCTTCTCAACAAACTGAGCAAACATGACTATGTCATTGGCCTTGAAAAGGTGAAGTTTGAGAAGGACAAGCCCTGCAGCTCATGTCAAGCCGGCAAACAAGTTGGAGCTGCCCATCATCCCAAGAATGTCATGATCACCACCGCACCTTTTGAGCTCATACACATTGACCTCTTCGGTCCGACTACATATGAAAGCTTAGGAGGTAACAAGTATGGATTTGTCATTGTAGATGATTTTTCTCGCTATACTTGGGTGTTCTTTTTGAAGGAGAAGACACAGGTTTACAAGAAATTCAAGCACCTCATTGTCAGAGTACAAAATGAGTGGAAGGTAAACCTTGTCAAAGTCAGGAGTGACAATGGGACTAAGTTCAAAAACTCAGAGGTGGAAGCATTTCTGGACAAGCATGGGATTAAGCATGAGCTATCAAGTCCATATGCTCCACAACAAAACGGAGTAGCGGAAAGGAAGAACAGAACCCTGATAGAGATGGCAAGGACACTGCTGGATGAGTACAAGACCTCACCAAGATTTTGGGCTGAAGCTGTCAACACTGCCTGCCATTCCATCAACAGGATATATCTACATCCACTACTCAAGAAGACTCCATACGAGCTGCTCACCAACACAAAGCCAAATGTCTCATACTTCAGAGTATTGGGTTGTAAGTGCTACATTCTTAGGAAGGGCAAACGCCTCACTAAGTTTGAAGCTAAATCTGATGTTGGTATATTCCTTGGTTATGCTACTAACTTCCATGCCTATAGAGTTTTTAACACCTCCTCAAAGGTTGTTGAAGAATCTATAGATGTGGACTTCGACGAGTCTTATGGCTCCCAAGGAGAGCAAGTTGCTAATGATGTAGGGAGCAAGGACATTCAAAAGAAATCAACTGGTGAGATCAGACCTACTGTCAAGGAAGAACCTGTCTCACCAAGTGATCAAGAACTACCTTCTCCATCACTGAATGAAAACACTGGAGATGAAGATATCGAGCTCGAGTACAACCCAGCCAATGATCTCTTGGATGCAGAACACCTGTTGCCAGCTGTGTCGCAGGAAGAACCAGCTGTGTCACAGGCTTCACCATCAGCTGTGACACCGGTGGTTGACCCCGAACCCCTTGTGATCAGCAGGCTGCAGAAGGATCAACCTGTAGACAACATCATCGGTGCCATTAATAGGGGAGTGACTACTCGTTCTCGAATTGCAAATTTCTGTGAACATTACTCTTTTGTTTCCAGTGTTGAACCCAGGAACATCAAGGAAGCTCTCATGGATGCTGATTGGATAAATGCAATGCATGAAGAGCTCAATCAGTTTGAAAGAAACCAAGTTTGGTCCCTGGTGGAAAGGCCCAATGATCACAATGTGATTGGAACAAAATGGGTCTTTAGGAACAAACAAGATACAAGTGGACAAGTGGTAAGGAACAAAGCCAGACTTGTGGCTCAAGAGTTTACACAAGTGGAAGGTCTGGACTTTGGAGAAACCTTTGCTCCAGTAGCAAGACTTGAAGCCATCAGGATCCTCCTTGCTTATGTTGTACATCATAACATCAAGCTTTATCAGATGGATGTGAAGTCTACCTTCCTGAATGGTAAACTCTCTGAACTTGTTTATGTTGAATAGCCACCTGGTTTTGAAGATGATAAGAAACCACACCATGTCTATAAACTACACAAAGCACTCTATGGCTTAAAGCAAGCACCTAGAGCATGGTATGATACATTGAAAGAATTTCTGGTCAAGAATGGATTTAAAATGGGCTTAGTAGATACAACTTTATTCACTAAGAAAAATGGAAAGGATTTATTTGTGTGCCAAATATATGTCGATGACATAATATTTGGCAGTACTAACCGCTCCATGAGTGATGAGTTTAGCTAGATGATGACCAAAAGGTTTGAGATGTCTTTGGATGGAGAACTCAAGTACTTCCTAGGACTTCAGATCAAACAACTCAAGGAAGGTACATTCGTTTCACAAGAAAAGTTCACCAAAGACATCATCACTAAGTTTGGCATGAAGGATGCAAAGTCTATTCATACTCCCATGCAAACAAATGGTCATCTAGACCTAAATATCGAAGGTAAGTCTGCTGATCAGAAAGAGTTCAGATCTATGATAGGATCTCTGCTTTACTTATGTGCATCTAGGCCAGACGTTATGTTGAGTGTATGCATGTGTGCTAGATTTCAAGCTAATCCTAAAGACTGTCACAGTGTTGTAGTAAGAAGGATACTGAGATACTTGATTCAAACTTCAGGCTTTGGCTTATGGTATCCTAAAGGTGCAAATTTTGAGCTAGTTGGCTATTCTGATAGTGACTATGCCGGGTGTAAGGTTGACCGAAAAAGTACCTCTGGTACTTGTCAATTTCTAGGACATTCCTTAGTGTCCTGGTCATCCAAGAAACAAAACTCAGTAGCCCTTTCCACTGCAGAAACTGAGTATATAGCTGCTGGTAGTTGTTGTGCTCAGTTATTATGGATGTGGCAGACCTTGAAAGATTTCAATGTATCTTTTAATCAAGTACCCCTCTTCTGTGATAATAAAAGTGCAATTAAGTTAGCCAACAACCCAGTGCACCACCAAAGATCCAAACACATTGAAGTGAGGCACCACTTCCTGAGAGATCATGTTGAGAAGGAAGATATACAGCTGTGCCATGTAAGGACTGAAAAACAATTAGCTGATATTTTCACCAAGCCCTTAGATGAGACTAGGTTCTGTGCTCTGAGGAGTGAATTGAATATCATTGATGTCTCTAATCTTCAATAAAAAGGATTGGCTTGGTGTCTAGCTCATATATTCTATCATTTACATGCCTTGCATACTCATCTGTGTAGATCACCTGTGTCATAGGTGTATGGGTTTTATGCATAGTGTAGAGATCTTTCAGCTGTGTGTGCACATTATTGTGTACCTATTTTTAAAATCGACTCATGTCAGTTTTAGTTTTGCTTGATCGATTTTCTAGCAAACTGACATTGGGAAGATTGCATAAGGATTTCCTAATAGTGTTCATATGCTTGCTCCCTTATCAAATTCTCTCTGTCTTGGTGTTCTACGGATGAAATACTTGTCACCTGAGCTATCTGTCTGTGTTTCAGGTGAATGCTTTTGATTCCCGTAGGCCGAAGGGGTATAAGGTGGCTGTGTCATAGCTGACAGAACCCACGTTCTACGTTAAAACCCCAAACTTCCGCCGTGCGCCAAAACATCAAATTCTCGACGAAATCGATGTTTCTGCCCCTCCAAATCTTTTGAAGCACCGGAGAAAGCTTTCTGAAGAGCTTCAGCAACAATTCATTCGTGCATTATCAATCTTTGCTCAAAGTAAGCTTCCGCCAGCCCTACTTTGCGCCTGTTCTTGCTTAGGGCTTATGCTTTTGCGCTAAAGCCTAATCCATTAGCACATTGTTAGTTGTTAGGTTTGGTTTAGCTCCTGATAATCTTTCAGAACCTATATTGCTCGAAATTAACCATCGAAAACCAATAAATCTCTAGATTTTTAAAATCTGCCGTCTGCCTCCGCACGTAGCTGTGTCACCGATAGGGTCTCACCTGTCACACAGGCAAGTCTATCCAAAAGACTGAGACCTCGGTTTGTTACCAAGTCCTCACCTGTGTCTCCCCATTCTCACACAGGTGTCTCACACAGCTATTACCTTTTTGCATCTCAGGAACACCTCTTACCTATTTTCTGTCTTATCTATCTGGTTTCTATAGATGTCTTTAGGATATGAGAAAGCTGACAATGGGATGCAGTGGTCTGACCTAGAAGCATCCAGCTTTGAGATTAACATTTCAGATTCAGATCAGGAAAGAGAGAGGCTGAGACAGAAAGCAGAGGTAGCTGAAACAAGAAAGGCAAGCCAAAGGGCTTACAGGCAAAGAAAAGCAGTTGTAAAAAAATCAGCTTCTCAAGCCAGTAAATCTAATTCTGCTCAGCGTGCTCCACCCAAGAGGACAAGATCCTCAGCTGCTGTTGAGCACACATCCTTGGGAAAGGAAGCAGCTAAGAAGCAGAAGCAACCAACTAAGAGAGGTTCAAAGCCTTCTATTGCAAATGTGGTGTTGCCCCGAGGCACAATCACCATCAGAGAACCTGTTCCAGAATCCCAAATATCTCAAGAAGATCTTGAGCATGATAAGCTGATTCTGGAAGAGTTGGATAGGCTGGCAGCTCAGATGAGAGAAACATCTGATGAAACAGTAAAGAAATAGCTATCCACCATTTACACAACCAAAAGCTTTGAACTTTCAGAGTTGTCAAGGCCTGTATCTATGGAAATTCCAGAACCATCAGAAGCAGATAAGGCTATCTTAAGGGAAGTTACAGATTTGCACAAACAGATGAAGTCAGGCCAATCATATTCAGAAGAAGTTGAATTGCGAAAGAAGATTCTTGAGAAGCAGGATCAACATTCAACAAAATGCTTAGCAGAAGGGTCTCACAAACCACTGGAACTTCAGCATACTGATGCTAGAGATAGGCATCTCATCCTTGAAATCAGTGAGTTAACCAAGAAGGCTAACTATCTGCCAAAAGGCTTTGAGAGGTCTTCCATTCAAGCTGAAATCAAACTGAAGCGAGGTCTGCTGTCTTCTGATCTCAAATCTCAAAGAGCAGCCCCTTCTATTGTCAGTTCAGACTCAAGGATCCCTCCCATAGCTGTGGATGATCTTCTGATAATGGAGATAAATGATATTCTCGGAAGACTTAGAAACATGCCAAATGGTCCTGAGAAACTGCTTTCAGGCTGAGCTCAAGCTTAAAAAGGCTATGCTTCCAAAGGATTCCAAGCCTTCATCACCTCCTGCTGCTGCTCCCTCTCAAGCTCCCAAGAGGAAAAGAACAGAAACTGTTGTGATCAGTGATAAACCTCAAGCCAAGAGGCAGCCAGATGCAGATGTTGAAATAATCTCTGAGACGACTCAAAGCTCCAAGCCATCCTTAAAAATTCAATTCGATCAACAGACGTTTGCCATTCAGGAATTGAAGAAGGAGATGCCACCACCGGTATCACCGGTGGCTAGCCCAGCTAAGTCAAGTCTGTAGACATACCAGAGGAGAAGCAGAAAATCTCAAAGTTCTACAAGCGTAGAATCCATTTCCTCCCTGGATGTCTAGAAACAGATGTCTCCATCCCAATTTCTGGTATCTGAGGCCGAAGAACAGATAGCCAAAGAGACCCATGAGCTCCAATCTCCAAAGGCTGGATCTGTGACGCCTTTAGAAGCTGCCAACACTAGTGCAGAACCCCCTTACTAGTGGCGTGCTCAAATAGCTATTAGTGGCGTGTAGGCAGCACGCCACTAGTATCACGCCGGTGGTAATTGGTTACTAGTGGCGTGCTGCCCACACGCCACTAGTAACGCATATACTAGTGGCGTGCCCTTTCCCCCACGCCACTAGTAACGTATATACTAGTGGCGTGCTCCGCAGGTCACACGCCACTAGTAATGAGTATTACTAGTGGCGTGCGGACTTAGGAGCACGCCACTAATATATTTTCTAGGCAAAAAAAAATTTAAAAAATTTTAAATTTTTTAAAAAAATAAAAAAATTTATATGTTAGTACTAGTGGCGTGCGGGCTTGGGAGCATGCCACTAGTATATTTTCTAGGCCAAAAAAAATTAAAAAATAAAAAAAAATTATATGTTATTACTAGTGGCGTGCGGGCTTGGGAGCACGCCACTAGTATATTTTCTAGGCCAAAAAAAATTAAAAAAATATAATTTGAATGAATCCAGCCTACAGACAACAAATTTCCTCAGGTCTCTTGTCAAATCTGCGTAGCTAAAGATAATCTGAATGAATCCAGCCTACAGACAACAAGAGATCTTATCCAGACAGCACGAGCTTCAGACAGTGAACCAAGCCTATCTGTTCTACCAAGAGAACTTATCCAAGGTTTACGGTAATTTGCAATCTCCAGAGCCCAGAGGCGTGACATCTTTATCAACTCATCAGGAGAGCAAAGTGCATCAACAAGACCACGTTCTTTCCCTTCTTTGGCTGTAATGAACTTCGATTGCTGTAAAATTCACAATGAATTATGAGAATAGTACATGATAGGAGTAACAAAAGAAAAGACGAAATTTCTTGTCTAGATGAGTCATTACATTTACACGCATGGTCTGAAAAATAAGATATTTGGCGCCCTATATGTTTGATGGAAGTATGGAACATACATGTATCAGGTATTTAATAATTGAAGTGGGATTCGTATTTATGATACAGTTTTCTCAATCTGTTGTTCTTTGAAAATCTTGTAATTATAGTAACTGAATGTAACTCAAGCTGCCCAAGGTACTGAAACAAGCAGAAATTGAGTTTCACTATTATATGCATTTTGGTTAGTCTGTATATTTTTCAACTTTGGACCTAAAATTTATCTGACGTGGTGCTGGCTAGGACAGCGTAATGGATTAATTCACAGAAGGCTTTTTGCCCTCTGCACATAAACAGGATTTTTAAATCAGGTCCAGATATCATGACTCCCACCATTCATAATGTCGGAGAAACTATGAAAAAATTATAAATAAAAATGCCAAACCTTCCATCATATTTGACACAAGCTCAACAGATACATCAGGCATAAGTGACACGTCTCCTGTAAGCCAATAATGAATGTTTAAGAAAAGAAAACAGCTCATCCAGAGTAGATAAGCTCTAAGCAAACAATCTACTGAAGATACAAAATAAAACACCCCCTACCAGTCTCATGAACTTTTGTGAAGACATTGATATCGAAGCCTCCACAAAATTTGCCTCCGGCACCTATTAAACTTCAAAGATAATTCAGTGACAAGTAACAGGAATAACTAACTTCCATGAATCGATATTTATGAACTCCTTTCCCACATTCCTGAAATGCACAATTTTGTAGTAGTCCTGCTATATGCAGCAACAAAACAAGCAAAAGTTTGAATTTTTGTCATATTAACTGTAAGTTCGTAACCAATACCTTGTACATGTTCTGTAGGAGTCAGAATATATCCTTTTAATAGAAAAACTAAAATAAGCAACCCCCCCCAGGGGAGATTCCTTCTGACCAAAAATCTATAACAAGCAACAACCCCCTTTCTTTACTTTTTCTACTTCATTTACTATTTTAGCGAGATTACTGGATTAGCCTCTCTCCATTTCAGCTAGAAAGCTCCACAGGACAGCAATCGCACATAACTGTGAGCAACCAAATCACTAACTCCCAAGTTGACTGGGATCAACACAAATGATATGATACGATAGCGACAGCTCCACAACCATTGTATAATCTAAAGCAGGACAACCCCAAACCCAAAAATAGCTGGCTCCAATGAATTTCACAGCAGAGAATCACCAAGAAAACAAAAATGAAAAATCGCTGCTTATTACATCAATTCGTACAGCAATCACATAAGAAAAACAGCAGTGATTCGGCCGCAATAGGCAAACCAAAAGGCTCTCATTTCTTATTTTACTTTTTGGGCGCGCGGGGAGGTGGGGATCGAACGAAAAGTCTCACCGGTGAGTACGATGGCCTTGACGTCGTCGCGATCCATGGCCTCCGCGTACTTCTGCTTGAGCCCCTGGATGACTGCACACGGAGAAACCAAACAGGAGCACTATATCAGACCAGCAAAGCCCCAGCGAAACCTACCCACCCACCCAGAAGAACAAAATTAGAGAAAAATCCCGGGCGTTACTGATGGGATGCAGCGCATTGACGGGCGGGTTGCAGATGGTGACGAGCGCGACGCCGTCGGCGCCGACCTCCATGGTGATGCGGACCGGCCCCGCCATGGGCTTTGGCTCCGCCGCGAGGGCCTAGGGCTCGATCGATCGGAGAGGGAGGAGGAGCGAGAGAGAGAGGAGGAGGAGGCGGGAGGCGGCGTGCTGAGAGGCGCTGGTCCGCGGCGGCGCTGGCGCAGCTCGGCTGGCCGACGGCGAGCGCGGCGGCGGCTTGGCCGCGGGAGCCCGAGAGCGGCGGCGGCGGCTTGGCCGCGGGAGCCCGAGGCCGGTGGGGCAGGAGCCCGGGACCGGCGGCGGCGGCTTGTCGACGGAGCGCGCAGGGGCAACGGGCGGCGGGGAGCTCCCGGCAGTGAGCGTGTGTGAAAAAAAAAGAGCTTGAGAAGAGATATTTTGGGGGGAGAGAGAGAGAGTGGGGGAAGTGAGATAAATGAGAGTGCAGGGAGTGAGATAATTTACTAGTGGCGTGCGGGTCCTAACACACGCCACTAGTAACTTGTTATTAGTGGCGTGCGGGTCATCTCACACGCCACTAGTAACAGGTTACTAGTGGCGCGCGTGTAGTTGCGCACGCCACTAGTAAATATTTCTAGTTTTAGGGTTTTTATTCTATTTTTAAGGTTTTTATTTTAGTACTATGTTCCAATATTTGTATACATTTAATATAGATCATTAAATGTTTCATGTAAAAAGTTCACATTTTTTAGGGTTAGTTTTCTATTTTTAGGGCATTAAATGTATTTCTAGGTATTTAAAGGATATAATTTAAATTTGAACTACAAGTACATTAAAAAATGCCAACAAGTTGGTACAAAAATCATATTTAAGTTTTTGAGTATATATTTAGGTGTTGTGGAATAAAATATTAGAAAATTCAAACATCTGTATGGGAAAATTCAAACACTAACTTGTAGTAAATGGTTTTTGAATTTAAAAAAAATGTAAATTTGGTCTGAAAAATATGAAACTTGGTATGGTGTCATTATATGACCTATAGAGGCTGTGGTTAAATTTTGAGAGAGTTACAAAAAAGTTTTGATATAAGTTGCTTAGAAACCGAAGGATATCCGGGGAAGAATCATAGTTTCGAAGAGAAAGTGTGAGGTTTGAGAGAGAGCTGATAGTTTTGTTCCTCATTTGACTTTAAAAATTTTTATACATAGAATATACACCATTTAAAGTTCCATGTAAAATTTTGGGATTTTTTAGGGCTAGTTTGCTATTTTCAGGGAATTAAATGTATTTTTCTAGTAGGTAGGCACATGCCACTGGTAAATGTATTTCTAGGTATTTGAATTTTAAAAAAGATATTAATGAAAAATGTGATGGTGGGAAGATACATCTATTTATTTTACAAATTTAGAAAAAAGAATCACTTAATTTGGACTTATAAATCAAAAGTTATCAATATTGAAATAATGCAGAGATTACTAGTGGCGTGTGCATATACATGCACGCCACTAGTAACTGTATTACCAGTGGCGTGCCCTCTAACACCCACGCCACTAGTAATTTTCCAGGCCCGATTCAAAAAAATACACCATATGCATCAACTATTAGTGGCGTGTAGAGCTAAAGGCACGCCACTAATAGCACATTTACTAGTGGCGTGTGGGGAAGGAGCCACGCCACTAGTATGCGGTGCCCGGGTATCAGATACTAGTGGCGTGTGGCTCGTAGGGACACGCCACTAGTATTCTATTACTAGTGGCATGGTGTGGAATCCGCACGCCACTAGTAACGTATGCCTGTTCTGACTGCTGGGTCCCGGCTACTAGTGGCGTGCTTTCTGGCGTGCACGCCACTAGTATTCTGTTATTAGTGGCGTGTGGAAATAGTGGCACGCCACTGGTATTTTGTGGAGATAGCAGTGGCGTGGTGTTTTTGGGGGACGCCACTAGTAAGCTTCTCCTATAAGGGTTTCTGCACTAGTGCAAACAAACAAGTCCACAGCTGTCTCAACCAGCTGTGTCATAGGCAGAAGAAGCTCAGGCCCAAGGCCACACCTGTCTAACTCACCTATGCCACCGCCAGCTGACCCAGCTCCTTCAGCTCAAGCGCCTGTGTCATCACCTGTGGCACAGGCAAGTCAGTGAGCTGAGCAAGATGAAAGCTCTGAGAGCTCATCAGATGATGGCAGAGGTGTGTCTGTTACCCCTCCCAGGCCGAAAGAAGCTAGAGCTGATTCAGATGAAGATTACCAAGCCGAGATATCTTCTCCAAGTACAGAATCAGCTGACGAAGAAGAGGAAGAGGAGGCAGAGGCTGAACAAGCAGATAGCTCACCCAGTCTCTCAGTTGGAGAAGAAGATCTGGAAACTAAGTATTATTACATCTTCTCTCATGCCTTGAGGACTGAGGCGAATCAAATGCAGTTCATCTCCCTGAGCTGTGGCCAAGAAGCTACCCAAAAGTGATCACCCAGAAATCAAGAAGCAAAGTTGCCTCCATGAGCACAAGTGCTTTCATAAGAATGAGGTCAGCTTGCCCATATTTCAATGAAGACAAGGAGTTTCAAGCAGCATCTTGCTCAGACCCCAGATTTCACACTAATCTTCAAAGGGGTCTCTACCATGAAATCCTTGCTTCCAAGGGATTTGTAGATTGCAAGGCCATAGATTGGTCTGCTTTAACTGATCCCAGACTAAGGAGTCTTCAATCTCTCATCCAAGCCTCAGGTCTGGAGTTCATATGCAATCTTCAACAAGACTATGACCCAGAAATCATTAAGGAATTCTATGCCACTGTCTGGGTAGATCAAGAAAATCAAGATGTCATGCTATGGAAGACAAGAGGCCAGTTGCTCTCAATCACAGCTCCAGAATTCAACAGCTTGTTTCATGCACCTATTGAGCCTGGTATGCCCAATTTGTTCAAGCTAGAGCCTGTCTCCAATGCTGACAGAAGAAAATTCTATCCAAGGAATTTTACGTTCCCTGTCAATGCCCCTTCAGATCATGTGTACTTCAAGGGGATCACAATCACAGCAAAGCATCTTGTAAAGATTCTTCATGTCACCCTCTAGCCCAAAGGAGGAAATACAGATGCAGTATACAATTCAGTATGGCAGGTGCTGGTGCACATAGCAAAGAACATTCATTTTGATGTGGCCAGATATATATTCCATGAGATAGATGCTGTACAGAAGGACAAGAAAGCTAAGCTGAGGTATGGGTCGTACATCATGTACATGATCCTTCAGAGAACAGGTCTTCTGGATTCCAACTTTGACATGACAGTAAAGACCATCAAGACCCAGCTCAGGCCTCAGGCTGATGACCATCCTGATGAGGTTGCTGTTCCAGCTTTGTTTGGCGAGTCCCCTGATCCAGCGGTGTCAGCTCCCGGTGACACAGCTGCTCCAAACAGCTCCTCAAGCGCCTGCTCCCTCCGTGCCTGTGCCTTCAGTCCAAGTCCCCGCCGGTGTCACCGCTGATACTCCCACACCTGACCCTAGCTGAGTTAGTATCTGTGACACAGGTGGCTGCAGATGGCACTCTGTCCTCCTCTCTGATGTCTCAAGCAGCTGCCAGAGCTTATCAGAACAAAGTGATGCCAACACAGTTTGCAGCTCTGCGCCGAGAGAATCTTCAGCTCAGATCAGAAGTCTCCAGTCTGCAATCCAAGGTTGATCAGCTGCAGGTTCAGATGTCAGAAGTTCTCCAGATCTTGAAGTCAAAGCTCTGAATGTGTCTCTTCCTCACCCCTTCTTGGTGTTTTAGTGTCAAAGGGGGAGAGATTCATACATAGGGGGAGTCATAGGGGGAGAGTTTCATACAAAGGGGGAGAGAGTTGTAAGAGGGAGAGAATAGAGAAAGGGGGAGAAAGAAAATTATTTTCTGGTGTACTCAAGGCTTGTTCTATTTCTGATTTTTTTCTGCCTTGATTACAATTAATACTAAGTCTTGTCTTGCTCACTTTACTCTGATGCTGAAATATTTCAGTGTGACAAGTGTGTTGCTATGATGCATATGTTCAATGCTCTGAAGCATAGGTCTAGACTGTTTTTGCTCTGATTAGTCTGCTTGCTCTGATTCATATACTCATGATTAATCCTATGCTCATTGACTTATGCTCGGATTCACATATTCATAATAAACATATGCTCTGATCCACATATTCATGTTAGAGCCCTTGCTCTGATATACATGCCCATTGGCACTCTGATACATATGACCAGAAATCTGTGTGGATCTGATACATATATCCATAGTGAATCTGCTCTCTAATATTCTCATATGTTCTAAGATATATATTCAGATGCTCTGACACATTTTTATATGCTCTGGTTCTTGCAAATGCATCAAGAGAAAAATATTTCAGTTCAGCTCACTATTCTCTGACACACCTATTGTTCTGAACTGATAAAAGTGTAAGTTGTAAGAAAATGCTGCCCATATCCAACAATTATAATCTGTGCATTGGCAAGTTAAAAACAAATCTCTTGTGCACAGCTTCAGGGGGAGTGTATTCTCTACAACCTGCACATATACCTTCTATTCAAATTGATATGCAAATTTGTTGAATGGGTTGCCACTAACCACCAAAAAGGGGGAGATTGAAAGAGCATCTAGGCCCCAAGTTGGTTTTGATGGTTAATGGCAACTCAAACTGGAATCTAACGTTTACAGTGAGTGTAAGCAGGTTTTTAGGTTCCAGAAAGAAGGGTCATCAAGGAAAGGATGACCACCAAAAAGGGTACAAGGGTGGTTTCCAGGACTAAGGAATGGCGGTGCTAGGTGGCTGTGCCACAGCTGTGAAGAAGCCGGTGCTGTGCAAGAAGTTGCAAGCAAGGTGATGGTGGCTTGATGCGTCAAGGGCCGTGACTACAGTTGGTGGGCAGGTAAGGCCTAGATTTGCTAGTTCTTTTGAGTCCATAGGAAAAACCCGTACTATCAAGAGGGATGTAATCAGTATCAGTTGTCTAAGGGACTTTTGCTCAATGCTCAGAGGGTCAGTGTGTAAGCGGTAGAAAACCCCAGGGGCTAGAGTCACCGGTGTGACACAGCGTGTCACAGGTGGTCTAGTGCTCTAAGACTCAGGTACTTCTCTGGACCAGGGGAGAGCTTGTAAATGCTAAGGGAACTGCACTGCGATAGCTGGTCTGGTGAATCAGAGGGCTGTCGGAGGTTCTCTCCTTATAGGTTTCAGAGAGTGTTGTATGCTGAGGGCATGTCATGTGCCGAGACCGGGCTGAGTAGCTAGGCTGCGTCAGTTAAGGGTTCACCTGTGTGTGCCGCCGGTGACACAGGTGTCGGTCTGCCCGAGCCGTTATAGTTGGGCGGAGTGGTTGGCTGTGTCACCGGTGGCTGACACCGGTGGCTCACTAATCCTACGTGGCAACAGTGTAACGGTCGGGTGCCTGTGAACCCTATATATAGGGGACCAGGGGAGGACTTCGTTCTTAACCTTGCAAAAACCTGTGAATCACATACGACCGTTGCAAAGCCTCCAACCACCGAACAAAAGCCAAAAGCATAAGTGATAGTTCGTGTGAGTGTGTGAGCTTTGAGCAAAGAGCAAAGGTTCCTCCAAGAGATTGCTGCTGGTTCATCTGTTACTCTTGGAGTGTCTGCTCCTAGACGGGTGTAGGAGTTGCTGGTACCACCCAAGCTTGTGTGGGCTGGACCAGTAAGTTTGTGAAGGTGATTGAAGTCTACCTGCTGCGAGCAAAAGGACTTCCACAAGCTAAGGAAGAGGCCTGAACGTCAGGTACTCGGAGAACAAGCACGATTAGTGCTGGCGATCTCTTCGGAGTAGCTTCTCCAACGGAGACGTACCTTCTCTGAAAGGAGTAGGGAACTTCGGTGAAAAACCTCCTTGTCTCTGAGTGCTTTACCTATTTACTTCCTGCAGTGCTATATGCTTTTGCATACTCGTGTGATTCTTGCTATCTTTGTTTATCTGTGATAGATCACCTTTATACCTGCTTAGCTTAGCTGTGTCTTAGTTGCTAGAGATCTTATCTGTTACCTGTCATATCTACCTGTGACGCAGGCAATAGCTATCTTCATCTGTGCTAGGTTTTGATCTTACCTGTGTCAGACACCTGTGTGACAGCTGCATGCTATTTTTCATATCATATCACACCTGTGTCTAGTGCCTGTCACACAGCCTGTTAACACTTGCTTCTGCTCAAGTCTTAATCTGTTAATCTAAGCCAAAAGAAGTAACTTTTGTTAGCCTCCTATTCACCCCCCCTCTAGTCGGCACTCCTGGTCCTTTCACTCCTGGCTCCATTAGGCCTGTAATTGCAATGGGTAGGATCTGTGTCGTCATCACATGACAATCATGAGACTTCATACCAATTAATTTCAAGTCTTTAATCGATACAAGTTTCTTTATGTTTGCTGAATATCCGGAAGGAACTTTCACCCCAGCAAGACACTCGCATAATCTCTTCTTCTCTGCTTTGCTCAGAGTGTAACAGGTGGGAGGTAGGCGCGTCTTGGCTCTCAAATCACCCTTTTTTGTCTTTGACGTTATCTGTTTGGACCACAGCTCTGGTCTGAGCCCATTTGTTCCATGTCAAGCCGTGCCTTGACACCATCTTTTGTCTTGTCTAGAATGTTCAGCAAAATACCAACCAAGTTGTCGCACACATTTTTCGCGACATGCAGGACATCAATACTATGACGGGTGTGTAGAACTTGCCAGTAAGGCAGGTCCCAAAAATACTGATTTCCTCTTCCAGATGTCCGGTCTTAGCTCTTGTGTTTTTCCGAGTACAATCTCGATATCCTTGACAATTTCATATATCTGTGCACCGGTCTTCTCCACCGGCTTCGAACGATTTTCCACTTCTCCCTTAAACTTAATTGGGCACTGCCTCCATGGATCGTTTTTGGCCAGCCACCTTTGGTGACCCATGTACATGATTTTCCTCGAGTTTTGTAAGAATAAACTCACTGTCTCTTCTTGGCATGAGACACAAGCTTCGTATCCTTTTCACACTCTGGTCGGACGAGATTCCAAGCACTGGATAGTCATTGGTCGTAGTGAACAACATAGCTCGTATCTGCAAATACTCTACTTTATCAGTGTCCCAAACCTCAGCCCCCTGGTGCCAGAGTGTCTCTAGTTCTTCCTTCATGGTTGCATGTACACATCAATATTGTTTCCAGGTTACTTCGGCCCTTGGATGAGAACGGAGAGGTGTATATACTTTCGCTTCATCGACAGCCATGAACGAAGGTTGTACATCCATAGAAGGACTGGCCATGTGCTGTGTCTGCTACTCATGTTGCTGAATGGATTGATCCTGTCCGTACTCATCCCAAACCATATGTTTCTTGCCTCCTCCCCAAAATCAGGAGATGCATCATCCACTACCTCCATTGGCATGCATCAGCAGGGTGCCTCAGGATTCCATCTTCAATTCGACCCTCCGTATGCCAACGCATTCGTTTTGCATCTTTCTTGTTGGCAAAAAACCACTTCAAACAGGGAAGAACAGGAAGATACCAGCAAGCCTTCCTGGGGGGCCCTTCACTTCATCGTCGTCCTCGTCACAATCGACCTCGTTTGTAATACACTTGTAGCGGGATGTCTTGCACACCGGACATCTTCGTAGGTCTACATACTCTTTGCGGTACAAGATGCAGTCAAATGGACACACATGAAATTTTTCAACGTCCAATCCGAGAGGGCATATAACCATCTTCGCCCTGTAAGTGCTTGTAGGCAAGACGTTCCCCTCCGGGAGAATGTTGGAAAGGAGCTCTAACAATTTTGTGAAACTTGTGTCCGACTAGTTGTAGGCTGCCTTTAGCTTTAGAAGTTCTAACGAGACAAACAACTGCGTATGCTCAAGTTTACATCCAACAAACAACGGTACTCTCGCGTCTTCCAACAATCTTACAAACTTTGCGAACTCTCTTTCATTCTCTGGGTTCGCAGTCATCTCTTCCATATCACGCAACATGTCATCCAAATTCCCCATGCTATCCTCATCCAAAGATTCTGAATTAGCTTCTTCCTCGATAGCTACATGCTCATCCTCAACGAACTCCACCGCTTCTGCCGGGTTGCAACTTCTTTCTCTTCACCGTGACATGTCCAACGTGTATAGCCTTCCATGAAACCCTTCGTCAGCAAATGTAGTTGCAACTCCCCCGTCATCGATAACATTTGCGTGTTACTACATTTACGACATGGATAACACATCGTCGCTTTTCCCTTGATCGCCATATCCTCTTGAGCGACTTGAAGAAACTCGTTCAAAGCGGTGACGAAACTCTGTGTGGCACGATCACCAAAGCCGCTTTTTGGGAATACAACTTGCGAGAGGGAGGAGCAGAATGCAAGAGCAAAAAGCTGATCCACAAATTCAACTTCCCTTGCAGGCAACAGTCGGAAGGCAGCGTGACATGTGGGTACTACGTCTGTGCTCACATAGACGTGTTCGTCATATCCCACAACCCGCAATGGAGCCAGGATCAATTCAATAATTTTATACACGACCTGGCCGACGATAAGTATGACTGGAGGAAGGACTTTGCCTGTATCCAGAAGAACTTCGCGTACATTATCAACAACGAAGTCATTCGGCCAAGTGGTGATTTCTACGCGGGAGTCCAATTACCCACTTACCGCCACCCTGCAAGTACTAGCCAAGCATCATAGACTTAGAGTAGGGCTAGTGGGAATAAACAGTGTTAAATTTATTTGTTTGTCATTTTAATTCGTTGTAAACCAGCTTTTACGTACTTAATATTTGTGATATTACTTGCTATATGTGATTAATATTTGTGATATTAAATGCTATATGCTTAATATTTGTGCTTAATATATGTGCTGAAATGCTATATCCTTAATATTTGTGACATTAAATATTGTCTATTCAGAAATGCTTAAAAAGATGTATAATAATACTTCCACTGACGGGCACAGGCCATGTACCCGTCAGAGGCAATCGTTACCGCTGACGGGCGCATCTTCCACGCCCGTCAGTGAACATCCTCTCAGGATGCCACCGGGGCAGCGCTGGAAGTCTTTTCACTGACGGGCAGGATCCACCTGACGATGAATAGTACGGTATCCCGTATATTAGGAAATATCTGATATACGATTCCCTAGATTACCGAAGTATATCCCGTATCCGGTAAGGATCCCAGGATGATAAGGTAACCTCTAAGAAGGAGGAAAGATATCCCTTAAATTAGGAAATCTATCCCGATGTTTAAGGAAGCCAGAGTCCTACTCGGATGTAAGTCCATGTACGGTACGACTAGATGAGCCCCCTATAAAAGGATCAGTAATCCTATAGCGGAAAAAGCTCTTTCAGGTCCCAGACAAGTCGAGTTAGATAAATAGGCCCGGATAGATCCAGAAGCCCCATCACCTCGAAGGAGTCGAGAGTAGCGGGATTAGCCGGATTAGTCTACGATTAGGTCTAGGATAGCCACTAACCTTCATATTCCCTTGTAAGACGTTTCTCCATTGAATATATACGAACAGGATGTAGGGTTGTTATCCTGAGGGAGGCCCGAACCTGTATAAAAAGGGCGTTTTCCTTGCCATTATACCTCTGGCCTTGTGCCCTAGCGGTCCCTACCCCTCATAGATACACTTTCCACGAATACCGTAAGATCGGCGGTTTACCGATCGTCGACAGATGACGCCGACTGTGGGGACCTCTTCGGCTCAAGCCGTCCAGGAAGAATCAACGTCGGCAAGACGTGCAACTTCTCGCGATCACTCCATAACACCGATTGCACAGCCCTCCCCGGTGCAACCCGAGGAGGAGGAAGCAAGTTCAGCAGGAGATACGATCGCCGTCACGCACCACACCGGGTACTCGGACCAGGGTTTCTACGACAACTTCAGCCCGATGGATCCATACCCGGTAACGGATCGCATAGATTATGGAGAATACGCCCCTGACGAAAACTCGGACAGCGACGCAGATCGCTTCTAGACCGAATGCGCCAGGGCCTTCGAAGGGAGATTGGTATAACCAATAATCTCCAGGCAGGAGCGACCAGCCCAATGTCTGGCTTGTCGCCAGCACTTTCTGATCGTCCATATGATCAAGAACCCGCTCACATCGTACCTAATGAGGACGACGCGATGGACTGGAGCCAAACCCCATCAAATCTAAACTCTCGAGTAGTTTCTCACGATCGAAGGCGATCAAGAAGAGCTCAAGAGGCAAGTTCAAGATGGGAGTCCTCGACGTCGCAGCCCAACGGCTACTCCCCAAGGGAACGTGATTAGGCCAATGGGAGCAGAAAGGACTTCTCCAGGTATAGAGGAATACATGTCTCGAACCGCCCGAAGACTCGCCGAGGCGCGTAACCTGTTATCGAGACCACCGATAACGGATTTATCGACGCCGGAAGGACAGTAGTGGTTGCAATAGCTGGGGGCTGAGATACAGCAAGCCCAAGCTCAAGCCGAATCTTCTCGGGCATGATCCGTGGCATGTAGCTCCATCGAGAGGAGCATCCCTCGACCACGGGAGGAGTCAGACAGGGGAAAGACGTCACCCCAGGAACCAGCCTCAACAGGGGAGGTCACGCATTGACCTGCACGATAAGATCAACAAACGCCAGAGTCGGAAGCACCAGCAAGATCAATCTCCTCCCCGAAGAGACCAACGACCTCACGCCAACACTCGAGTATGATCTCCAACCCCGGATAGCGGCGAGATCGCACCTTATCGGAGAACCTTCCACGGATGCCAGGTGCTATCCCAAGAGCTCCGACAGGTACGATGGCCCTCTCGCTTCAAGCCTAGGGGCCTTGGAGTCATACGATGGCTCCACAAACTCTTCAGAATTCCTAGCCATTTACACTACGACTATTGAGGCCGCAGGCGAAAACGAGAAGGTAATGGCCAACTACCTCCCGACAGCCCTCAGAGGGGCCGCCAGGACGTGGTTGACGAATTTGCCCCCTGGAACGATCCGCTCCTGGGAACAACTCTGCGACATGCTTCTCAGCAACTTCCAAGGTACCTACCCCCGTCCTGGCCAAGTGGACGACCTGTTTCTAGTCGTCCAGAGGCCAGATGAGATGCTCCGAGAGTTTACCAAAAGGTTTAGTGCGGTCCGCAACACCATACCTGAGATCACTGACTTAGACGTCACCCGCACCTTTACTCGGGGCAGCAGAAACGAGATGTGCACACATGACTTGATCATGCATCCCCCTAAGACCAGCTCATGGACTTAGCTGAGAAAGCTGCTTGTGCAGAGGAAACCTTGCGTTATATCAAACAGCAGCAAGGCAGGTCGACCAACTCTCCCCTCCAGACTAAAGACGATTCTAAGAAATCTAAACGCAAGAAGAAGTCGTCCGGAGGGATTATAGAGAAAAGAGCTAAAAACGAGGAAGTCTTCGCCGACCTCCCCGAAAAGCGAACCAAGCCTCTGGTGCGATTTCCACCAGACCGACTTGCATGATCTGCGCCAATGTCGCATCATCAAGAAGTACCTCAAGGAGGAGAAGGAGAAGCTACACGGGGAGAACCCGCAGGTCGTGAACAATAGCCGGGACACGACTCCCGACGACGACGAGTCCTCCCCTGAGCCTTTGAGGGACACGTCAGAGTGATCGGGCACATTTTTGGGGGCTCGTCCTCCTATGAATCTAAAAGGCAGTATAAGGCGATTGCCCGAGAAGTTCTTGCAAGTATACCGCAGGTACCTCAGGCCGTTAAGTGGTCGAAGGTCGAGATCAAGTTCGACCAAACAGATTACCCTGAAAACTGTGCTCAACCAGGACGATATCCGATCGTGGTCGAACTAACGATCAATAACTGCCGAGTGGCTCGGGTGCTGATAGATGGAGGGAGTTCCCTCAATATCCTATTCACCAAAGCCCTCGATGCAATGCAAGTGCCACGTTCATCGATCCAGACGGTGACATAGGCGTTCCATGGCATCGTGCCAGGCTCAACGGCCACGCCGATTGGGCAGGTCACGTTCTCAGTGACCTTCGGAACGTCTGAGAACTTCCGAACAGAGAGAATCCTGTTCGATGTAGTCATTTCGAAACGGCATACAATGCTATCTTAGCGCGCCTGACTTTGGCCAAATTCATGGCAGAAACGCACTACGCTTATCAGTGCATGAAGATGCCCGGCCCAAAGGGCGTTCTCACGATAAAGAGCTCCCCTCAAGAAGCACAGCTCTGCGATAAATGTAGCCTCGACCATGTACGACCGCTTCAAGGGGATGAAGAGCACGCTCCCTCTAAAGCCAAAACGACCGTAACAACTCACGGCGAGGTGAAAGTCAATCCTTTGGACCCAGCGGAACCCTCCAAGACAGTCCGAATTGGTTCAAACCTAGATCTAGACCTAGAATCATCGCTCATCATTTTCCTCCAGAGTAACTCGGATGTTTTCGCGTGGCAACCATCCGATATGCCCGTAATCCCCAGGGAAGTGATCGAGCACAAACTGGCTATCTGCCAGGGCGCCACCCTGTAAAGCAGAAGCTCCGACAGTTTGCTCCAGATCGAAAAGAGGCCATCAAGATAGAAATTGAAAAAGTCTTGAAGGCCGGATTCATCCGGGAAGTCGAACATCCGAAATGGCTCGCCAACCCTGTCATGGTGAAGAAAGCCAATGGAAAATGGAGAATGTGTGTCACTTCACAAACCTCAACAAGGCCTACCCCAAAGACGCCTTCCCATTACCCAGGATAGATCAGATAGTGGACTCCACATCTGGATGTGACTATCTAAACCTTCTCAATGCCTATTCAGATTATCACCAGATAAGCATGTGTCGAGAAGATGAGGAAAAAACTTCCTTTATAACTCCGTTTGGGTATTCTGCTACTCAAAAATGCCTTTGGATTAAAAAATGCAGGCGCAACGTATCAATGCGGAATGCAGCTTGCCCTCCACAGTCAACTCGGTCGGAATGTCGAAGCATACGTCGATGATCTCGTCGTGAAAACAAAAAAGAAAGAAAATCTGCTCTCAGACTTGCTAGAAACCTTCACCATCCTTCGAAGAAGTCGGATAATGCTGAATCCAGAGAAGTGTACCTTCAGAGTCGACGCCGGGAAATTGCTTGGATTCCTAGTATCACACCGAGGGATAGAAGCAAATCCCGACAAGATACGAGCAATTGCAGAGATGAAGTCACCAAAGTCAATCCGAGACATCCAAAGACTTACAGGTTGCATGGCGGCCATGAGTCGGTTCATATGTCGACTAGGAGATCGCGGAATTCCTTTCTTCAAACACTTACGACGACAATGACGGCTTCGAGTGGACAGAGGACTCAGAAAGAGCATTTCAAAAGCTCAAAGAATATTTAACTACCCCCCGTGCTAGTCACGCCCAACCCAGAAGAAGACTTATTTCTCTACATCGCTGCTGGAACATCAGCGGTCAGCGGAGTATTGACGGTGGAATGTGGACTTCAGAACAGCGAGAAAAAATTCAGCAGCCCATTTACTACGTCAGCGAGATCCTACACGGATCTAAGGAGCGTTACCCTCAGGTCCAAAAACTCCTATACACGGTGCTCACTACATCTCGTAAACTTCGACATTACTTCTAGTTTCACACCATCAAGGTCCCAACCGCCTACCCTCTGGGAGACATCCTCCGCAACCGTGATGCTATCGATCGGATCACCAAATGGGTTGTCGAACTCGGAGAGGTCGACATCCACTTCGTGCGGCGCACCGCCATCAAGTCTCAGGTACTCGCCGACTTCATTACTGAATGGACACAACCTGACCACGTTAGTGAGTCACCAGCAGCGAAAGAAGACATTTGGACGTCAACGATTCCTTGACCGTCGAATGCGCGGGGGCTGGGATTATTTTAATTTCCCCAACCGGAGAATGCCTACAGTATGTACTGCAGATCGACTTCCCAGCCATGAACAACATGGCCGAGTACGAAGGCCTGCTAGCCGGTCTCAGAGTCGCTTCTACACTTGGCATCCATCACCTCCTCGTGAGTGGGGACTCACAGCTGGTACCGAGACAAGAGTCCAAGGAATATCAGACTACAGATCCGAACATGGCAGCCTATCTAGTGGAGGTGAGAAAGCTGGAGAAGAAGTTCATCAGCCTCGAAGTACGGTATATCCCCCAAAAGGACAACTGCCGAGCCGACAGTCTTGCCCGCCTAGCTTCCTCCCGATCTCCATGCCCACCCGGAGCCTTTGTAGAAAGGATCTCGACGCCGTCCATCGCTTCTCACGAACCCGTGGACGAAGGAATGGTCATGCTCAAGACCGAGCACCATTCAAGGATGTCACCAGGCATGGACGCTCCAAAGGGAGTGGTAGGGCAACTTGTCACTATCCTTGATCCTGAAGATTCATGGATGGAGCCCATCCGCAAGTACCTTCTCGATCGAACTACACCTGAGGATGATACACTCTGCGATCAGATTGCCTGACATGCCAGGATGTACTCCCTGGTCAACGGAGCCCTCTACCGTAGAGGAGCTCATAGAGTGCTCATGCGGTGTATACCCCAGACGCAGGGTATAAGATTACTCAAAGAGATCCATGGAGGGGTGTGTGGGGCACATGCATCTTTTCGAACCCTGGTCGAAAAGGCCTTTAGACAAGGATTCTATTGGCTGACAGCCCTCCGTGATGCGAGCGAGTTAGTGAAGTGATGTTGTCAGTGCCAATTTCACCACAGACGCATTCACCAGCCCGCCCAAGCATTGCAAACAATTCCCTTGTCATGGCCGTTCGCCACGTGAGGCCTAGATATCCTAGGACCTTTCCCGGTGGCGCCCGGGGGCTATAAGTTCCTGTTCGTTGCAATCAACACGTTTACTAAATGGATCGAGGCCGAACCAGTTGTATAGATTACATCAGAAGCAGCTAAATGATTCATAATGAAAAACGTTATGACCAGATTCGGTGTTCCGAGTAGGATCATAACTGACAATGGTACCCAGTTTTCCAGCGTAGAATTCATCGAGTACTGCACTGGACCAGGCACCACCATCTGCTACACCTCGGTCACCCATCCACAAAGTAACGGCCAAGTTGAACGCACCAACGGGCTCATACTCTAGGGAATGAAGACTCGCATCTTCGACAGACTCTCCGTGCACGCAAAGGCGTGGGTGCGAGAGCTGTATTCAGTCCTCTGGGCGCTACGAACAACCGCAAGTCATGCCGCAGGTGAAACTCCATTCTGCTTGGTATATGGAGCAAAGGCCATGCTCGCCTACGAGATCACACTAAAATCTCCACCGGTAGAGTTGTACACCGACAAGGACGAAACCCCTCGACAAGAGGACGACCTCAACTTCATCAAGGAAAAATGGACTCAAGCCTTACTCCATGCCACCGGATATCAGCAGGACCTCCATCGTTATTATGATAGGCACGTCCGGTGACGCTCCCTCCAGGTCGGGGACTTCGTTCTACGACTTGTTCAGAATAAGGGTAACAGCAATAAACTCTACCCCAAGTGGGAAGGACCTTACACAATAGCCGAAGTTACTCGACCAGGGTCGTTCTGACTAGCAATGGAGGATGGCCGAGTCCTAGCAAATTCCTGGAACATCGACCAGCTCCAAAAATTCTATGTGTAAGACTATTTGACTGTCCACTCGAGAAACTTCCTCGAGTGCACAGTCGGGGGCTGAATAAGGCGCTCAGATCGGCATTAAAAACTTGTCAAAGAGTACACTAGATCCCAAAACAAGACACAATCAAAAATCCCCATGACAAGGTCTGCCACGTAGAAAACACAAGATTGACTAGACGTTCACGCCTCCGGGATCCTCTTCTCGGTCGCAAGCGAATGTCTGGTAAAATCTTGAGCTACCCGATCCAAATCCGCCAACCGATCCGGAAAACTCTCAGTAACCTAGAAGGACACACCGGCCGTTCGAAGTACTGACTCAAGGCGATCCGTCACCATTACAAGTTTCTCCTCGAGAGAAGAAGCCCTTGCCTTCTCCTGGGAAAGAGCATCGGAAAGCTGATCGATCGATCCCGAAGCCCCCAGACCTCGTCGCAGACGAAATCCCATTTAGCTTGGACACGCTGAGAGGAACACCAAGGTCAGAATATTTTACGGAGAAGGCAGAGGACAGGTGGAGACGCTTTTTATCTCCACCAACAGTCTGAGTAGCGCCACTGGATCATCCTCGACTGAAGTCTCCCCGCCCTGCTGGCTAGAAGTCAGCTGACGTGTATCAGGGGGAAGCAGATCTATCCCGCTAGTCAGACCTCGAATAGGCAAGAATCTGGAGATAGGTAAGCGCCTCCTTGCAACAGTCGGCTTGTCGGACTTCGGTGGAGATAGGTCCCTATAGATCACGCTCAGCACCTCGATCGACATACAAAAAGCCTGACTAAGAGGGGATGAAAGGAGAGTACCTCGCTCTCTTCAAGGAGACAGAGCGTATTTTTCGCCCCGGAGGAGCACTTGCTCCCTTAGAAGAGAGGGGTGAAGCTTGGAAAGGCGACTCGGGAGTCATCGCGGGAGATTCTGGTCCACCCCGTGTGTTCTCCTTTTCTGAGCCACCCCCAAGGCATCTGACGTCTTCATCATGTCGATCCTCAGCGGGGGTTGAATCCTGACTAGGGAGGGAGGGCCCCGCCTCAGGATGTGAGACCCCGCGTCCTTCTCACTAAAAAGGTCCATTAAAATAAACACCTAAAGTCAGTGCTATTTGGACCAGAAGAGCCAGATGTCTTGAAAACAAAAGATTACCGCGAGAACCTCTTCCCGCTCATGTTGAGGCTGAAGGGGTAGTGATGAAGGGATATCTTGACGACCCGGTGGAGATGTCTTTTTGAAGAGGGTCTTCACCTTCTCGGATACGTCAGACTGTGAGAGAGCTGTTCAAAAAGAGGGAAGTCAGAACAGCCCGGAATTTTTTCTTTCAAACTTAGAAAGGGTACAAGGCTTACCCATTCTCTTCCACTTCTGATAGGGGTCACTCGAGGAATCCCAGGCACCCGTCTCCCTCAACCGCAAGGGGCATATCCCGCGCCTAACAAAATCGGCGGTGACATCAGAGCAAGACAGGCCACGTGTCCGGAGGTTCTTGATTTCATCGATCAGACCCCTAAGGCGGGAATCCAGTGCTGTCTCGTCAGACCACGAGGGTACAACTTCGGGTGGAGATCCCCAATGTTTGATACCTAGGTTGGAAGATGGACGGCAGTAGCACCATTCATTCTCCCACCCCGGGAAGGATCGGATCCCGGTAACATCTATGTATTTTGTGATTTTTTCTTCTCGGAGGCGGAAACTTGCCCCTCCCACAACCTCCTTCTTTGTCCTTTCCAGTCTATGATAGTATCTAAAGAGGTCTAAAGGAGGATGAACTCCAAGGAAAGCTTTGCACATGTAGGCGAATACGCTCAGTATGGTGAAGGATGCCGGATCGAGGTTGACCATCTCGACCCGATAAAACTGGAAAACAGAGGACAGGAAGGTAGACGGGGGAAAGAAGAACCCGCACCGAAAGAAATCAGGAAAAATGACCAGCCAACCAGGATCAGGCATGGGAATCCTCTCGTTCAGAACAGAGCGAAATTCAGCTTGAAAGGTCGACTGGATCAAAGTCAGTTCTAGAGAAGATGCGAGCCTTGCCTGGGTTAGCTCTGAACGCGGCCATGTGTTTCTAGCCAATGAATGCCCCACCATGTCGCGAGGAAGAAGACGGTGGGAAGACTAAGGAACAGAGAGGAGTACGGGCAAAAACCCCAACCCTTGGTTTCTTAAAGATTTCAATTTTTGCCTAACCGAGCGCGGTTAACGGCACGATCTGTTCCATCACATTTAATGCGGACAGTTGCTTTTCCCGCATACGAGACGTTGCGCAGGAAAAGGAGGGCCTGACAAACTGTAGCACCCATCTTATTATATAAACAAGTTCTTGCGTTCATCATGCATACATGGCATCATCCATGCACAAACCTTGCATAAACCTGAATATTAAAAAGTTATGTTTTATAGAATATGTACATATCTCATTCTTAAAACTCAAATTTTGCAAATTAACACCAATCAACTTATTTGGGTAACTACCAAAACCCAAACGTATTTTGAACTTATTTTCCAACGATAGCTGTATGCTCTAGTTTAGCTCTCTATGTTCATCCGGAAGTTGGTCCGGAACCTCCGGGCGGAACCTCCGGGGCACTCGGAATTTCCGGGTGGCCTCCGAGTTAAATTCCGGGTGAGTCCAAAGAGGGTTTTGGTGAGTCGGTCAAGTCGGAGGTCTACTCCGGAACCTCCGAGTTCGACCTCCGAGCTGTCCGGAAATTCCGGATGGTCTCCGAGCTATATTCCGAGGGAGTCCAGAGAGCAAGTGGACCATTCCGGTGCAACCGGAGGTCCCATCCGGAGCCTCCGGGATGAACCTCTGGGTGAGCCCGGAATCCGACTGGGTTCCGAGTTGTTTTCCGGGAGAGTCCAGTAGAGTTCGGCCGCGGGTTTGTGAAGGCCGGAGGTCCCATCCGGAACCTCCGGGTGGTACGTCCGGGCTGCCCGGATTCCGGGTCATTTTCCGGGTTGTTTTCAAGTGAGCGTCCGGGTGTCAGAATTTTTCTGCCACGTCGTGGCCGTGGGTTGGGGGTGTAGGGCAGTGGTGCCGCGCCGGTGAACTCGCCGGCCTCCATATAAAACCCTTCCCCAGGGTCCCCTTTCCTCTTTTTCTCCTCCCCGGCCAAATCCCCTTTTCTTTTCTTCTCCTCCCGTGCTCATCCTTTTCAACAGGCGCCTCCTTCTCCAACTCCGGCCGCGGCTCCGGCGAGCCAGCGCCGCCTCTCCGGTGACCTTGCTCCTCTCCTCTCCCTCCTCTCCTTCCTCCCCGAGCTCCCATTCCCCTTTTCTCACTCTTCCTTCTCCCTTTTTCTCAGGTCCAGCCGAAGCTCCTCAGCAGCCATTCCGAGTCATCCGGAATTCTTCCGGACCATCCGGAATTCCTCCGGGCTGCTCTTTTTCTGTGAAGCAAGAGCAGGCAAAGGGTGGGTTTTGGGGTGTGTTAGGGTTTTCTTATGCAAATGTTTGTGCAGGTTATATTTTGCTAGGATTAAAAGTACTAGGATCTAATGCCAAAGGCTACCTAGTTTAGGATGTTATGTCTTGTAACCCTAGTTCTAAAAATTGTAAATTGGTATGCTTAAAATTGTTACTAAGTTTCTTTAAACTAGTCCCATGCACTTGCAAGGCTCACACATAAAACTTCAGGTCATTGTTGTTTAAACCCTAATATAAACTTGAACTCAATCGGCCATGCATATAAGTACTAGGATAGCCACTTTAATTCCTTAAGTTCAAAATGAGGCATGTTTCTTGCCCCAAAAACCTAGCAGTTCATGCCTAGCACCTCCATCATGCATACATGCTGAAAACTCATTTCTTTTATCACTTCCTTTCCGGTGTCTCGTGTTGCTTGCGACAGAGCCCAAAGAGGAAGAACCGCAGATCGTTGAGCTCACCCACGTCTCCGAATCCTACGACGAAGGCAAGCAGAGCTTGTTGCATTTTTACCTTCCGTACTTATGTGTATGCCCTGTTTATGTGTGCTTATGTGTGGATGTTTGCTTGAATGTCATATGTGAGGTTAAGCACACTAGTATGTGTAGGATGTGCCTTACGTTGAGAACATCTTACAGCTCTTCAACCAAATTGTTAAGTGAGTTGGGAGAGCCAAGGGCGTGCACAATGGGTACGGTTGGTGTTAATTGCAGTGTGAAGGCGACCCAGGAGTAAGTAGAGTTTTGTCGTCACACCAACCCTATCTTCAGAGTATCACAATCCCTTATCACCGCGGGAACGTTAGTGGGAACCAACACTGAGGTATAGTTGAGGTAAGTCTCCATGCCCCTTGGAGGTTCGCTACCTCCAAACGGTTATGCACTCACTATATCTGCGGTGGTTGTGTTGCCGGTAACGGTCCGAGAGATTGTTTGAAAACTATTGCTGTGATGAACCTGTGAACTAAATGGGTGTGGGCTGCCCCTGAATGACTTGAAGGTGGTGTGATTCAAACTATTGTGGTTATCCTTGAATCCATGTGAAGTTTGAGCTGAACCTTAATTCTTCTGTTATGATTATGTCCTGAACCTTGTCGTATTGCTTATTACTGCCTGTTTACTTGCAATGCATCATGTTTAATTGCTGTTTTATCTAGCATGGGTAGGACATTTAATCAAGCACGAATAAGTCTTGCGAGTACTTTTGTACTCACCTAGGATATTCCTAGACTTGTGCAGGTGAGCCAACTGTTGCGGAGTTTTATGATGATGCTTAGTTCGCCGGATTCCTTGGTCCGCGTTCGATTCGTGGGAATGTTTTGAGTTTTGCACAGCGGTTGATGCACCGCTGTGGGCTTTTGTTCTTTCTTCCGCTGCTACTCGTTCCACTTCATGGATCCGACTAAAACTTTCGGTTATAGCTGAGTGATGTAATATTTGTTCACAATGTGGACAGCTAGCATTATTATCGTATCGTAGCATTTTGTTGTGATATACAAGTTGTTATTCAGGCTGCCTATATGCAATGTGTGTATGATATGAAGTGTATGGGTATGCCGTGAAGGATTAAAGTTGTTCCCCTTTTTACTATGTCGAGCAGGAATCGGTTGAGTGACCCGCTGGCTGAGATGCTGTGCCGGCCAGGCAGGGTGTGGGCGTATTCTACCGGGCTTTCGAGCGACCCACTAGCTTTCGAGCTAGGTTAGGGTGTGGGTAGAATCGCCGGGCTCCTCTGACCTTGCTTGCATGGTAGAATTCAGGAACGCCTCTAAACCTTCACCGGATCAGGGAATTGTATGTGGTTTTGGGAAGTTTGGTCGCTTCCGGCTGGCTTACGTTGGTCAGGTGTCGGATCACTCCGTCTCGGTGAGTACGGCGCAGGTACCGTGCCACCAGGTCGACTGGTCCTTCGGCCCTTGGCGACCATTCGTTCCCCCAATCATATGTAATTCCCGGGTCCGTGACACAAACCCACGACCCCGACAAGCGTGCTGTGTTGCGGCTAACGTCAGCCGAAATAGTAGCGCAGGAAAGGAAAGATTCTTCATCACCACGCGAGATTTCCGCCATGATGGTTCAATTTCCCAGAAATCTGCCAGGCAAACGCTTGTCCGTGATTGACGGATCAGATTAAATCAGAAAAAAACTTTTTCCAACAGCCATTCTGATAAAGCTATCGCGACTACTCGGTAGAGATTGTACCTACTCAGAAAAGTCGTCGATAAGGATCACTCGGTTCACCTACTCTGAGCTGCTTCCCGAGAAGGGCAGATTTTCTGCCGAACAGTCATGACCTCACTTCTTGTACTGATGGGGGGCTTGACGATGAATAGTACGGTATCCCGTATAATAGGAAATATCTGATATACAATTCCCTGGATTACCGAAGTATATCCCGTATCCGATAAGGATCCCAAGACGATAAGGTAACCTCTAAGAAGGAGGAAAGATATCCCTTAACTAGGAAATCTATGCCGATATTTAAGGAAGCCAGAGTCCTACTCAGATGTAAGTCCATGTACGGTACGACTAGATGAGCCCTCTGTAAAAGGATCAGCAATCCTATAGGGGAAAAAGGTCTTTCAGGTCCCAAACAAGTCGAGTTAGATCAACAAGCACGGATAGATCTAGAAGCCCCATCACCTCGAAGGAGTCGAGAGTAGCGGGATTAGCCGGATTAGTCAACGATTACGCCTAGGATAGCCACTAACCTTCATATTCCCTTGTAAGACATTTCTCTATTGAATATATACGAACAGGGCGTTTTCCTTGCCATTATACCTCTGGCGTTGTGCCCTAGCGGTCCCTACCCCTCGTAGATACACTTTCCATGAATACCGTAAGATCAGCGGTTTACCGATCGTCGACACCACCCTTCAGTGAAAATATATCTCTGCTGACGGGCCCTCCACCCGTCAGTGAAAGTATAACTTCCACTGACAGGAGCTTACTGATGGGCTCGAAACCCGTCAGAGAATGCCGTTTTGCACCCGTCAGTGGAGGTGTTTCCTGAGGTAGTGTCAGCACGGACATCTATTAATTGACCCGTCAGTTCAGAGTTACCACTTACGGGCGACGTAGGGTCACTCGTCATTGGTAAGATTATAGAACTTACAAGCGAGTACTACTGCCCAATAGTGATGACTTTTCCTTTATATACCCAGACGCGGAGTTGAAAATTTTCGTGCCAGTGCGTTGAAATCCCTAAGTAGACAATCAGTGGCACCGCATCGCCTCCTCTCTCGAAGGGCTGCCACCGCCACCTCCGCTAGACCTCCTTCAGTGCCATATCGCCTCCTACGCTGGACCTCCTTTAGCATTGCGATGGAGGACGAAGCCCACAGCGCCGCCCCAAGCTCCGGCTCTCCAATGTCCATGGCGCTGCCCCAAGCTCTACCCCCCAAGCTCTGATGGTGCCGCCCCAAGCTCTGGCCCCCCAAGCTCCAGCCAACCAAGCTCCAGCCGAGTTCATGCCCTCCACCCTCCTCTCTCTTTTCCTTTAGTGATATGATATGATGATTATTTGTTATTAATTATTTCCAAAAGATCTTCCCCCATTAGTTCCAATTGGATTGATTTGTAAAATGAAGCAATTTTTTATTCTATGGTATTTGAATACGATGTCTTAGATTACATACTGTAATTGTAGTGTTTTAATTGTACTTCAATGGATATGCCAAGTTTAGTACTTCAAATAGGTTTCTTTAAAAGTTATTAATTATTTCCAAAAGATCTTCTGGCTCGTCGGATGAGTCTCCTTCCCGTGAGCCCCAGCCCGAGCCCGAGCCTAAAGCAGCAACGGGGCCAAAAAGAGTACGAAAACCGAGAAATGGTAATAAGATGCCTACACAAACGCAAGTCATCACCGAGGTCGACCAAAATATAGGTGTCCCTACGAGACCAATCGGGGCGGCGGGGATGTTCAACAACACCTGCGGAGTTACAGTACACTCACGCATTCCAATCACTACAATGGAATGGAGTAAAGTGCCCCGGTCTGAGATAGATGGCATGGTGACTTCCCTTTTTGGCAAGTTCGAGGTCCCTATAGTGGATCAGGAAAAAGTAAAACCGGCGGCAGAGATCTCGGTGGCTAATGCTCAAAAGAATAGGGACTATATGTAGAAAGGCCTCACATTGTTCGATAGATGGAAATAGATAACACTAGAACAGTGGCCTAACTTTGTTGCATCGAGGTCCACTGAGGAGTTCGTGGTGAAGAGTCACAAGAACAAGGAGTTGCGTGTGAAGAATAAATACAACCACCGCCTAGGCGATCGTGGGTACGGTAGGAAGAGCCTAGACTGGGAGAGGCAGGACGAGGCACTACGAGCGGCTGGGAAAGAAGTCCAATTCGAAGACATTGAGGAGGTACGCGGTGGGTACTAGGTAAAGAGGCGAGCTATAATTGACCTAGTTACAAGGGATGTTTCCTTCCCGAACCCTAAAGTTCAAGACATGACCAATCATCTGGTACTACCTAAACCAACCCTGTCAATCCCTTATAATTAATTTGCTACGAGTACTCTCCTCAAAATATGTTGTATCGCCTCTGTTATAGGTACAATTGAGCCAGCAAGAATCTTCTCAAGAATCTGTGCAAAGCGAGAGGTGGCAAACTCCTATCTCGATTGCTCTGGGAAACCCAGAGAAGATTGGGCATATGCGAGGCGTTGGGGTTGTCGCTACATGGGGCACATCTGTAACATCCCAAGTTTGTAAACCTATTCATATATGCTTGTGCAAAAATCAGAAGAACATAAAACCCTAGCTCTTCTCATTTTATGCATGCATATAGGTTATTCAAAAACCACGTAAATGAAAAACATAAAAATATGGCTTAATAAAGTATGCATAGCTTCAATATAATCTGAATAGTCTCTGCGAATTTCTTAGGATCCGAAAACCTAATTTTGAATCTCTGAAAACATGAAACTAAAAATAAAATAAACCAACTTATAAAAATCAAAGTATTGTTTGGACAATCGGGTCCGGTAGATAAATCTGCAGCATCAAAATAATCAAAATGGAGTAATTTCTTAATAGATTTGGAGATTGTACATAATTTTAGGGTATGGACCAGTTAATGGCTGAGATAATTGAGGGAATAAGAAATAACAAAAAAATAATAACTATATAACTAAATAAAAAAATGAAGGACCAGCCGGCCTGGTCCTCATCTAACCGAAGCCACCCCGTGCTTATCTCCCCAAAAATCCCCTTTCTCGTTGCCACTGCCACCTCATCCCCATGGAGCTGCCGCCATTTGGCCATTCTGCCATCACCTCCAAGCTCGGCGCACGGAGCCTCAACGACACCATTGCGTGTTGCTCCATCATCAGTAGGTCCTCGGCCCCACTGCCCTCAGGTCACCTCTCTGCTCCTCTGTTGCGCCGCCTCCTGTGTGGCTTGATCATCTGAGCTGTCGCCGGCCTGCCTAGGCTCGGCTGCCGCTGGTGAGCACTCCTCATCACTGCTCCCTTGCTCCGCTACAACTCCTTTGCATGCTGCGCTGCTGCCTATGTCTCTGCTACATCTGCATGGCCACCACCCGCCTTGACTACCGCTGCTCTGCTGCCCTCGGGCACCGCCGGTCGACCAATGCCTCTTGCCTCAAGCATGGTCGCCGCCGCTCCCGTCCCTCTAACGCGTCCTCCTGCTCTGCAGTGCACAGCGCCCACTGCCACTTGGTCAGCCATCGTCGTCGTCAGGCCTTGGCAACATTGTTCCCCCAATCCTCAAAGGGTGCCTGCCGAAGGAAGAGAAGCAAGCACGACTCTTTACTTCGAGAGTTAACAGAGAAGGCGAGAGAGGCGTTACGACAGGAGGTGACTGAGGAGATGATGAGACGGTCCACCGAGGAGGGAAGGGAGGCAGCAAGATAGAGTTTTTTAGATTCCTCGGAGGAATGCCGCCCCTCCCTCCTCATCCAGTCGAGGCTACTCCCACATGTTCTTGGATGGAGTAGCTGCGCCTTCACCAATGCTTCCAACTGGACATCTAAATTACACCTCATCGACAACATCATGTAAGTTTGATTACCTACACGAATCCTTCGCAAAAAGCCGAACTATTTTGTGGACTCTTAGTGAAACCATGTTATTTGTTCAACAGGTGCCTAGAAAGTGCAAACTTGTTTATCCGGTCAAGTGTATCTAGCTTCATCGGGGGCCATTAGGTTATACCGCAACACATGGTGAGGGTACAGGTGGACTCCGTACTTCCCTAGTTTAGTGGCATGACAGTCCCTCTCCCCCTAAAGAGGATGCCACTACACTAGGACACTTTGGCCTCCATTCACAAGTCTCCGGGCAACCGCACTGCATTAGGCCTGTCGTCACCTTTGGCCTCTATTCACACATCGTCATCTTTGGCCTTAAGCCAAATTCATCTTTCGTTTGAGCCAGATGCCAATGATGATGTCCTCCAGGATGTCACACCTAATGAGGCCCTAGAGGTAGTGGATCTGCCAAACAAAGAAAGGCGCTCCAAGAATAAACAGGACCCAGCCTGCCAAGTGCATGCCCAAGTGCTAGAGGAGCCCATTGTCACATATCAAAAGACTCTATCACCTGGCACACTACATGGAGCAATGAAGCAAACGATGTTTGGTCCTATGCCTAAGGACACAATACCTCTCATGTCATCACGTAGTGATCCAACTGTAGCCATCAAGGCTCTGAAGAAAAGAGATACGAACTTGTCCTATATATCAACTCTGGCAACTGCAGTGAGGGATCAGACATACATTCCTAGTTAGCCCTCGTCACTGAGTCTGAACTGCAGAGCCTGTCTGCTGAAGCAAAAGAACTTCATGCAATGTACAAGATACATTCCAATAACCTTGGTCAATTTGTGGGGTACATTAAGCTACAAGTGCTAGAATCTTACCATTTCTTTCAAGAGTTTGGTAGTCCTACATTTGACGTCAACTTCGAAGACTTGTTCTCTCTCTATAACCTCAAAAGACTCAACACTAACCTGATGAGAGTATAGACTTTTGAAGCCCTAGAGGCCAAGCGCTTGCAAGCGGGCATTGGATTCATCGATCCCCTTATCTTGCACAATGAACACACTACTACAAAAAAGGTCATCCGCTATACCGTATCACTGATGGGCAGGGAAAAGCCCGTCAGGCTTCTTACCTACCACTGACAGGCATCCGGATAGCTGTCAGTGGTGAGTCTATCAGATGTTCCGTTTCGGGGTGGGGAAGTCATAACTGACGGGCAAAACGACGGCCCGTCAATAATGACTTCAGTAGAAACACGAGATTTCACAGGAAAGTCATCACTGACGGGCCTGAAGTTAGACCCGTCAGAGATGTAACAATCACCTATGACGGTCATGTAAACGCACTCGTTAGAGTTGTGAGGCTACAGAAAGGTTTACCCCAGTCATTTCACCACTAACGGTCAAAGGAAAAAACCCATCAGTGGTGATGTACACAGCTCTGATGGGCCCTCTGCTAGCCCATCTATAGTGACTTGGCCCATAAAATTGACTTGGCTGGTCAAGTCACTGCTGACGGTTCCTTTTGCACTGCCCGTCAGTGATAAGTTACGCACTCATCTCTGACGGTTCCTTTTACCTCACCCGTCAGTGGTGACTCCTATATATATATATATATATATATATATATATATATATATCCTGTCCAAGTTCAAAGCAGATCTGTGCCCGCACGTCCCCAGGACCAGCTGCGTGCGCCGCCATCGCCACCTAAACTGCTGCGGCCCGCGCGTGGCCCTCTTCTCTCTGGCCCTCTTGATCCTATACCTCTCTCAAAGGCTCCTTAATTTCTCCCCTCCCTCCCCCCTCTCAAAAGGCCCTTTTTTCTCTTCCTCTGGTCCCCCTCCCCCTCTCAAAGACCCCTGCCTCCTCGTCAATATCCCTCTCCCCGAAGGCCCACGATATCCGTCGCTCCTAGCTCCTCTTTGAACCTCTAACATGGTAATTACTTTATTTTCTTGGACGCGAGAGAAGAAATGGCTAATTTAATATATTTGTTTTATGAAATTATTTTTATGTTGTCATAGAGATCGATTGATCGAAATTGGATGTATCAGAACTTCCTTAATTCCTGAGTAGTCTCGCTTGGCACTTCTTTGGGAATCAAAATAGTATATCATTCTTGAAGGCTTGTGGATGACAATGAGGATCCAGTGGTCGCTGCGTAAAAGGTAATGAATGAATATAAACAGACGGGGATACGTCCTTGATAAAAGCAAACTAGGCACAGTAGTAAGTAACTTACGGGGGTTGTAGGGCATGAGTACGTAGTCCTTGTCCTTATGGTATATCAGTGTCTCAATGACGAAATTTATTAGGACTGGCTTCGCTTCTTGTACATAATAGTCGTTCATGATGACCGGATCCATTATTCCAAAAGCGCAGTTGGGCAGACGCCTACACTCTTGGGCTTGGTGAAGCGCCCACATCCTGACGAGCATGGTGTCGAGCCGAAAGAGGTTGAACAACATAAAGATATCTTCAAAATTGATGTCAAATGTGTCACGCTGTCTGTCCAGGAAGAAACCGTAATCTTTTGGCACCTTGACCTTAAAGTGTAGCTCATAATCATCCTGATTCCGTGACCTCATCATGATTGTGTCATGGAGAAGTTTCATCTATGCGGGCAACCTCTACACCTCATCATCTGGGAGCAAGGGCTCACCTGCCTCGTACACTACTCGTCGAGGCTTCTTCACAGTTTCGGCAGATGTCTGGAAGTATAAGGCTTTTTTTTGCTTTCCTTGCTTGCCTACTTCGCAGCGGTGCCGCCCCATTTGTGTGCTCTTTTTCTTTTCCTCTCCGGCTCTGGAGAGGAGGCCCTCTTGCCTCCCATCAACGCTTCGCCCACTGCGGCATTGAGCGTGCTTGGAGACAAGACCTTCTTTCCTGCTACCTTCGGGTCGTGGTGATGCTTGGAGCTCCTTTCACGGGGCGGCAAGTCCATCTTGGGTTGCTCCTCCTCTTGGGATAGAAGGATCGTCGTGTGTTGCTGCTCAGTAGGATCGTCGTCCCGATCATTGAACAACATGGGCATACTGCACAGGTCGAGCAGAGACGGGCCGGCTCGGTTGATGGAGAGGGGATGGTTGATGTACTATGAGAGGACACCCGAGGGATAATTATCTATGACTTCGGCCACAGGATGTAGTACCCTTTGCAGTCTCCTAGCTTCATGACATCCTCTTCAGGGGCGACAGGGACTGCGATGTCACTCAACTCGGTGACGACGCGGTCCACCTGCACCCTCGCCATGTGGGAAGGTATAACAGCGTTGTGGCATGTCGCGCCCTCTACTGTTGGGAAGACTAGGCCGTGTGCAACCGTCTTCTTCACACCGGGCAAAGGGATAGTTAGGTGGCATTTTGTGGGGCCCTGCATAATAATCAATGTGTCATACCCATTGTGGGGCCCTGCATAATAATCAATGTGTCATACCCTCAAACAAGTGATTCAATGTGGCGACGAAGCTTACAGTGATGTCTTCGACGGGACTTGGCGACTCGGGGGCGACGTCGGAGGCTGAGGCACAGCTACTCCATCCAGCAGGATAGGAGCCCTAATGTCCATGACGATGCACAGGTGGACGAGATGCATCGCGGGCGTCGTAGCCTCTAGACTCTAAAAATTGTTGCGCCGCCTGCTTGCCAGCCTCCTGGGCTGCCCTTATCATCTCTTGCATAAGAGATGTTTGCCTTCCTCTCCTCCTCTGGCGGGCAGCCTCGCGGTCTTGAGGAAAGACTTCGTCCCATATAGCCCCGCTCCCGATCCCTCGAACACGCCCTGTCTTCTCCCTCGTTCCTAGAGCCTTCGAGAGATGGTCTTCCCACCTCTCACTCTGGACGGAGTCCTGGGAACTCTCAGGCTACTGGGACAGCTGCCTCTGCAAGGGAAATGGCAGAAGGTACGAGTTGTTAGTGTATTGGAAGCACAATAGTATATTTCAAGAAGACATTGGGTTTAGATTATACCAAACGTTCGGAAACCACCTGAAGCTCGGGTTCCGTGATAATTGGTGACCCAGTAGCTGGGTCAGAAACTGTGTGCGCCCTAATCAAAATCTGGGCGGATTCCTACTCGATATCGGCAAAAGGAACCGGTTTGCCAGTCGCTATCAGCGCGGCATCCTCTTTGGCCTAGATCGGTCTCTTCCCTGGAACACCTCGGCTGCCAAGGTGGTGGGGGAATTTGTTCTTCGCGCGCAGCTCCTTCCCTCGGCGGCTCTTCTCCTTGAATGCGTCACTCTTCTTGTCGGCAACGAACTCCTCCTAGTGTTCAAGTTCTATCTTTGACCATTTAGTTTTAATTGCAGTTTCAAAATCAGCATCTAGCAGCTTCGCTGCTTCATATCGCCATGTCCTTAGCGCAGCACACATGATGCTATCAGCTTTGCTTTGCACTCTTTCCTTGTCAGCCTCTAGGATAGCGTACTTATCCCACAGCTTGTCGAACAGGACCTTTTTCTGGGCGTCAGTCATTTTCTTGAAGTCCCGGCATGTGATCCTGACATGCTCACGGACAATGCACCCACAGGTGTTGCTGAACGACCTCACAGCCTTCTCCGGACTTGCAGGAATACCTGTTACGCCGACTCGAGTGATGACGAATGTCTCGTTCGTCAGCTGGTTGCCACCTCTAGGGTTGTACCGTCTCTTCGGCTTCTCTACTGCTGGCGATGGCTCTAGCGCCTCCTGTTCTTCTGATCCCGACTCGCTAGACCGAGAATCATCAGATGAGCCAGACGCACTCTCTTCATCTCACGCCGTGGGAGGTGCAGGTGCTGAAGGTACATTCTCCAGCTCGATGGCAGGTTCACTAGCTGGCTCGGGGGCTGTTTGATCGGTTTGGGACTACGCGGGCTAGTTCCTAGGTTGGCGAGGAGTCCATTTCTGATATATTAAGAAACTTAAAAAATGAAAACCATGTATCAGAACAAGTAAGTAGAAATGACCGATAAATTATTCAGAAATAAAGACAAACCACTAAATTATCATTCAACGACGACTTGGGATGGTTGTTGGGTAGATGCATAATGAACTTTCAAGCTTATCAATTCTTCACCAACTTCGCCCCAAAAATCTAACATGACCTTATAAAGTTTGAGAAGCAAAAGTAACTCACGGTCTCAGATGTCATGAAAAAATGCAGACCAACACGACCATAGATCGTTCTGACGCAGCAAACTGTTCCAAATCACTAACTAGCACAAGGTTTAAGCCCTCACCAAGCCAATCTTCCTGTTCCTACACTACATCGATGCATTCCTAACAAAAAGGTAGGTAGGCCACATCATCACTAACAACACGAGCACATGGCTCAGACAGGTAGGCCGCATCATCACAACTCAAACCTCAACACCTGATGAACTAACCAATCGCAATTACATAGTAGGATTTTAGACATTGCAAAATCCTTCATAAGCCTTTGAATGTGAATGCAATTCTGGCTCAACATATACAAAGGTACCAAGGACACCACGAACATGCACAGATCAATTTTCTGCCCGGAACAAATTACAAGAATGTAATGTCTTGATACCATGTCAAAGTAAACATTAGTAATGTAAAGTGTTTGTAAAGTGTTTGTTTGAAATCTGTTTCTAGGCTAATTTCTGCAAGCATCCATGCACATTACATAAGCATATCAACAGCTCTGCCTCTATTCTAGCTATATAGCCATCTCAAAGGAAAATAAACAATGGCAGGTATATATACAAGCTGGCCATGCGACCACGACACCGGCTTGGATGCATGGATGGATGGATCCAGTATTATAACATCCAACCTTAAAATTCTAAACAACAACACTTGTGGGCTTGTGGCTTGGACTAGCTAGGATGCATGTAGAAATATCTGCGTCAAAGGGGAGACCGAATCTGCGTGTTTTGACGAAACGGCCATGCACCTACAACAGAAAAAATCAAATCCGAACTGTGCTGCTGCTGCGTGCAACATGCACAAATTTCAACTAGTCTCGATGCTTATTTCTAGTAGTGCAGTAAACCTGTTGACGTATTCATCTCAGCAGAGCCGAAATCAGAGAAATGTTGTGAAGAAAAAACACTATCAGAGAGATGAGATGCATCACATAAAGCAAATTAAGCAATGAAGAACTAGAACAGGCAAATTAAGTAGTAGACTGAATCACTAAAGCTCCTTTCAAAATAAACAATTGATTAAAAAAAGAGTTCTTCATGTGCTAGCTAGCTAGCAATCAAGCAGTAAATTGAAGCATCCGTTCATCAAGCTAGGTAGCAACATGCAAGAGATCAGTGCACTTGGGATTTTTGCGGGCTAGGTCTCCCCGTTTTCCATTGCATCTCATAATTAACAGAAACAAAGTGTCTTGCAAGAAATTGGATAGAGGGAAGATGAAGAACAGATGAAGAACATGGACCCTTTACCGACGGCGTGGGGCTCGGAGGCGGGTCCGGCGGCGTAGGGCTCGGAGGCCGGGCCGACGGCGTGGGGCTCGGAGGCGGGTCCAGCAGCGTGGGTCTTGAGGCGGGGGCTCGGGTGGCGGCACGGACGGGGCCTCGGGTGACGACGGCAAGGAGGCGGGCACGAGGTGCGGCGGCGCGGACGGCGGGCACGAGGTGCGGCGGCGTGGCAGCCTGGCGGCGAAAGTAGGGTTCGCGGCTGGTTCAAAATAGAACGCGTGAGGACGGCCAAAATTTTGCGAAGTCCCTGTTATATAGTGCCGATTACAACTCCACTGACGGGCGACTCCAAGCTGCCCGTCAGTGGAAGTACTTCCACTGACGGGGGACGACAAGGAGACCGTCAGTGGAATTATGTTTTGAACTACTAGGCGCTAATGTACTTTCACTGACGGGCGATTAAAAGGTGCCCGTCAATGAAAGTTGGTTGCCACAGGGCGCTAATTTACTTCCACTGACGGGCGTTGAAGAGGGGCCCGTCAGTGAAAGTACTTCCACTGACGGTCCATGTGTAATTTCCTGTTAGTGGAGTTGTTTTAGGGTTTGATTCTTGTTTACTTGATTTCCAGGTTTGCCCTGATGACCAGTTCTAGACTCCTGGGTTACACCACAGTTATGGTACATACTGCGCCGGTCTTGAGCCTTGGTATAGAATGTGTATCCGTTGATATCATACGATTGCCATGTCACGACTTTGCTATCGGGTTCTTGTGACAACATTCGGACGGTTTCTTCTTCTCCATTTGACGGCTCCCTTTCATACCAGTAGTCCTTTAGCCACCCAGAGAACTTTGCGTTATGCTCTTTCGTGAGCGCAACTGTGCCCTTTTTCGGATTCGCTTCGCGCAACTGTTTCATGTGGATCTGAATATAAGGCCGTACCACAGCCAGGTGTTGCAACACCGCAAAATGTACTCTTTTGTAGTCATCTGATCTTTCCGATCGATACACCTTTACCGTCGAGCCTGCCTGTGTGCCGCGAAACTGGAACACCTATAGGTTTTTGATCACGCATGTAATCCATGCAGAACTCGACGCCCTCTTCAGTAGCATAGCCTTGGATGATGCTACCTTCCGGATGTGCTCTGTTACAAACGTAGCGCTTGATAACCCCATTGTACCTTTCAAATGGGTACATGTTGTGCAAAAACACGGGACCAAGGTCCAGTATCTCCGGGACGATATGGATCATGAGACGTACCATGACATCGAAGAATGCTGGAGGAAAATACATCTCAAGTTCGCATAGTATGATAGTGATCTCGGCCTTCAGTTTCAGGTAGCGTTGCACCGTGATTGACTTCTGATATATAGTGTTGAAGAAGTTACAAAGATCTGTGATCGTCTTGCGGACACTGGCTCCATGATACCTCTAATTGCCATAGGCAGTATCTGTGTGATCATCATGTGGCAGTCATGAGACTTCATGCCAATCAGTCGGTGAGTCTTCATGTCAACAAGTTTCGGATGTTTGCGGAGTAACCCGAGGAAACTTTGACACCATAGAGGCATCCGCAGAGGCTATAGAGCTCGTCTATAGTCAGAGTGTAGCAAGCAGTAGGACAGCTGGATTTGACTCTGATACCATTCTTCCCCGTCTTGATCGTTTCTCTAGTTGCCCACAGCTCATGTCTTATATTCATGTGTTGCATGTTTGCTCGTGCCTTCGGTCCATCTTTTGTCTTGTCCGGAATGTTGAGCAAGAGACCAATCAAGCTGTCACAGATATTTTTTTCGATATGCATTACATCAATGCTGTGACATGTGTCTAGGTGAGGCCAGTAAGGCAATTCTCAAAAAACAGATTTCCTTTTCCAGATGCCCTTTACCGGCGGTTGTTTCTTTCCTTTTCCTGGCTCAACTTCGTCTATTTCATTCAAGAGATCATAGATTTCTTGTCCGGTCTTCTCGCGAGGCTTTGGACGGATTTCTTTTGTTCCGTCGAACCTTTCCGTGTCCTCTCTCCATGGGTCATTCAAGGTCAGCCACCTTCGGTGGCCCATGAACATGATTTTTCTAGAGCCCTCTAAGAAAACACTTGTGGTTTCTTCTATGCACTTAACACATGCTTCGTATCCTTTGGTGCACTGACACGCGTTGTTCCCATACGCGGGATAATCTTGCACCATTGTGAACAACAGGCCTTTCAGAGTGAAGAACTCTTCTTTGTCCGCGTCCCAGACTTGAGCCCCTTCTTCCCATAGCGTAGCTAGTTCGTCTTTCAGTAGTTGTTGATACACGTTAAGATCCATTCCAGGTTGTTTGGTCCTTGAATGAGAATAGATAGGTGCATGTACTTCCGCTTCATGCACAACATGGAGGGAGGTTATAGATCCACAGAACAACGGGCCATGTGCTGTGTCTGCTGCTCATGTGCCGAATGGAGTTATTCCGTCCATACTCATACCAAACCTGTTATTCCTCAGATCACTACTGAATTCTGGGTATTCGGCGTTGATTGCCCTCCACTGACAAGCATCAGCTGGGTGTCTCAACACCCCGTCCTTTCTTCGCCCCTCTTTGTGCCAACGCAGCAGCTTTGCCTCCTTCTTGTTACCGAATAAACGCTTCAAACAGGGGAGGACTGGAAGGTACCATAAAACCTTTGCAGGGGCACCACTCGTCACTTCTTCCTCATCATCGTCTTGGTTTCTACCCCACTTATATCGAGATGTGTTACACACACGGACATTTGTGCAGCTCTTTATTCCCTTTGCGATAAATAATGCAGTCATTCCGACAAGCATGGAGTCTCCCTACATCCAATCCAAGGGGGCAGACCACCTTCTTGCTTCCTCGTTGCTCGTAGGCAACACGTTCTCCTTTGGAAAAACCGTCGCCAGGTAAGCTAGTGTCTCATCGAAGCTTGCGTCCGGACAGTTGTGGGCTGCCTTGATCCTTAGAAGTTCTCGCGTGACTGATAGACGCATGTGCTTAGGATCGCAGCTGCGATACAGTGGTTTTGTCGAGTCTTCCATTAGTTTCACAACTTTGCGACCTCTCTTTCATCCTCGGAGTCTTCGACCACCTGGTCCGCCATGTGACTATCCCTCAATATTTTAGCCAAGTTGTTCCCTACCTCTCCGTCAAGTCATCCCTATATTCAGAAATATGGTCTTCATCTTCTTTTGCGTCTTCATGTATGTCCTCTTCTTCTAAACATTCAGGACTAGCTAAAATTTTCACCTCCTCACCGTGACTTGTCCAACGTGTATAACCTTCCATGAAACCTCGAGTCAATCAAGTGTAGTTGTAACATGCCTCTCTCCCTGAACATTATCGTGTTCTTGCATCCACAACACGGACAACACATCTTGTTCGCACCCTTTTCTCCCTATCTTCCTCGGCGACATCTAGAAACTCATTCCAAGTATCGACGAAACTCCGTGTTGCCCTTTCGTCGTACATCCAACTTTGATTCATCGATCCCTACAACAACAAACTAATTGATTATAATCCAAATTAACAAAATATCACAAAATTAATTCTCTTCTTTCATGTATTACAGTCGTACCAAAGAGAGCTCGCTAGCACCGTCAAGGAGCGGATTCGAGAGCCTTCGGAATCGGGTAAGGAGAGAGAGGAGGGAGGAGGAAAGAGAGGAGGGAGGAGAGAGGGTTAAAAGAGATCTAGATCTAGATTGTATATCTAGGAGGAGGAGGGAGGGAGGAGGGGGAGGGGAAAGAGAGGGTGGAGAGGAGGAGGGAGAGGATTGAGAGAGATCTAGATCTAGGGTTTAAATCTATATGGAGGAGGGAGGGAGGAGGGAGGGAGGAGGAGGAGGAGGAGGAGCATGGCTACCGCGCAGTGCTAATTAGAGGCGCCCGTAGCTGGCCGTGTGAGGTGTGCGAGCTCACTGGCCAGCTGCAGGTGCCTCCATTGTTATATGCACAGAGTTATCACTATCGGGCGCACTACGGTACCTGTCAGTGATAACTCTGCCCTCGACGGCAATCGTGGAGCAATCTTCCACTGACGGGCAACAACAAACCCGTCAGTGGAGATCCGAGATTTACTGACGGGCACGGGAGGTTCGCCCATCAGTGAATATTGTAGCGGCAGTGGAGATGCCAGGTTGGGGTACTCGTTCCTCTTTTACTGACGGGCGGTTGTTGTCCCGTCAGTAGAAGTTTGGTGCCTTGCCTAGTTTCTCACTTTTACTGACGGGTATGAGCTCGCCTGTCAGCATTTCCTCTAATCAGCGACAGGCCTCCTCATGCCCGTCAGTGATTGTCTTGTAGCAGAAGTGTTTTCTGAGGTAGTGTGATGTTTTCAGAACCGATCTTCATGTTCATTTTCAGTTCCACAACTATTGTTTGCACTTCAGTGTTTTAGAACTATACTTCAGTTATCAAAGCAATTTCAAATGTTATATTGTACAAACTTCAGAGTACACTACAACAATTAATTCATCAGATTATCCAATAAATTACAATATCTTACCAAATTGCATCTAGGTTTCAACATGGTCAGCATTGTCATCGTCGTCGACTAGATTTCCCCCTTCATATGTCACTCCTTCATTACAGCTTTACATATGTAGGGATGCATATCATAATGAATTGTCCCTTGTTTTTCTTTTCTCCTTCGTCATCCTGATCATCGAATTGGTTGTAGTCATCTTCATCAACTACATAGTCGACTCCAACAATACTTGTTTTCCTTTCCTCACAACATGATGCTTCTTATTTGAATGGTCGAGTATGTAGAAGACTTGAGCAACCTATTTAGCTAAGATAAATGTGTAAGACCCATGTTAATATAAATAAATAGAGTGTTGCTTTGTCCCATGCATACATGGCATCATCCATGCACAACTTTGTATAAACTTAAATAGTTCCGAGTTAGGTTTTATAGAATACGTGTATATCTCCTTCTAAAAATTCAAGTGTCTATTTTGAATCGGAAAGCAAACAGAGGAGAGAAGGGTTTAGAGTTGGGTTTGTCTCTCAGCAGATGAGTTTTGAGATGTTTCCAATTGGAATAGCTCCGTAAGTCTCCTGTCTACCTCTGTGCCAAATTTCATCCAATTCCGTTGAGTAGATCGAAATCTACGAACGTTTTATCGAGGGGCAGTCTGTTTTTCTGGCAAAATCGGAAGTTCCGATCCAGGGACCGGAACATCCGACTTTTCCCCGAACCTCTAAATCCAGGGTGCCTCCGGAACCTCCGGTTGGGTCGGAACCTCTGATCCAGGGACCGGAAGTTCCGGCTTTTCCCGAAGGTCCAAGCTAGGGGTAACCCCGGAACCTCCGGTTGGGTCGGAACCTCCGATCCAGGGACCGGAAGTTCCGGCTTTTCCCGAGCATTCAAAACAAAGGTGGTGTCGGAAGTTCCGGTCAGTTCGGAACATCCGATATTGACACCGAAACTTCCGATCCAGCTGTCAATTTTGAGTTTTAAAGTGACACGTGCCGTCGCCGTGTGTGTTGAGCGGTGGCACCTGCGTGGGATCTCCACCAGGGCACCCAGGATCACTTCCCCAAGGGTCCCCTTCCTCTTTTCCTCCTCCTCTTCCATTTCCTTAGTGTTCTCCTCCTTCTCTTCCAAAATCAGCACAAGGGAAGCTCTCATTTGCATTGCCTTCTTCAACTCCGGTGGCCAACTCCGGTGAGCTAGCACCACAACTCCGGTGACCCTCTTCCTTCCCTCTTCCTCCCCCTCCTTCTTCCTCAAGTTTCCCTCCCCTTTTCCCTCACTTCTTTTTGTTCTTTTGTTAGCTCCAACCAATTTCTAGGTTGCTTGTTCCAACAAGAAGAAGAGTAGAGCAAGAAGAAGAAGAAAGTGAAGCTAGTGATTGGAGTTGAGGGCCAAGAAACTTTTGTTTCATTTTCCTAAATCTTGGGGGTTTAGTTAAAGAGGTATATGATTTGTTTTGGCTCAAGTTCTTATTTTTCCAAATCTTTTATCATGCTCTATTGCTTATTTCAACCTCAAATGTTTAATTAGTTAGCCCAATTAATTAGCATGCTAGGATATGAAGGTATTTCCTTTTTGCTCTAATGTTCAAATCAACATTTTTAACCCTAATGTAAATTTCAATTCCATGAATCATGCATTCAGTTACTAGGGTGATTGCTTTAGCTTCTTCAATTGAAATGAGGCATGATTATTAATGCAAAACCCTAACATCCACCAAATGTTCTAGCATCTCATGCATATCATCTTCATCATGCATACATGCTGAAAGTTATTTATTTTATCGTTTCCTTGTCAATGTATGTATTGTTTGCGACAGACGCCGAAGAAGAAGACCCGCCAACCGTTGAGCTCACTCAAGTCTCCGAATCCTACGACGAAGGCAAGCAGAGCTTGTTGCACTCTTTTACTTTTCGCAATTGCTTATGTGAATGGATGTTTGTTGAATTGTGGATTGTTTTGGAGTTCACTAGCATGCGTAAGGTGTATTCGTTGCGTTGAGAACGTCCTTAATGCCCTTTCAACTAAAATTGGTTAAGTGAGTTGGGAGAGCCGAGGGCGTACGCAATGGATACGGTTGGTGTTAATTGAAGTGTTGAAGTGACCCAGGGGTTTGGAGAATAAAATTGAGATTGGTCACACACCAACCGCATGCCGGAGTGTTACTTCCCTGTCACGGCGTAAACATTACCAAGAATTGATACCGGAATGGTTGAGGTAGAAATGTACTCGTCATGTCCTGGGTGATCAATTGTTGGTAATGATCCGAGAGTTGATTGAATGCAATGTGAATTGGATTTGATAGCCCTCGCGGATGTTAGCGGAATCGATACCGGGGGAATGTTTGAGGTAAATCTCGATATCACTTGGGGCCTTGCAACCTCCAAGTGAAATGCACTCAACATGTCCAGGGTAGTCGTATTGCCGATAGCGATCCAAGAGGTGGATTGAATTGAAATGGGTGTGGGCTACCCCAATGTGATGTCTCAATTATCTTGAATGCTTGGTGTTCATGAAATTCTTGAAGTTCACTTCGATTCTTCTATTCCTAATTATGCTATTGTTAGGTTGTTACCTTGATTATGTATTATTCCGATGGAATTGCATCATGTTTAATTGCCGTTGAATTAGTATGCGTAGGACATTTAATCAAGCACGGTTAAGTCTTGCGAGTACTTTCGTACTCACCTAGGATATTCCTAGACCTTTGCAGGTGAGCCAACTGTTGCGGAATTTTATGATGAAGCTTAGCACAAACGGTTTCCTTGGTCCGCGTTAGACTCGTGGGCGTGGTTTGGTTGTTAAGCAGTGGTTGATGCACCACTGCGGGGCTTTTGGTTTATTTCCGCTGCATTGTACATGTTTCAGTTGCAACTAAACTTACGGTTATCGCCGACTGATACAGGTGTAAAGTTCACTCAGTGGCAACTAATGTTAATATAGTTCTGTAGTGCTTGTGTTTGGTATACGAGTTGTTATTCAGGCTGCCCATATGCAATGTGTGAATGTATGAAGTGTGTGGGCATGCCGTGGAGAGTTATTGTTGTTCCTCCTTTTACTACGTCGAGCAGGACTCGGTTGAGTGACCCCGCTGGCTGAGATGCTGTGCCGGCCAGGCAGGGTGTGGGTGGGTTCTACCGGGCCTTCGGGCGACCCACTAGCCCTCGGGCTAGGTTAGGGCTCCTCCGACCTTGTTCTGCGTGGTAGGATTAGAGAACGGCTTTAAACCTCCACCGGAATTTGGAATCTATATGTGGTTCTGGGAAGATTGGTCGCTTCCGGCCGGCTCGCACGTGGCGGGTGTCGGATCGTTCCGTCTCGGTGCGTACGGCGCAGGTACCGTGCCACCGTAGAGGACGAGTCCTTCGGTCCTTGGCGACTTCGCGTTCCCTTAATCATATGTGGATTTCGGGTCCGTGACAAAATGGCTCTTCTTTGGACACGACATTGTAGATTTACCGTAGAGAAGTTGTGATCTTTTACGCGCACACCTTTGAGATGCACCCATCGGCAACAAAACATGGGGATCTTGGTGGTACAGTAGTCAAGTTCCCAAATCTCTTCGATCACGCCGTAGTACCTGCACTTAGGTCCATCGTGGCTACTTTTAGCTTCTAAAGTTACCATGCTGTTCTGGTACGTGCTTTTCTAGTCTTGAGCCTCCGTATAGAATTTGTATCCGTGATCTCGTACCCTTGCCATGTAACAATGTTGGTCACAGGTTTTCTTGACAGCCATTTGACAACACTTTCTTCTTCAGTTTTCGAGGTTTTCCCATACATATGGGCCTTCGACCATTGGCTAAACTCACTGTTGTGCATTTTCGTGATCCAAAATGGCCTCTTGGTCAGATTCTGTGTGCGTAAAAGTTTCAGGTGCATTTCGATATAAGGGCCGACCACGGACATGCATTCCAAGACCGTGAGGTGGGCTCTGTTGAAGTCAATCGAATTAGTAGGCTGGTAAACTTTCCTTTCGAGTGTCCTAACACCAAAAGCCTACCCGAGTGTCACGAACGAGGTACACCTATAGGTTGGTGTTCAGCCATGTAATCCATGCAGAACTCAACGACCTCTTCTGTAACATAGCCTTGGATGATGCTCCTTTTCGGCCAATATTTTTTACGAACATAGCACTTCAAAATCCCCATGTACCTCTCGAACGGGTACATACTGTATAGGAACATGGGACCCAGCTCCTGTATCTCCTTAACGATATAGATCATGAGGTCTACCATGATATGGAAAAATATTGAAGGAAAGTACATCTCCATTTGGCAATTGTGACAACAATCTTGAACTTAAGTCTCAATAGGCGCTGTGGGTAGATTGACTTATGAGAGATCGTGTTGAAAAAGGTTACACAGGTTTGTGACTGTATCGCGGACGCCTGGCTCCATGAGACCTCTTATTGCAACAGGTAGTATCTATGTCATCATCACATGACGGTCATGGGACTTCATACCAATTAATTTTAAGTCTTTCATGGAAACAAGTTTCTTTATGTTCGCCGAGTAACCCGAAGGAATCTATGCCCCATAAAGGCACTCGCAAAATTTTTTGCTTCTCAGCTTTGCTCAGAGTGTAGCAAGTAGGGGGAGGCGCGTTTTGACTTTCACATCACCCTTCTTTGTCTTTGTCTTTGTCTGTTGTAACCACAACTCTAGTCTAATTCCCATTTCTTGCATATCAGGTCATGCCTTCACACCATCCTTTGTCTTGTCTGCAATATTAATTAAAGAGACTAATTAAGTTGTCGCAAACATTTTTTTGACGTACATGACATCTATGCTGTGATGGGTATGTAGAACTTTCCAGTAAGGCAAGTCACAAAATACCGATTTTCTTTTCCAAATGTCCGGTCTTAGCTTTTGTGTCTTTCCAAGCACAATATCGATATCTTTGACATTCTCATAGATTTCTTCCCTAGTCTTTTCCGCTGGTTTGACACAATTCTCAACTTCTCCGTTGAACTATGCCTTGCACTGCCTCCATGGGTTATTCTTGGCCATCCACCTCCAGTGACCCATGTAGATGATTTTTTTCAAGTTCTTTAAGAACTTACTCACGGTTTCTTCTTGGCAAGTGATACATGCTTCGTGCCCTTTGACAATCTGGATGGCTGAGTTTTCATACACAGGATAATCATTGATAGTTGTGAACAACAATGCACGTAGCTGGAAGTTCTCTTCTTTGTCACCGTCCTAGATCTCTACCCCTTCGTGCCAAAGTGTCTCTAGTTCTTCGTTCATTAGTTGTATGTACACATCAATATCATTTCCAGGTTGCTTAGGCCCTTGACTAAGCGCAAATAGGTGTATATACTTCCGCTTCATGGACAACCATGGTGGAAGGTTGTAAATCCAAAGAAGCACGGGCCATGTGTTGTGTCTGCTGCTCATGTTACTGAATGGATTGATTCCGTCTGTACTCATACCAAACCTTATGTTCCTCGCCTCCTCACCAAAATTAGGAAATTCCCTGTCGACGGTCCTCCATTAGCATGCATCGGTAGGGTGTCTCATCATTCCATCTTCCTTTCACCCCTCCGAGTGCCAACACGTCAGCTTTGCCTCCTTCTTGTTAGCAAATAAACGCTTCAAACAGGGAAGGACTAGAAGGTACCAGCACACCTTTGCAGGAGGCCCCTTCACTTTGTCCTCGTCGTTCTCATAATCTTCTTGATTTGTAGCCCGCTTGTACCAGGATGTCTTGCACACTGAACATCTGTGCAGGTCTGCGTACTCTTTTCGGTATATAATACAATTGTTTGGACATGCATGGAATTTTTGCACATCCAATCCAAGAGGGTAGATGACCTTCTTGGCCTTGTTAGTACTTGTAGGCAACAAGTTCCCTTCTGGAAGAACGTCAAATAAGAGTGCCAACAACTTTGTGAAGCTTGTGTCGGCCCACTGACAATCACATGTTCTTCGGCTTGCAGCTAGCAAAACAAGGGTACTTCCGAGTCTTTCAACAATCCTCCGAACTTATTGAACTCTCTTTCATCATCAGGGTTCACTGTCTCTTCCATGTCACGTAGCATTTCATCCAAGTCTCCCATCTGGAAAGCCATGTCCTCATCCGACAATTCCGAATCAGCTTCTTTTTCGACTGCTTCATGTCCGTCGTCAATGACTTCTACCTCTTCGTCAACATCCACTTCTGCCTCTTTGTCATGATATGTCCAACGAGTATAACCATCCGTGAAACCCTTCATCAACAAGTGTAATTGCAACTCCCTTATGGTCGACAACATCAACACGTTATTACATATGCGACATAGACAACACATCTCGCATTTTCTCTTGGTCACCTTATCCTCTTGGGTGACTCGAAGAATCATGTTCAAAGCATCGATGAAACTTGGGTGGCACGATCTCGCTAATAATTCAAGTGAGAGCACATAATAAATTAGTTACCTATAACTAACTAGCTATCATGTACATATTAATTAACTAGCACAAATCAGTTACGTTGTCTCTCTATAATTAATGCCTCCCTTACTTTCTTTCTCTACAATTAATGCCTCCCTTACTTCCTCTCTACAATTAATGAATGTGAGAGCAATAATTAGCAAAGATTCAAACAAATACATGCATATAGGAGAGCACTACTAACCTTTGACTAACCTCCAACTAAAAGATCTAAAAAGACCCTTCCAATCCAATCCATCCCTCTCACCAAATCGCCCCCAAATCCCCGCTCTCTGTAGTAGTTGCAACTCAGGAACAAAATCAGGAAAACCCTAGGAAATGGGAAGAAGGGGCAGCTTTTATACTATAGACAGATACCACTGACGGGCAAGAACTTAAGGAGTCAAAAGTAACGTTACCATGACGGGTGCCAAGTGACCCATCATATGTGATCGATCAGAGAATATTATTTGAACCGACAACCACGGGTAGTAATCGCACCTGTCAGTGCTGACTAGTCACATCAACTACTAACAGGTACAAACAACACCGCCAGAGATATGTATTAAGTGGTGACTTCTATAATCTTACCATTGACAGGTACAGACGTTAGCCGTCAGTGGTAATTCGTAATTGCTGACTAGCCACATCATCCTCTGATAGGTGCGGACATCACCCATTAGTGGTGACCCATCCCTTCATCTTCAAAAGTTGCTCTGTTTTTCACAATCGATGTCGCTTCGTCTTCGAGTGCTCCATTAAAACCCATAGTCTCTTACACTCCGCAGCATCTTTAAAACCCTGTTTCTAGCCTTTGCTGTTCCGCTCGCCTTCGCTCTTCCTCTCACACTGCTAGCTCCAATCTATCCGTCCAACTATTTCGGGATCTCCTCCGATGGGCTGGCTGACTCTCTGAGGAGATGGAGGTCTTGTCTGATGGGCTGACCAACTTATCCAAGGAGATGGCAGCGTTCTCCTCTAACGACTGGATGGACGATGGCTCTCTACTACTGCCCGGCATGGAGGGCAAAGAGGAGGAGGAAGAGGACGAGGGGGAGGACGAGGAGAAGGACGAGGAGTAAGAAGAGGAGGATGAAAATGACGAGGAAGAGGAGGACGAGGGAGAGGAAGTGGAGGAGATCGAGGAGGTGGTCACCAACGAGGTTGCCGATGAATCCAGCAATGAGGAAGTGGTGTGGTTCTACTCCGATGATGAGGAGGACGAGGACGACTCTGACGGCTCCACGGCTTAGTCTGGGATCTATGATGCTAAAGGCCCACCAAGGAAGAGGCCTAGGATCACGTAGGATTTTGCTATAAAAATGTAGTGGGGGATTTTGCTGTTAAGGAAACTTTGCAATTTCAAGGTGAATGAACTTTGCAATCGTGCGTGTTTCTCATGAACATCACTGGTAGGTCCAAAATTGTACATGTCATCACTGACCTTAGCAGAAGTTGAACCATCATTCATGTATTCATGTGAATACACACCACTGATAGGTAAGCAATTGAACTATCTGTGATAATCATCACAGACGGGTCATTTTGTGGACCGACAGTGGTGTCATCTTGTGAGACAAACTTTAGCCGCATAAAGAAATTACCACAAACGGGTTATTTGGCCACCTGAGGTCTCATATCAGACACAAATTTAAGCCCGTGGTAATTTCACAACTGACGGGTTACCAGCGCCCGTCAATGGTATGTAGAACATCTGACGGGTGGCAAGCTGCTCATCAGTGTTGACCGATTAGTATGACCTTATTTGCAGTAGTGTGGGTTAGATATGCTCTAATAAAATACCTTTGGCTAAGGAGAAAAATTGTCCTCTCAACTTTGAACTTGCATCCAGGATCTACAAAGAAAAAAGAAAAACGTATACATCCAATACATGCAAGACAATCTCATGGCACAAACATTAAGATCCTAGTTGAAGGGACATCCGTCATAAAACTCATAATCTAAATCAGGATAAGAGAAGGCAAAATTCTTACGTCTCGAAAACGCTTTGCCAGAGGGATGAAAGGTGCAACAAAGTTTGCTTTAAAGAGCTCTCATGGGAGGTGAGCAGGCCTAGATCCAAGTGAGGGTGGTGTACGCTGGTCGTGTATGCTGATGACATGCTTGTAGGACTAGGAATGAGGGCGTCTTGTGGCTGCGAGCGGCGGAGTCTGGTTGAGTTTGGGGACAGGCAACACCCTCTCCGCCGCACCGCCAACATTGCAACAGGTGTCCTCACAGATTCCAACTGCTCAAGCTAGAGGTGCATGATTGGGAAGGGGCAAGCTAGTATTTTGGATAAGGTGGATGGAGCAGAGTGGGATGGTGGCGAGCTAGAATCAGGAAGTGGCAGGGAATGGGAGCAGCTCGTCAGAGCAGGGGATGCACTCACTTGACCCAAATGCCACACAACATACTGAAGCCACCGGCAACACAGAGGGACCTACCGCCAGCCGAACAAATCGACAACCAAAAACCTTGTAGTCCATGCTCACGAACGGAGCATTGAAACCACTCGTTTGAACAAAAATAGAGACCCAACAGCCATGAGTCAAGCCGGCATTGGTCTAAGATAACTCCAGCAACCTCCTAAAGCATCTCCAACAAACTATTTCTTATCTTGTTTTTTAGAGAAGAGAGAGAGTAAACTTCATACAAAGTAACTAGTTCTCCAACAAATTATTTCTTGACCTTATTTCTAAGACCTCCCAAGCTCCCCAATAGATTTTTTGGGTATACCACTTTAAAAAACAACTATAATAACAAAAGTGTTTGTTTCTAACTCTTAAGTATTAGTAATAAGGTAATCTCTTGTTTAAGAAATGGATTCTTCTTTCTCTTTAATTCTCTCTTCCACATCATAAAAAAGTTGATGTAGCATCTTTTAAGAACAACGGAGGTGGATTGTTAGAGACACTCTAAGCCTCAGGTTGTAGGGACTACATGATTTTTTTTTAGTTTAAAGAAAAGATTTCAAGAAGAAATGAATAATATTTTGTCTCTTCGTACATGGGAGGCTCGGAAAAGTTTGACGTTTTAATTCCTTGAGCTTAACAGAGAGTTCAGGCAAAAAAAGGGCAAAAAAATTAATAAACTGGAAGTCCTACTGGCCATGTTAGAGCATCTCCAGGTGGGACGCCATCCTGGAGTAGCATGTCGAAGGCGAGAAAACGCCCTCCAAGAGAGACGCCATCACACCCGCTATTTTGAAGGGCACGCCATTGAAGCCTCTCCTCACACTAAATCTGATGTGCCCCCTCCCTGACCTCCATCCAGCAACTGCCAACCCAACGCCTGTGGAGCTCGCCGCTTCTGCTATGCTACAGCTCAGCCGTCCATTAGCCCCACCACCCATCGCCTGCCACAACTCCAGATCTAGCCACCGATGGAAGGAAGCGTAGGATAGAGGCGTCAGGGGAAGGAGGCGCTAAGGGAGGGGACGACGACCACGCACGGCATTGGCGACCACTCGACGGACGTAGACCCTCCTCTCTCTCTCTCTCTCTGTGTGTCTTTCTATGTGGACCGGATCTAGGCTATGGTGGATGGAGGGGAGCTCCGCGAGCTCTGGGAGGCGGTGGGGGGTAGGGGGCTGATCCGCTGGGAGTGGCCGTGGATGGAGGTCGGGCAGGGAGGGGAAGGGGACGACATTCTGGTAGTGGCGGCGTGGTGGGGGAGATGCACCCGGGTGCCAGTCAATGGAGCAGAGGGAGGGAGAAGATGGCGCGGGTCCAATGGTGGGAGGGGAATAGGGCGGCATGGAGGGAGAGGATGGTGGGGGGTGGATGGAGCAAAGGAGGGAGGGGAATACACTGGCGGTGGATAGAGATGTGGCTCGGGTCTGGTGGTGGGAGGGGAAGAGGTCAGCAGGGGGAAGGAGGATGCGATGGATGAAGTAGGGATGAGGAATTTGAGTGATGCAACCAATTAATGGAGAAAAAATTCACTGTTAATTGATTTAACATTACCAGCATGTATATGTGTGGCTATTGTGATTCTTTTGACATAGAACACAGGGCAGTGGAGAAAATGAGAATTGCAATAATAGAGCAATGCTGTTATATTTGGTGCATATATAACAATTCAATTTGCCACAATACAAGAAATAGCATTTCTGTTAGCAATTAAATTGTAGACTAAAGTTTAGAATATTTAGTAATATCTTAATATTACTACATTGCAATAGAATCTACTAGAAGCAATGCTTGTAGATGTACTATATAGAATTAATGGAACACTATATATCTATAAGTTTTTTAATAGTAGGAGCATGTTTCTAGTTCTCATGTTGCCATGAACCTATTGTAGTTTACTAAAGTAGTGATGGACAAGGATCCGCGAAAAATTAGTAAAGGTTGGGCATGGACCATTAAAGAACTAGAGGTGATCTCAAGAGAGTGTAAGAAAATTGCCAACGATCGCTTCTCTCCTAGATCAAGTACCGTCAACATGATCTCAACTATGTCCTAGTTCAAATAGAACAACTAGCATGGAGCATAGATCACCTCTCCATAGAATCAACTGCTATGCTTCAAAAAGAAGGAATAGTTCCTGATCAAGACGACGCCGAGAACGACGTCGACCCCGCTGATCGTATCGCTTGCGATTACACGAGTGATGATAGTGGTAAGAGGGATTATTGGGACTATGCAAGGAAGAGGGTACAATCCATCTCATGATTATGGTACGACAGTGTTTTGTATGATGAGTGTATGTTCTGGACCTTATGTATTAAACAATATGCTAGCTTTCGATGCTATAGACCTTATGTGTTGAACAATGTCTTAGATATGGATGAGTTGGTTGTTGATTGTTCTATTCAGTTCATTAACATTGTGGTGTGATATACATGCATATTAAGTTCCTCATGTTAAAGCAGTGTGTTCCATGGAAGATGGATTTTATTCTAACTTGTTGAGTAGTGGAATGGATGGCACAAGTTGGGAGGATAGTCAGAATTTCAGCCAGTTGGAGAGCAACCTTTGCAAACTGGAGAACCTATCATCTCCGTTGACCCAACAATAAGAGATCCAAAATTTCACCGAGCAAGAAGACGACTTGTTGGTACAAGCATGGCTAAATACTAGTTTGGATGCAGCAATTGGCGTATGAACAATCTCGTGATTTTTATTAGGCAAGGATTCATCACTACTACCACGAGAGCAATTCGAGTCTATGTGCAATCAAAACTCTCTCTCGAATCAGTGGGGTATTAGTTAAGAACAGGTTAACAAGTTTGATGTGGATGTTATGACCAGATTCAAAATAGAAGGCAAAGTGGATGACAGTGTAAGACAGGGTTATAGAACTATCTCTTTACTTTGTTTGTAGCTTCTTATGTTGTGGGCAGTATAGTAACTCATATTCACTTGTAGATTGTCCATGCATGTACGTTGTTGCTAGGCAGAAGATACCAAAGTGAGATCATTTGGATTGCTCATTGCTGGAGAGTCTTAGAGCACCATCCAAAGTGGACTTCTAGGTTATCTCGAAAAACAAAAAAGACCTCCAATGCAAGTCCCAGGTTCTTCTTCTCCAGATGGAACCTCCAATGATGATGAAGTTGAGGGTTCTGAACATGATCCCTTGCATAGACCAACTGGTAAGAAGGCCGAAAAGAATGAATTTGACGAGGTAAATGTTCTTCCACTACAAATACTAGTACTGTCATGCTAGCATTGGACAAAGTTTGGGTCAAAGAAGGTAGAGAGGGAAGAAAGAAAGAGGGCATTAAAGAAGCTCGCTATGAGCGAGCAATGGCAATAGAAGAAAAGATGATGGCACTAAAAGAAAGTAAGCAGGAAATTGAAAAGAGAAAGATATCACTAGAACAACAAAATTAGATCAACAGAGAAGAAGTGAGGAAGAGAGGATTATGAGCATGGACATGAGGCGCTATGACTGGGCCACAACAACAATACTACATGAATTTGTAGGGTGAGATCATCGCTCGATGATATAATAGTACTACATGAGCTACAACTTGTGTGATGACCTCCAAGATGTGTGGACTTTTCATTGTATGATCTCCAACTTGTGTGAACTATTTGTTGTATGAGCTACTACGTGTTGTGTGAACTATTCATTTTATTACATCAAGTTATGTGAATTATTTGTGTTATGAAAAGGTGCTGGAAGGTACAACAGAAGGAAATGCATACATTAATTCAGATAGAACTGCTTACATCATCATACATATTTGAGAACACTACACCCTTGCATAATTTAACACTACATTATTACAACTTCACACATTATTAGAACTAGGACTCTGCATACAATTGCCATAGGTGCTTGACTAAATATCTTGAAGCTGAGAGTGAGCATCATTGTTTCTTATATCATGATTACTTTGAATAAACTCCGTGAACTAAGAAAGGTCAGGGGTGGGCTCATGGGAAAAACCGTTACCTTTTCTCCCACATGATCGTAATTGAAGTCTTCCGGTCCTACCCGCTCATCTTCAACTATCATGTTATGCATGATGACACAGGCTGTCATGATTTGTCCCATGTCCTCTTGATCCCAAAACCTTGCTGGACCACGAACAATGGCAAAATGAGCTTGTAGAACTCCAAATGCTCCTTCCACATCTGCCTAGCAGCTTCTTGGGCTTGGGAGGAATGTTTTTTCTTATTCCGTTGCGGAGATGGAATTTTTTTCACAAATGTTACCCATGGTGGATATATGTCATCTTAAGGTAAGAGCCCATTGTATAGTTTTGGCCGTTGATGGTGTAATCACTTTCGGAGCGTGTCCTTCGGCCAGCTTTGCAAAAAGAGGGGACAGGTGAAGAACATTGATATCATTGTGAGACCTTGATAAACCAAAGAAAGCGTGCCAAATCCAAAGATCCTGTGAAGCAAACAGCTTCAGAATATTGTTGATAGGGGCATGACCTCCATGGATACACCCTCTGCCACCTCTACTTCCACTACTTCAACTACGTCCGCTGTGGAAGCTACAAAGAACAAAAGGAGGTTCGTGAAGATCTTGAAGAACATGCGAGGATTCAAGTTTAAGTACTCAAGAGGAGGAGGGAATGATGTTCATGTGGCTATGATCATGTCCCACATGATTGGTGCTGTACAAGGAGTCTTCCCACGTCACTTTGGTCCAAGAAGAGCTAGAGATAGAGTCCCACAAGATCTGAACTCTGATTCGATTGCTAGACAGCCCTGACTTCAAATGTCTTTATCTCGAGCATACGAACTCTGATTTGGGTGATCTTGGACTTTTTGGAAAGCTTATCTCGTGCTCTTTCCAACTGTCCATCCCACCTCAAAATTCTTTACGAGCAGATCACAACTGCCAAATAATTTAGGACTATTTCTGAAACAGATCACCCCTAGGATGCTCTCTTTTGTTTGGGTTTTGTTTAGTTAAGAGTTTCTGTCACCTTTGCAACTTTGTGTATCTTTATTTGTGTCCAATGACCAGATCAAGGCCACTTTTCGGAACCCCACTCTATCTTGTTCTTCATCCATACTTGCAATTTCAGATTGCTTTATCTTAATTCTTGCTAGTTCTTCGATTGCTCGCAGGGATTACGAACCTCATGTTCAGGTTGATCGTGCTTCCGGCATCGTCAATAACCTACCAGAGTTGGCTTAGCGATTGTTAGGGCGCATCGTCATCGTACGGTGTAGTCGAATCGTCAATGTCGTCTCCACAAATCAATAGTTACTTTCTCATCGAAAGATAGGGACACCCATTGTTCTATCAATTGTGGGCTCATGCACATGGCCGATTACATTCCTTGCCAAGCTGCAGGGCAATTTTTTCACTCCCAATGCATGCAATCTATGCTCCCTAGCATTCCACGAAAGCCCCTTGCCTCTCCCATTTCGAGTAATCTGGTAGTATCGAGATTATTTAGAGATCTCGGGTACTCATCTCCAAATACTTCCACAATAGCTTTGTCAACCTTTTAAGACTCTCTAGAATAGTGCTTTCTCCGATCCGAATAAATTCATCCGTAGCATCCGCTGGTACTCCATAAGTTGGTATCCTAAATACAGCAATAATCTTCTGGAAAGGAGATAACTCGAGAATTCCAACATTGTTTCATTTCTGCACGAAATAGCTACCATGATCTACTACAGCCTGCACTATGCGAAAAAACAGAAAATGACCCCATTCTAAACCTATGCGAAAATAATAAAAAATGAGACGGGAGGATCAACATGAATGGCCAATAAATATTCAGTAATTACAAACCTGCGACGAAAGATAGTCGGGCCATAGGTAGGAGTCTCTGAAAAGTAGTCTTGGTATAGTAGTCTAGCATGTCCGGCTTCTATCGCGATGAATTACATGACGTCCCAACAGGGAACCGCCATGGCATCGAGCATTCGACCGCTGATCTTCATCGTGCACTATAAATGCTATAGCAACAACGAGCTCGTCATCGTCGAATGAGGACAATGACGAATCCATGATCATTTGCCTGATGAGGTTGCGACGCCTCATTGTGGTGTGCAAGAGGAAAGAAAGAGGAGTGGGAGAGGACACAGAGAGATCTGGGAGAAGAGACGATGCTAGGAATATGAAAATGGGATTGCATATCTAGACCTGGAAAAATAGCCGTTGGAAAAGTAGCCGTTGGAAATATAACTGTGAAAAATTAGCCATTTGAATATAACTATTAAAAATAGCCGTTAGAAAAATAACCGTTCGAAATAAAGCCATGACAAATAAAACCGTTACAAATATATCCAATAGAAATATATCGTTAGTTATAGGATATGATTTAAAAATGGGAGAGAAGAATATGGAGGGTAATATATGGATATGCTGTTAGAGTGGTGGGTTAATATGGAGGAGAATCTTTTTGGATAGGCATCCATATGAGTATATAGAGGTTTAATTTTAGATGGCATGCTGTCACATGGCACACGAAAGCATGCTCTCCATCCCATGTGACTTGGAAGGGGGTGCTAGACTGCTAGCTCTAATTTGTTCACAGTGGTGCGTATAAACTTTTGGAGTTTGGAGGCACATGCCCAATGATTGTGGACACACACTTGAACTTACTAGACTGAATTTATTCGATTTCGATCTCTCAAACAAGACAACAGCTGACTATCTAGGGTATAAACATTAAACACTAAACCTACCGTGATTGACCTTTTCTCAGATGTTGACGCAGGCAAGACCTGTCGACAACACTGACTATTTGCTAACCTGCAAGTTTGGGCACATTATCTTTCATGTTGTTATATTTTCCACAATGCTCTAGAAGGAATTAATAGGGAATCTGTTATCACAAGGACATCCATCTGAACTCTAAAGCCGTCCCATTGTGAGCTGTCCTATTCCACAGGTTCCATGCCTCCAATTAATAATCATACAATACATGGTCAGTCTCATCAGAGATCGTAAAAGATCTCATTTTCTAGCTCTATTCTAGCCATATATGTGCATTATTACCATACGATAGTTCTCGAAAAGAAATCTGTCTGATAACAGTAGAATCAAGGTTTCTTCTCAAAGAGGAAAATAATCAAGATTCCCGTTGTACCTTGGATCAAACAACGGAGTCAAGATCCCAAGAAACTAAACAAGCGATTCTGACATCAGTGGTGCCACCTGTCTATATTCAACCTTGGGCGGCTCATAAGTCACAAGCTAGCCTCATGATCCTTTCTAGTGTATACATTGTACTCTGCCCTCTTCATCAGGCTATGGCAACTCTACAGATTTCCATGCTGCACACACACTGTTCTAAATGAGCATCAGTTTACAGTGGTTCTTTATTTGGTTGGCAACCTCAACTTCAGTAAATTAGTTGTCTGAATCTGGGCTTTTTATTGTCGCATTCTACCTAGATGGCACTCTAGAATATTCTGTAGTCCCACGCGAAGTGTTCAAGTCGTACTTGTCTAACCATTCTGAACAAACGGACAAATTACCCTGAAGATCTGAACTTACATGGTTAGAATTCAGAGATGCACATGCATAGACCGTAATCTCAGTCCAGGTACTGTTACAAGATCACATCATTTTTCTTGATAGTTGCCATCTGAATATATCGGCTGGTTGGAACTTATAAAAACCACTTTGGAACGGAGTATTCTAAAAACATAGGAATAGAAAAATTTAAATTGACATGTCACGATTTCATGAATAACTTAAAATGTAGAAATTTGCAAACATGTCTCTTTGAATGCCTACACAGAAATTTTGCAAGAATTTAAAAAGAGAAGTTCCATGCAAGACATAAAGGAAAATTTGGATGAGGTCTAACTATTTGTTAAGAACCCTATGAAATTATGGAGTAGGAATGTAATCCATGAAAATTTTGGTAGCCCCATTTTCTTTGATCCACAGGGCTTTCATAGATAAAAATTCCTATTGATGGAAATTCATAAAATTACTATAAAAATCATTCCGTCTAAAGAGGCCCTAAGAGAAGTTTTGTGAAGCACTTAAACAAAAAAAATTTGCCTGATGATCAGGAACAGACTGTTGGACACCTTTGGGTCAGTTGATTTGGTCCATTGCCTACTAATGAAGCAAGGTCTGGCACACGGCAGGATGTCCAATGTCGACGAAGTTGCCCCGGACAGTAAACTTAGGCACCCCGGGTCGAAAGACCGAGGTGCTAAAGGACAACTCAGGGAACGACGCCTAGCGACCACTCGAGCTACCCCGAATTATCGCCAAAGATTAATAGGGAAATTGTAGAGGAAAAGAGGACGAGAACTCAGCGAAGAGAAAACTTGGATTGAACTGCCCTGATATGGGGCGCCGTCTCGCCCTTATATAGGCAGAGGTGGCTTACAAGTGAATATACATCACTGCCCCTAGGCAGATTACGGTTTTAGCCCGACCTACAGTGCCGTACATCGGGCGAATCTGTATTCTCCTCCTCGCCACTACCTACTATATGTGCCGGTATATCCTCGATATGCCTCGCCGGTACGGATCGCCACCCTGCTCGACTCCTTTCCACTGATCTTGACTTGGGAAGGGTTTCTTCAAGTTTTGGCGACGGGGCGAGATGCTGTCTCCTACCTCGGCTTGGGCGCAGTCTACTTCGGCCTCGTCCCGGGAGTTGGTCCGTCGTCTCCTGAGGAGTCTCGCTCACCTCGGCCTCGCCCTGGGGGGGAGTGACCTCGGCCTTGCCTGTCTACCTCGCCAGATGCTTCTGAGTGTCGGCCACGGGTCCGAGCCGGTTAGCACATGTAAAGATGAAAAGGTAAAAAAGGGGGTACCTCATCCGGACGACCAAGCCGAACTCCTCCAACAGTAGCCCCTTGCAGGCGCGAACGACGAGGCGTGTGACATCGCTCAAGGCTGCATCAAACCTTAGCTAGGAGCGGGAGGACGGGGAGTTCGGGACGAGGTGCCCCCGTGCTCCGGAATTCTCACTTTTTTCGTCCAAATCCTCCCGAAAACGCCGCCTCCGCTTAACAGCTCGTAACTGCTGGCTCCGCCTCCGACGTTGCCTCCCGTAATGCCGCCTTGATTCCCGAGCCACCCTGGGGCCTATAAATACCCCCGGGTCTCCTTTCCACCATCCCCATCCATGCGTGGGTATCGGGTGGCAACATGGTGC